>JAYESA010000005.1:195215455-195629299 GCA_036927795.1 Iris macrosiphon
ATGTATGTTAGATCATATTATAGATGACTTGAATGTAATCAAGAATACCCTGCAGTTACATCAACTGTGACCCTGTAGCATGATAACAGACTGCCAAATGTACACTGACGTACTGGCAAGACCATACCATTGACTGTCTGTTGTACACAACAACGACAGACGTGACCACCCCTAGTGTAGCATGTTGTGATCATTATGTTGATTGTGTGCTAGAATAAAGTCTGATGTAGTATTGTATTATATGGCATGTCTATAGGACTGTGGGATCATCCAGACGACACCTTGGAACCCGGATATTGGTATTGCCAGCTAAGGACCACAGGCGAGTACATTCTCTGACAGTTTCCATTATGTTGATTATCTCTATAATTCTTGTTGTATAGCATACATGACTCTGACACTGTCTTTTACACGAGTTGGCATCATTGAGACCTGTCACGAGGAGTCGTGATTGGAATCCGTCGTGCTAGCTGGGGAAACGGGGAAATATTAGTAGTTATGTGATCATACCCCTTACATGCAGCATTAGCTCACCCACATTTCACGTCGGTGCAGCCTTACCCTTACATGCCTCATCGCTGTTACATTCTGGTTAGCCTGACCTGTTGGGGATGATCGCTAATCCATGTAATGAGTCATATAGCCCAAGCCGATCACATGATATACTGATGTTTCACACACTTAGTTAGATGATTCTTGACATATATCTTGATAGATTGATCCGGTATTTCCACATGTTCTAGTTGCTATTCTTATATGCACTTACATACCAGTTCTTTGTACTTGCGTACACTTGTAGTTCTATTCCTTGTCAGATGCTATTGATGATGATGTTCCAGTACTTTATTCCAGTATTTCCTTATTCCAGTATTTCTTATTGCCAGTTAGTTCATATCTGTCTTGTATTCCTTTACACTGTTTTATAGTTTTTGTCAATATATGTGGAACTGCTGTTAGAGGTGTATTTTCGTTCAATCCTGACTGAATATTTTTTCCAGAGAATCTTGAGGATTTCTGTACCACGCATTATGGACCAGGTATAGAAGCAGACTATGCACCAGAGATCCCAGAAGAGACTATGCTTCTAGATGAGACTTTGCCTACAGCTATTTAGATAATAATTATTTATGCCTGAGTCTTATGGAGGTTATTTCAGTTTATGTTAGACTTATGCTAAGTTTAATTGGAGACTTGTGTTGGACAGCTAGACTGTGAGTTATCCTTATGGTTGAGACATGGTGTTTAACTATGTCATTTCTTTTATCTTTTATCGTGCCTTATAGTTGTTGTGATTGAGTTATATTGTGAGATCATGGAGATGTATATCATTGACAGGTGTTTAGTTATTTAGTATTACTGTGACCTAGACAGCGTTCTATCGCCGATGTTACGGCGTAGGCTGGACGTACCCACGCTCTCGTGCCCCTATACTGGGTGCGGGTCATGACAGCTGCGGCGTAGGCTGGACGTACCCGCGTACTCGTGCCCCAATTTCGAGTGCGGGTCGTGACATATCATGTGATCGGCTTGGGCTATATGACTCATTACATTGATTAGCGATCATCCCCAACAAGTCCGACTAACCATATGTAACAGCAATGAGGCATGTAAGGGTAAGGCTGCACCGACGTGAGGTATGGGTGAGCTAATGATGCATGTAAAGTTGGGTATGATCACACAAGCTACTAATATTTTCCCAGCTAGCACGATGGATTCCAATCATGACTCCTCGTGACAGGTCTCAATGATGCCAACTCGTGTAAATAACAGTGTCAGGGTCATGTACGCTATACAACAAGAATTATAGAGATAATCAACATAATGGAAACTGTCAGAGAATGTACTCGCCTGTGGTCCTTAGCTGGCAATACCAATATCCGGGTTCTAAAGTATCGTCTGAGTGATCCAACAGTCCTATAGATATATCATAAACACAATACTGCATCAGATATTACACCATTACACAATCAACACCATGATCTTAGGGATTACGCTAAGGGGTCACGTTTGTCGTTGCTATGCATAACAGACAATCAATAGTACGGTCTTGCTAGTACGTCAATGTACATGTGGCAGTCTTCTAACACACTACATGGTCACAGGTCAAGATAGCTATGGTATCCATAATTTGTTAGGGTCACCTCGTACACGGGTATATAATGCCTATTGTTATCTATCATAAACATCAATACTTAATTAATTATCATTATAACAGAAGTATGCATCTAATACTTAACAGGGTTTATATTGTATATATAAATATACGTATGCTTTATGTTAATTGAGCACAATACGATATATATATATATACAGGGCATTTATATCTGTATATATGCGATAGAGATACACCATACATATATATGTGTACCGAGTACGTTTATCATATAACAATACATACACAATATGTGCATACCGTTCGTATACTGGATACTCTACGGCTAATACGTGTGGATTACTATGAGGAATACGTGTATACGTGTACGTGTTCATGCATGCGAGGGTTCGAACCTGTGCACGTGGAAGCAAAGGATTCGGTGTCGTGGTCATCGCGAAGGAGGGGGTGGTGGGATGCTACTCGGGTTCACGACGCAGCTCCGGGGACGTCGAAGTCGTCGTCAGCAGCGGTGTTCGCGGCTTATCGATCGGTCCAGTCTGGCCCACGGGGGGGGGGGGGACGAGTCGAGATCGAGTACAGCGTCTCCAGCGAGCTCTCGGTTCAGTCGATCTGATGGCAGCGGCTCCGGTTGAACTCTCGGTTCAGTCGGTCTGATGGCAGCGGCTCCGGTTGAACGGAGGAGGACTCGGCGGCTTGAGCGCAGCGGGGTGCTCGAGTCGTGCAGGCCGGTTGAACTGCTCCGGCGTCGAGGGTCGACAAGTCCGGTCAGGGTTGTTTGGGGAGGAGATGAACAGGAGGATGGGATGGAGAATTCGGCTGGGATTATTTAGGGTTAAGGGGAAAAAGAAAAAAGGAATATATATATGTGTGTGTGATGTTAAGTTTGACCTAGAATATGTTGACTTTGGTCAACACTAGGGAAAGGCCTTGGCTTGTTATGGAGATATTCTAATGGGCTAGGTTCGGATGAAATTGCGAGAATTGCATTGGTCTAAGGGTTTGGAGACCATGGTTTCAAGGGTTGATGTTAAATTACTCACTCCCAAAAATTATGGAAAAATGTAATAAAGGAGAAATGGGTTTTGTTCACATGTCGTGTCCGACGGGTGGGCACCTTACTATACTTCGGCATAAGAGTGCATACAATTGGAAAATTTGCACATAATAGATTTATGGTTTTTAATTAATTAATATCACAATTATTTAGATATAAGTTATTATCATGCAGTCCATTTATACATTAATTTTGAAAAGACGAGAATACCCCTAATCCAAAAAGTGGGGGTGACAGTAGCCGCTAAGTCGACGTATGTCCTTCGATAATATGCACATAACTGTAAAAAAAAACTTTTAAATACAGATATCCCAGCATATTTGGTTTATATAAAACCTGTTAAACACTATCAATATATCAACCATACAGCGCAACCCGCTGTAGAATTCACGTCCAATCGAACCTTCAATGGCACAAACGCACGCTGAAAACACACATGAGACATAATTCAGAAAAGACATATAATTAACATAATAAAATCAATCGCATACATGAACAACATCCACAAGTCCACGACCACAAGTCTAAATAAAATAATTAAAGTAAATGAACAACATCCATAAGTCCACGACCACAACAACACAAATAAATAATATCCACAAGTCCGCGATTACTACAACACAAATAAATATCAAATATAAACAAAATCACCGATCTGGCGGTGTTCCCTGGTCACGCAAACGTTCGAGGACGTCCGAAGGAATTTTATTCACTAATTTAGATGGTAGTGAACCTAACACGTCTGGCGGCAATAAACTTAGGAGTCTCATCATTTTGTCAGCAGATAGAATAGGGCTAGAAGTAGCAGCGAAAGGTGCAGAGGATGCCCGCGATAGAGGTCTCATTAAGCTGCTGATCGACTCCTGCATATCCACCATTGTGGCCAGCAATGCGGTCATCGTCGTAACAAGTTACTCTATGCTATCAGGTTATGCCGCAGCAGAAGACGCCTGCGGTGGAGGTCTCGAGTATACCGATATCTGCGATGCCAAGGATATGGTGTCGTAGACGCGTCCACCTTTCCCTCTTTCGCCAACGGCCTGTACAAAAAGTTCGTTCGTCCGAGCGGCCATGGAAGAGGACGTTGTGGCGGGCGAAGACTCAGCGACACTCTCTTCCACCCCATCCTAAGGGGCCCGAGAGGCGCTCACAGTCTGCAGAGACTGGAATGCAGCATATCCAATGACCCGTGCTTAATTTTCTAATGGACTTCTAACTTGTAATATAAATTCTAATACCTCATATTATTCTAAGTTATAATATAAATTGAAATACTTATAACAGTCTTGCTGGCCTTCTCGTCCACATAGCTCCCGTCCTTTCTCCTCTTGTGCGTATACTCAAAAACATCGGTGAAACTGGTACTAGAGGAATCTCCCCCCTCCTTCGCCAACTTCTTCGTCTTTGTACGAAACATTAAGAAAACTTATTAGCTTAATAATTAATGTTATTTAACTATATAATGAAAATATTTAAGTACTTCGTGTTATCTTACCAGGTTTTAATAGTGCATAGCGATAGGACGACATTTTAGAAACGTTAGTCTGAAACGTCCTAAAAATTAATATTTGGGACAATTAAATTTTTTTGTAACAAAAGACAGTTTTATTTGGAACAGATTAAAAAATAGATATCTTATTTGGGACAATTAATACTTTCCGTCCCAAATAAATCATGAGGTCGTCCCAAATTATTTCGACGGGAACGCCAATTATTTGGCGGCCAAAAGTTTATCGACCCCAAATTTTATGGAAATCTTTTTCCCTATCAATTATCACTCATAATCGTTAGATCTCCGAAATGCATCAACATCATTAACTCTCTCTCTCTCTCTCCCCCGACAATATACGACAATGTAAGAATTTATTTTCTCCCCCAAATAATTTTTTTCCTCCGATCCCTAATCCTAATTTACCTACATTTTTCCCTTAGGTCTCCTATCTACGTGAAGAATCTTCCCAAATACACTACCGAGGACCGACTAAGGGATTTCTTCTTCTTGAAAGGAGAGGTCAGCGATGCCAAGCTCATGAGGACCAAGTAACTCTCTTTTTTTGTTTCAAAAAGAGTCTCCTTTCCTTGATTTTGTACTTTGCCTACCTAAATTTTCCTAAATTTCACTGGTCCGCGTTGGGATCGAACTTAGGGATGGAAAGAGTAGACATTTTGCTTTCGTCGGGCGCCGACGTCGACCGCATCGAAGTCACCGAAGGGTCGTTGGAGGATTCGAGGGAGGTGCTCGCCATTGCCAAAACCGACGGTTAGTTGGTAGTTTCGCTTATTGTTTTCATGCACATGAACTGTTTGACGAAATATTTGTTTAAAGTTGTTGACGCTTTATAGGATGGCTCTTTTGTACGGTTGGTGTGCATCCAACGAGTGGGTTTCGCTTATAATATTGGAAGGGGTTGCTTTTATTGGTTTGATTGAGTTGCCGATGTTACGTTTGTTAGCTAGGAGTTCCGAGGAGAACGGGGATCTAGAAGACACTTTCGGGCGCTCTTGGCATTGGCCGGAGAGGGAGTTGAGAAGGGAAAGGTATCGTCCGATGTGTTTATGGTACAATAGTTTCATCATTTAGAAAATTTTACATGAAAGATAGAAATTATGCTTATTTGAATGATGTTCACAACCTAACATTTGATGTAGTTGATCAAGCACTATGTTCACAACCAAAAGTTTACATGAAAGTTAGAAATTATGCTATTTTCGTTGGCCTGATAATTAGGTTTCAGTGATCGATAGTGAGTTCTGTGTAAAAAAAAATTGTGGTAAAGAAGAATGCAGTGTTGATAAGAAGAATGCAGTTATGATACTATTCTTGAGACTGATAGGTGAATGCTACAAAATTCATTATTTTGTTGATTTATTTACAGGTGACATAGCTAATGAAGTTCTGAACCTAAGAATGCAGTGTTGATGGGAAGATTTGTTGGAAAGAAGACATTGATACTGACATGCTACAGGTATTTCGTGGCTTTCATCCAATTTTATTCCAGCATCAATATAAAGCTTATTGTGGATTTTTTTTATAGTTTCTTTATATGAAAACCCAATTCAATGGTTCAAAATTAATACATAGCAAAAATGATTATATTTATGACAGATATATGGATGTGTTCCTGATTGCTTTTTGCTATAAAATTATTTCGTCTATGGACATATATTTTATTATTAGCTTTGAAAGGACTTCAACTTATAGTAACAACCAAATACCAGAGAAGGTTATTCTACCCATGATTGACACAATGCTCTAATATGTTAAGTCGTTGTTAAACTTGTAGTAACAAATGAGGTCCTTCATCATGTGATGCAGCAACTTGATCTCTCTTCATTGAGCTGTATTTTTTTAATTATATACCAATTTATTAACTAAAAAAACTAGTAGTGATTTTGCTTGATTAAATAATAGACTGAAGAATATGAAAAGGAGCCATATTATGTGACTTTCCTTGAGAAAACCCGTAAAAGGAAGAGTTCTGACACATGGGTCGCCTCCAACTTGCAAAGAGCTTCATGTAAGAGTTTTCTACTGAGAAGTATATTATTAAGTATTTCTTGATCTTGTCTCTATTTGACTAGTTGTTTCCTCTATATCTCATGGATTCATTTGGGACCTGTTTATGAGCTGAATCTTTATGTTCCATTGTTGTTATCGTGCTAGGATGGAATTTGAAGTAGGAAGGACTACTAGATGGTTGGCAATGTCTGGTTTGGTCATGTTGACTATATCAAGGGATTGTGGTTACTTTGGATTTTATGTTGATGTCTTATTCTTTATGAATGGTTATGTTACCTCTCCTATAGCAATGCATTTCTTCTGTTCCCTGATAAGGGCAAGAAAATGCATTGCTCTTAGGGAGGTTACATTTTTTTTCTAGTCTTTTAGTTCCACATCTTATCATTCAAATTATCTCTCTCAAAAGAAATGCAATATAACGACATCAACCATTCTAAGAATCTGATCTTATGTTCACATTATGCATTTGCCATCTTAGGCATGTATGCTTAAACTTAGCAACCCAAGGAAACCCTTTTTTCAAATTTTTACTTCCGCAAAGAGGAGCCCAAACTGTTAATGGGATACCATGATTTGGAGGATAATAATAAGTATTCTGAGATACTATAATTTGTATTTCCCTTTAATTTTTGCTGAGTTAGAGAATAAAAATAATTGTTAGGTGCTAAGAAAATTGAAATTCTGGTACATAGGTATATATCATTTTTTTATAATAAGGTAAAATACTCATCGAAGAAAGTTGTTTGTGAGGTCAAGAGGTAAACTTTTGTAATAAAATTCTACTTCCTGAAAACTGATTCTTTTTTCCTTTTTTCCCCTTGATTTAATAAATTATATCCACTGCCCAGTTCTAGATTTATGTTGCAGATGTCATAATCAGTGTAAAGTTTTGACCATTAGTTATAAAGACTTAATATTCCATCCAACATATGGGTCTTTTTTTCTTCATATTTTCTTAGAGCTTATGGCTTTTGGTTATGGATGTCATGTCCGTTATAAAATTATTATCTTCCTGAAGTCCTTGCTTGTGAATTATATTTTTTGTAATTGCATATGTTTAAAGATAAGATTGAGTGAATGATTATTTTAGGTCAGAATGGTGGTAAGAGAATGGGGCTGAATTTTGAAAGAATGATGTTAGTTGTTCTCTGCCTATTTAATTTTACTCTTTTCTCTTTTCTTTTTTCTTTTTTCTTTTTTCTTTTTTTCTTTTTTCTTTTTTCTTTTTTATGTAATGTTTTTTGAGATACTGCTCCATGTTTTTGAAGTTTTCTAATATACACACTCTTTACTCCAATAACAACAACAACAACAACACAAAATGGAGTTCATCACAAACTTTTGGGGTTGGCTATTTGAATCCTTGTCATCCATTAAGCTATGTTGAGGACCATTTATCCGTGCTTGTTTGGATATTCTCTTGAAAAACGGTCATTCTTTTTATCTATTGTAACTTCCAGTGTGTGTTGTCTACTATTTTTCCAAATTTTTGATTGTGGATGCTCATATGTGAGACATCCCCTGGTTTCTAAGACTTTTTGCTTTCCATGCTACCTATAAAATTATATTTTAAAATAATATCTCCAAGAAGCAATCCCACCCTATTCATATCATAGTTTGCAATATCACCTAATTCTCACAAGTACTGGTCTGATCCGTTACTGATTCTTACCTCGAAATTATATTATGTTGTATATAGGGATCATTTTTGGATTTAGTGGACATTGGCTAGTCTGTAAGTATGCTTACAACTTTTTGAAAGCTACAATCTCATATTTATATTCATGTTTAATCATGGAGTTGGCTAAAAATGATACAGGCAATATCCCAAAGAGCTATTCGTTGAATATATTTGAAGACTTCGTACCCATATTGCAGGTTGCATACAATGGTCTTGCTCTTAAGTCCTCTCGTATTGCCCATGATGTGAATGATAGGAAGAAGCTAAAGCATGAATACATCCTGATCAAGCATGATACTAGATAGAATATATGTTCAAAATATGAAGCAGGACAACTACTACACTAGGATAACCTATGTAGATTTTTTAAGGCAGTATCCATCTGGAACTAGTTCTTTGATAACCTGTTCAAAATATGAATACATCCTGATCAAGTTTCCAGGCAGTATCCATCTGGAACTAGTTCTTTGATACCTGAAAAACACAGCTATAAGGTACATTTTTTGTGTCCTATTTGTGTTGCCTATCCTTTTGGAAGTCATCTTATGTTGATGCATATTCACTTGCTTTTCTTCTCAGATACTTTTTTCGTATGATACCTTCGTTAAACTTTACAATTTGGACGTGAACTTGCACCCTTTTGGTCTTAACTAATTGCGGCAATAGGTAATGACTGTTTGCTTCCTCTTAGTACATATATCCTAAGTACGGCATACATGTATGCTCATTCTTTCTAGTTTTTGTGTCGCAAACTTGTTAGTAGTGCTTTTCACTATTGATGATGTATAGCTTCAGAGATCCTTTTAAATTATTTTCCTTTTATTGGAATTGATGTGTAAATGTATACTAAAGCAAGGATATGCACTTTTCAAAATTTAGTACATTCTTCCACTTTCTTGAAGATTTTGGTATTGGTTTTCTTCCTAAACTTTTCGGTTATGCTCACAAGTGACTATAATCTTCTTCAGTGCTCCATAAATTTTACTTGGGAATTTTTTTTGTCCATCCTTCAAATATATACATGAATATTATCCAAGTATCTCATTGATGGATTTGATAACACTTCATATACACTGAACTCTATCTTTGTTTTCCTTTGAAAATGTAAAATCGTAGAACTCTTAATCTTTGTTTTCCTTTGACAATGTAAACTCATATTGTTCCCTGCTCATATATCTGGATTTCTAGATTATAAATTCACTTATATTATATCTTCTTTTGGGGACGTGAATTTAGATTTATAGTCCACTAGAAAAGCAAACATGAAGTATGTTCTTGGAAGGGAGTTAAATGTAATTTGTATTATATAACAGTTTTCTCCTTTGAGTTGTTTGTATATGTTGGATTTATGAAAGCTGACACTGTGACCTTTTCAGTCATTACTAACATCTCGTGCCTTTGTGTAAATGATTTTTGATTTCTAACAGTTGTTATGCTAATGTTGTCCTCCAATGCCTTTCATTTACGCACCCAGTGACTTCATATCTTCTGGAAGGGTTCCATATGAAAACATGTACGCTATTTTGCCACAACATGTGTTTGTTTTTTCATTGGGACTATTTACAATATGCTTCATGACTTGATAGTTGTAGTTTTTGTTCAATTGAATTTTAGGACCAAAGAAAGATTGGTGCTTTACTTGTGAGCTTGAAAGTCTTCTTGTAAAGGAAAAACAAGGAACATCTCCTTTTTCTCCAATTATAATTATTTCACATGTAAAGAAAATTGGAAGGAATCTTGATCAAGGGAGGAAAGAAGATGCCCATGAGTTCTTGAGGTGATATTTTTTTAATTTATTTATCATATTATGATAGTGGCTTGACAAGAAAATCTATTTCTGCTAATGCTCAATGTCAAAGTGGATTTTTGCATATCTAAATTAACATTTTATCTTCTTTCTTTCACTTCCTATATCTTTACTTTATATTCCCATCATGTAGATTCTCCGATTTTGCACTCATATCGGGACCTTTTAAAGCAAAATGAAGAAACCATAGAACAAAGAATTATTGGCAGACCTGTAGTTAATTCACGTGATCAGTCTTTAATATGGAGTATATTTGAGATGGATTTTTTTTGTGATCATTACTTACTGTTTCTGGTGTCAATTGCATTTTGATTGGTGGACTTGGGTAGCAGATTAAAATTATAGATCATAGGTTTTCTTCAATTCTAATTTATGCAACATAGGTTGTATTCAACACTAATTTATGCAACAAAAGGTAATAGATGCAAGTTATTTAGAGTTTTTGGTGAGTCTGCAAACCATCTGGGTTTTGATCGAGCTACTCCAGGCCAAGTAATGCTACTTACAAAGGTATATCAAAATCATGTTATTTTGTGCACACCATGGTTTCAATGTGAAAATTTTAAATGTCCAAAAAATATATATGAACTTCAGAATTCGACACAGTGATAAAATTTGTGATCATGAGATAACCTCTGCAAGTTCTAAGAAAAATTCTACAGGGCTGCTATAAGATCATCTATGCTTTATGGACTATAGTATTGTTTTCTGGTTATTCATCACAGGAATTCAGTTGTTTTAGCTTCTCATGAATATTTATGCATATTAGTAGCTTTTCTTATTGTGTAGCAGTTCAATATAATTCTAGATATCCAAACATTTCTTTCACTGAAGTTTTTTTTCTTGTTGCCAATTTTGCAGATACTCGAGGAGAAGCAAACTTTAAGTGACTTTTCTTTCCTCCCAGGATTTGGTTTTCGTCCAAGTGGTGTCCAACTTGTTTTTCATTATTTAAGTGTGTAATTATTGTGTTTGTATTTGATGTCGATTGGGTTCAGTGGTTCACTTGTTTCCTTTTTCAGTCCCAAATGTTGTATACGCAGCGTGCAGGATGTCTGTAAAGCATAATAACTATCAATGGATTGGGTTCAATATAATTCTTCTCTCTTTATTTGATATTTGACTTAGAGAACTAATAAAATTTCTGGCATTAAGAATGTTGTAAGTGAATTTTAGTTGTATATCTTATAGGCGAAACATGAAAAACAATAATTTTATAACAATTAGGACGGTGGTCATTAGTTTTTGGGACAGTTCTGTAGTTATTCCAAAACATTATAAGACAGTTGGCACCAAAATTTTAGGACGTCATTATTCATCACAAATATTCATCTTTTAGGACGGTTTAATAATATGTCACTAAAATATAAAAAATTATAAGCTTTTGGGACGGTTAGTTTAATCGTCCCCAAAATCCAATTAGGACGAGTAGCACCGATTCAATCCGTCCCAAAATCTATCCCAAATAATATTTTGGGACATTTTAGACACTTTTTAACACGGATTTCAACCGTCCCAAAAGGTCACTTTTTTGTAGTGATCTTCTTTCGACTGTTGTCCCAAATATTGAGTCTCTTCGACCTGGTCCTCCTGGTATGCTTGGTCTCCAACATTGAACGTATTTTTAGCTTTAGTCTTACATGCCGTCCACCAGTCAAATTGATCTCTACGCCGCCTTGGGTAACTTATATAGTAGACTTGAACAGCTTAACTTGCTATCACAAACGAGTCGGACCCTCTATATCTCCTACGATGGTTTAAATCGACAAATCCAAATTGTTTATTAATTTTTCATTCTTGATTTAGTGTTGTGTCGAACCAATCATATTTAAACATCACAATATTTATGTCATATGGGGCCAGATATTGTAACTCTACAATATCCCGAAGTACACCATAATAGTCAAAGTCTGGCTCATCATCGTAGATGGTCCCTCTTATATAAACACCGGAATCCTTTGTATTCAAGCCGTCAGTAAGAAATTCAGTATTTATAGGATTTTTAGTTTCTTTAAACTTGAAGCCTTTAATGACATAGCCTGGCCAAGTCCTTGCTTTCTTAATCGGTCACAATTCCAAATAACGAAGGCTCTCATTTATGAGTGTTGTTCCAGGCAAGAGAACCTGTAAACACACGTCGATAATAGACATGTTATTAGCGACATATACAGAAATGGTAGCGATAGTATATTTAACATATTATCTGATTTTCTTACATATTTGCTAAACCAGGACATAAAGTTACAATCGACCTCGCTTTGAAGTTCCTCCTTATTAATATTGGGTGTCGTCATTTTAACTTCATATCTAAATACACCAGAGATAGAATCAAAGTGAGTTAGTATATTGAAAATATTAGAGATAAGCGTCAAGGTCTAATCACTTATATCTCCAAATCTCTCACTTCTTGTATGTCACAATTTAACAATATATATCAATGAGCTGCATCCAACTCATTGTCATCCAACCACCGTTTCTTACTAGCCCCAATAGTCTTTTCCCTCACATTGAATATCGACAAGCCTCCATTGTAGCATGCATCTCCTACGTCTTTGCCATTCCTTGGAGATTTATTTCGATTTGTCTCGATACGAGTATCAAAATAAATTGAGCAAAAGTTTGAGACCTCTTCGATAATATATGCTTCACATATCGAAGCCTCTATATGAGCCTTGTTTCCAACTTTTTTTTCTTAAGATGGTGTAGGTACCTAGAAAGACACATTACTTTGAATTAATTTAGAATAAAAAATTCACTTAATTTGATAATCAAAATATGTCTTATATTGATATTTTACCTTTCAAATGGATACATCCATCGATACTGAATAGGTCCACCAACATGTGCTTCGTACGGTAGATGAATCAGCAAATGCTCCATACTGTCGAAAAAGCTAGGAGAATATTCTTTCTCTAATTTGTAAATTGTCAAGACAATTTTTTTCTCAAGTTCAACCATATGTTGCACTGTCAGGTTACTTGAACTGGAATAAAAGAATTAGTGGATATGTTCCGTCCAAAATGGAAATGGGCTAGGTTATGAACTAGGAATAGGTGCCAGACTCTATTTCATGTCCTGGATTGATAGCCGGAGAGCTTTAATCCTTTCTGAGCTAGGGTCAAAGATCAGTCCAAGATAGCATCAGCTCTCGGAAGTCAAACTTCTCCTCTGCAGGGCTTAACAGCGCCTCTTATTACTTTCATAATCGAACTCCCGTAGCTCCATGTTGAAGACATGATCGTTTGGTCTCTCAGCCCAAAACTGCTCTTAGGGAAGTGTAGCAGCTAGAAGGGACAAAAATTACGTAACCGCCATTGAAGTATCCACTAAGATATACCATGAGACCAACAAGTTGATTCGAGATTTCCTGATGTTTTCGAACATTTTCAATAAAACCTTCTCGTAGGAGTATTTTAACAATGTTTTCAGTTATATTGGTAGATGCTATTCTAACTGTTCCATTCTCATAATAAAGGGGCAACTTTCGTATAGTTTGTGATTTGATGTTACTGTTTAGATTTTTTTTCTAAGAGAAAAAGGATTGATTTTCAGGGATCTCCTCTTTTTCCTCAATCTTCGGGCCATCCCCACGATCCGAGTCCGATTGGAATTGGAATAGGTTCGGCATTAAGGTCAGTGACCGTCTCATCCATGTTGAAAGAAAGTTTGCAGTAATTGTTTTATACAGATCGAAACAAATATTTCTCGCGGTCCAGAATTCATAAAATTCATGTTTTAGGCGGAGCAAAAATTCTTTCGTATATGATCATGAATCGATTTTACGGTATAGACGTTTATGACCTCCCCCGAAAGATCAGAAATAATTAGGGCTGTAATTGTGCGTACACATAAAGAACTTAAACACAACAACGGAATATCCCTGAAGAATATAGATAGCTCGGCCAACGGAATCCATACAGCAGGAGGCAACAACTCTTTAAGAGCAATAGGTAATAACCTTTCCATGAACATGTGGCAGTCGTAACTCTTCATTCCCGTTAGCTTGCGTTCATTGAGATCAACGCATATAGACAAATTCGATACATAACCGTCGGGAAATCATAAACTAGATATCCATTTGCATATTATCAATCTATCTTTCCTACTTAATGTGAATGGCGCTATTGGCTTCACAGATCCACTAGCTCCCCTTTATATTAAGTTTAACTGAGGACGCTTGCATATCTTAGCCATGTCTTGTCTTGCTTTGAGATTGTCCTTCGCCTTTCCTTTAATATCCATAACGGTATTAAAGATATTATCTAACACATTCTTTTCGATATGCATGACATCAAGATTATGTGTCATAAGATTATCTCTCCAATAAGGTAAGTCCCAGAAGATACCCCACTTGGGCTAATTATGTATATGTCCAAATCCTTCGACACGATTGTTCGATATTGGATCTTCTATCAAGGTCGACAAATCCTTCACATCTTCCCAAATATCGTATCCCAAAAATCTGGTAGGTGGACGAGAAAGTTCTTGCTTTCCAGCTCTAAATGCCTCCTAGTTCTTTCTCCAAGGATGTGACATGGGTAGAAATTGACGGTGACCGTCAAAGAATGAGGCTTTCCCTCCATGTTTAAGACGGAACGCCTAACTCTTTTCCATACATATCAGACAAGACTTAGTATCGTGGATACTCTATCCCGATAACATACCATATGCAAGAAAATCATTGATAGTCCACATAAGTGAAGCTCTCATATGAAAGTTATGTTTTCTCGAAATGTCGTAGGTCGTGACGCCCAACTCCCACAGCTGTTTCATTTCATCCACCAACGGCTGCAAATATAAATCGATATTCTTCGTCGAATTTTTGGGACCGGCTATGATAATTGTCAAGAACATATAAGGAGTCTTCATACACATCCATGGTGGTAGATTGTAAGGAGTGAGAATCACTGGCCAACATGAGTATTGAGATCCCGACTGTCCGAAAGGAGTGAAGCTATCAGAACATAGAGCCAATCGAACATTTCTAGGCTCCGCAGAAAAATTCGGATAATATCGGTCAAAATGCATCCACGCCTCTCTGTTGGAAGGATGTGACAATTCTCTATCATCCTTTGTACGTTCCTCGTTATGCCACGTCATGTGTTCTGCTGTATTAAGGGACATATACATCCTCTATAAGCGCTTCATGATCGACAAGTAATATATGTACTTGTACGGACGTCATTTTATTCTAGTTGACTTTTCTTTTTTTCGAACTGGCTTGGAGCGATCTGCGTGGCAGAAATTGTATCTTTCTTTGTCCTCATTCTCCTTATAGTACAACATGCATCCATTGCGACAAAAATCTATCTTTTCGTACCCCAGTCCGAGCTGTCGGACCATCATCTTTGATTTGTAGAAGTTTTTAGGAAGCTCTTTCGATTCTTTCAGTTATACCTCTTTGACTAATTGTGCGATATGATCATAGCAAGCTTGCGGAAAGTTGAAATCAGACTTTATGTTCAACAAGCGCATCACTACCGATAATACTGAATGAGTCTCACAACCAGGATATATAGGAGTATATGTATCCTTAAACATATCATAAAATTCCTTTGCATCGGGATTCGGATCCACCGAATTAAAATTAGGTCATGCCGCATCATACACCATATCTCATGCCAAGTTGTAGTCTCCATATTCAACATAGTTTACATCATCTTCGATGGCAACATTCGTAGCAACATCCACAACAAAAGCAGACTGTCTTTCCGTAAAAAGTTCACTTTGCGATGCCCATAGGTCTTAATCACGTACAAAACCCTTAAGGGTCGGATTCTTCCTCATAATCACCACTTCTTCGTAACGTCTATTACGACAATGAGCACATGGACACTTAGTTTTTGGACCATCCATGTAATCAGATTTGCTCATGGCATACTTAAGAAATACTTCAATGTCAGCCTTAAAATCGTCACTCAGACCGATCCTGCTCTTGTGTGGCCTCATGTACATCCACGTACGATCAACCAAGTAAAGATCCATTGCTTGGTGGGTGTAAAAAATTCTGTATCGTAAGATAAAATACACATAAGCAATTAGATGTACATAAGACATTATATGGGCATTCTAAAAGCATTATAATTCATACTTTGCATATATACCAAAGCAAAAAGTAGAGAAACAGCTGAAACAAAGCTTCACATCGAACAAATCAGACAAAACATATTTTCCATAGCCGGTAGGTCATGTCGAAATCCTGTCGATAGAAAACGTATCGACTGGAATCCGATTTGACCCATCACCTATGAAAAACTTTTTTTATTGTTCAATATGAAGATCTGCATCACCTATTGAGAAGTTTTTGCATTCTCCACCACCTCCATAAAAGTTACAACATCGACATGTATTCAATATGATACATTTTCGCATAGTATCGACATGAATTTGGATATCAATGGCTTAGAACACAATCCAAAAAAATTTCTAGCATACATTAGTGTGAATCATCTAAGTTATGTACATTAGTGTAGTATATGTTCTTATCAAATGTAGTATCTGAAGGATATAACAGAATTAAGATGAACCCACATAATGTAATGCTAAGACATCATCTCATAATATAAAATATAGTGATGGGTTATGGTATCATCATTACCGAGGAATGGGGGCCGAAGGACAGTCAATGTTATCTACGGCTGCATGGTCTCTACCTTGCCCGTCAAATGGTTGTATGGACTATGCCTCGCCATTATTGGGCCAAGTCCTTGCCTTCTAGAGAAGTAATCCAAATTTTCCATATCACTTTGTAGGAGCTATTAATTGTGTTATCTAGACTCTAGTGTATATATTAGATGTGTTCTTATAGTTTTAGTTGTGTTTAGGGATGAAGAGAATGTGTATCATGGGAGTATCCTATAGTTAGAGGGTATCATAGATTCCCGCCTCTCCCCTTACACCAGTGCACTTGCACTTAATTGGAACCCATGTATATATTAGATGTGTTCCAAGCCAGTACACACAATCTGAACCCGTGTTCCACCGCGTCCAGCAGCTTTCCATGGGAGACGACCCCGTCCCTCGACGGAACTGCACCGACGCCATGCGAATCTCCCCTGCGTGTAGCCGCAGCCGCATAGCTGCGCCAACACGTTGCTGTTTTGGCCAGGGCATGACGACCGCAACCCCAAATCTTAATTTTAAGGTAAATTCCTATCTTACCATTTAGGAGAAGAATAGCAGTACGAGCAAGTAGGTACAGTATCAAGATTTTTGCTATAGCTTTCCCTCACCCTCAGTTTTTATGATATGTAATATAATAATGTTCATGAAGGATACATTAAGGAATAGTAACTAAGGCTAGCAGTAACAATACTTGTAAAGTATCAATAATGCTAAGTTTACTACCAAATGCTTACAACCCTCTCACCCCTCCTGCTATGTGGACCACTTCCGGTCCCACCTCTCCTCCAATGAACGACTACCATGTGATGTTCCGGCCACGTGATGACCATCTGGACAGCCACCGGGTTCCACCTCTCCTCCCTCCTCCAATAGTGGCCGTTACGTGACGGTTGTAAGAGGGTTGTAGGCATTTCATAGCATAGCCCTGTAAAGTATTGAAGCTAGGAAGAAGAATTGTAGGTGGGTCCCTCATTATTTTGGGTAGGTGTCCCTAACCCCCACCCTTTGTAATCAAACCCATTCGTTCAATATCTGACTTTATGTATTGGTCCATTATTCTCCAACCTACTGTTGCATTGAGAGTATAAGGGTTTTCTTTTTATATATATAGTTATTAATAATAAAAACTGAAAAGTATACATGACTTTATGCATAAGATTATTCATATAAATATGCTTACTTTTGAAATGGTAGCTTATAGATATTTGTACAAAAGTTTATTTATATACATAGAAATAAATATTTAATCATAATATTTTAATTATAGGAAGTTATAAAATTTATTTCCTTAAGTAAACCTAAAAAGGGATTTCGGCTATAAGAGTTGGATTTAGAGTTTGTTTTCACAAAACAACCTAGTAAGGACTTTATTTAGATGTATGTAAAGATTATGATTCTTGGTTATTTGTTGGGCTGGTAAATTTTTTGTGGACCATAGCAACACTAGCGTGCATATAGGCTTGGATCAAACTTTTGTTCCTATAGTCTCAGCAACATAGGATGAACCCCAGGAAAGTATACCATGTTTATTGATCATTTACAGTATTTACATGCATGTTATTCTTACTAGTCATTTATTTTGGATATACTGCTACATATTTTACCTGTCTTCTGCCTGTATGGCTATATGATTATTCTTGTTGACACATGCATGATACACGGATTCACATTGCATGACGTGCTAGACGACCTGTACATAATGCTTGACATTCACTTGATGATGGACTTGTCCCTATACATATTTGTCTGGACTTATCACCTATTAGTAGTCGACTGGTCGTGTCATGTATGCGACGCCACAACAAGAAAAATGGCTTTTCTTGACAGTTTTTTCGGTCAAGAAAGGGTTTTCTTGACGGTTTAGGATCCGTCATCTAGGCCACAGTCAAGAAAATTCGCAAATTTTATTGACATTTTTGTTTTTGTTTTCTTGACGGTTTTAAACCGTCAAGTAACAAGCCTATCTTGACGGTTTTAAACCGTCAAAAAAACATATAAAAAACCGTTAAGGTAAATAAAAAAATTTCTTGACTGTGGCCTAGATGACGGATAATGACCGTCAAGAAAGCCCTTTCTTGACCGAGAAAAACTGTCAAGGAAAATATTTCTTGATGTTTAACGACCGTCATTAAAACTCTATTTTTGTTGTTTAAAATTCCTCAAAAATTGACGTTTTGTTAACGTTTTGCAACTATCAATATATTCCAGAATCCAGTTATCAAACACACATAATATCAATATATTCCAAAATATCACAAGCATCAAAGAACTATAATAAATAATTTTTATATTAACAAATACGCGTGCGTTCATACACCACAAACATTCAACTACATCAAAACCAAAGTATATGGTTTATACAACATCTTCAACATCTAAAACCTATTTATACAAGTTAACGTGCAAAATACATATGAACCCGGAGCATATCCCTCTCATCCCAGTATGTAAACCCCCTCACCCAAAATAGATATTTTGTGTGTATTTTATATTATTATATATTTTTTATATTATTTTAAATATTGAATTACTTTAGAGTATTCTCTTAGTTAATTAGAAAATAAATTTTTTAGTATATTTACTTATGTAAATATTTATTTAGACTCATTTTTAGGTTATTTTAGATTTTTGTAGATTTTTCTAGAATATTTAGGTAATTAAAATATAGGGAACCTAAATTTCTAGGACTTACATGATTTACTTTGAGATCATACTTGCATGTTGTTCCTACCAAATATTTATTTTAATTTAAAATATTTAATTATATTTTTATGTAATTTATTTAGAATTTTAAGAAATTTATTTAGATTTTTGAAATTATTTAGGATTTATTTGGATATATATAGTCTTATTATTAGATATATGCTAATTTAGTGTTAATAGATATTAATAAGATTATATATAAATTATTTGTATTATTTTTAATTATATTTAAGATTATAAATTATTGAGATAAACTCAAACTCTATTTTAAATTAATTCAAATCCTGAGCCTACTAGGAAAACAACTCCATGCATATCCTATCCTTATTTAAATTCATCATAATCCTATCCAAATTAACCAATCCTAGTCGTATTCAATTAAGTAGTGTCCACCATTATAAATACCTCATCCTTCATATTTTTCTCCCTCAAATTTACCTCTTTTTCGTCAAAAAAAAGTCAAAATTCGTCATAATTTCAGCCTCATTTTCTAGTAGTTATGACGACTTAAAAAGACGATATCTCCTAGCTCCGGACTCCAAACGCGCTCCAGTTTTTTTTGTTAGAATCATATCAAGGTTAGTTTTCTGAATATATAAATTATTTTCATAATTTCAAAATCTATTTTTCCAAAAAATTCTAAAAGTGCCAGCTGTCCAAAATCAGACGCGTTTTGGTATTTTCGAGATTTCGGGAGATCGCGAACTCAGAATTATGAACCGTTTGAAGTTTCGGAAAATTGACATGATGAAATTCTAGAAAAGTATTTTTTCAGAATTTAAAATATAAGTTTATTCTACTGTTAAATTTGTGCAACATAGACGTAAATAGGAAACCACCAAAAACTATCACCTATTCGCCCTTGTGGCCATAACTCTTTACCGACTTGCGATTTTATAAAACTGTCGATTCTAGCATTCATGTAGCGCTAATATCTATAGGATTTTATACACAAATCCAAAATTTGAGTCGGTTGACTTTTTGGTCAACGGATTGCCTCGATTTGCGTGTCACGGATTACAAATGCGTAAAGTTAATTTTCTTTGGACCAAAATTAGGACTTAGTAATAAAATTAGATTATAATAAGATTAAAATACTATTTTATGTTATTTTATTCAGAGTTAAAATAGATTAAAATGGCAAAAACTATTCACCTACTTTTGTAACCTAACTTATTTAATTTATGTGACGGGTAGATCGGACGACGCCTTGAGTTGGAACTTTATTATTTTTCAGATCAGCCAAGATACCTTGCCAAATTGCTTACAGTATTTTGCATGCTTAGTATATTTCTGTATATTTATTGCAATTCTGTTTATTCATTGCATGTGTAGTTTCTTTCAGTCATTACTATATATTAGATATGTTGACACACACTTGACACCTAGTATCATGAGAGGACAATCAGTAGGCGTATGGAATTTAAACACTTTGGTAAACCGTAGTAACTAGCACACACTATGGTGGTCGTGTCCGATGGTCGCTACCCCCGAGGTATGTCGATTGATGGAGTCACGAGGGTCGCTACCCCCGAGGTATGTCGGCTGATGATGTTCTAGACGGATGTGTGAGTTGTGAGGCTTAGATCGAGTAGCCTACCCTTGTCCATACGTCAAAAAGTTGTCCTTATTGCATTCATATAGATTTTCTTGTACAGCGTACTTATATATTTTCAAACATTATGCATGTTTACTGTATTCAAATTGGCTTGCTTCTATGTATCTTGTTACGTCTCTCTGAGGACGTGGCCCTTCCAGGTGTCGCTGTTCTTGAGTATTCGCAGGGGTGCAGATTCAGATGGTTACATATGTTTTGAGGATATCTTCTCTTTGAGCCGTGATTGTTAGCTGGTATTCTTATATTGTGTTTGTTGAGGTGTACTTATATTGTATTTTCTCTTACATTCGAGTTGGTAGTGGATTTGTTTCCACCCAACTATCATCTTTAGATACTTCTTATTGAGATATAGTTATATAGATGTTGGTTATTTATTTATATTGATTCTCGATTTATATTGTACCCTGTGACTTGTGATACATTTTATACCACTTGTGAATTTGATATTCATATACAGCGTACGTATGGGTTATGATTTCCATATATTGGAGTTGCCATATCCATGCGGCTGGCATGCTTACGTGTTCTAGTCCTATGTATTTTGGGACTGGGGCATGACATATTTTTGTGGTGGCCCATTCAGGTCGAGAGCATATTGTCTCGGTTGCGTTACTGTACCGAGCAAGCCTGCGCATAGGATTAGAATATAGGATCTCATCCACTTATTTAATTATCCTCTTGATTTTCTTGCATTCTTATTCGATTGCTTGTATTGCATCTTGCTTAATCCTTTCACAACGTAAATCTTATCTTTTCTTTCGTGCTTAATAGGGGTTAGGAGGGTGCCTTATACTAGGTAAATACACTCTAGTATTCAATAACACCATTAGTTAAATCTTTGTAAGTTTGGTAGCATGCCTCATAACCTAGTATCACATATTTCTTCTGACCAATTAATGAAATATAAAGGAATGACACCAACTATAGGCTTGCAAAAGGAGACAGTGTTTATCTAGACTATAGAACTTTAGTATTTATCTAGACTGTAGAACTTAGAGGCTCATACACCCATTTTGTTGACTTTAGACTTGCACAAGAAATTAGTATGGCAACTGTAGAGGTACAACACCGATCTTCTTGGTGAACTTAGATTATTCTGTACCTTCCTCCATCATAATCAAGCGTACTTATATTTTTACTACCTCGACTTATGCTGCTATTATAGCCTAGTTTTGCAAGCTTATTCTTTTATTGAGCTTGTTCATGAAATATGTATTATTGGGGGCCCATACTAATACATTGTCTAAATCAGAATCAGTGTATTATGGTCTGATCAACTGTAGTGCACTTGGTTCGTTCTTTGTATTACTATTTTATGTGGATTGAGATATAGTTGACTTAACTTGTTAGACAAATATACTTGCCCTCTAGACTGGTCAGAGCATATCATGTCAGGTAAATAACTATTCTGTAAACCTGTCACGACCCGCACCCGGATATTCGGGCACAAGTACGTGGGTACGTCCAGCCTACGCCGCAGTGTCGGCGGTAGTACGCTGTCTAGGTCATTATCACAGGTAATTTATAATCTATCTCATCCACAGTAAAGTAAATAGACAAGGAAAATTACAGGGAAATAGAAATGATAAGATTTCATAAACAAATTGTGATATACAAATCCATGATTTAATACAGAATCCAGAAGATAAATCGGGGACAAACCCGATTGCTGTGCTGAAAGAAAATACTAGCTAACTGGCTACTACTCCTCAAAAGTAGTCTCCTGAGTAGGAACAGGCTCCTCAGATGTATCACCTGCTACGCCATATGGGTGGGGGCAAAGTTCTCATCATCGCCTAAACAACAGATCCAGTCAGGAAAGGAGCAAAGTACACAATGCACAACAAGATTAAACTAAATATTTATGATAATTAGAAAAGAAACTGACTAAGTATCATATTGAGAATATGCATAAAGAAGCAACAATAATTAAGAGTTAATGATATAAACAGGAATATGAGTAAACAGGAACAATAAGAGACAGGAAATGAAACTATAATAAGACAACAGGGACTGCAACAAGACAAGAATCTCTGTGTGTGAACTTGTGTTTATTTTAGAATACATAGTTGGCATGTAGGGGTTTATAAGGCTAATTCGGCCGTCATAGATGGCTATTAGACAATATAATCGAGATCCGGCTGATGGACAGTCGTGTACCAACAGCTATTAGACAATATAGGGGAAAGGGTAAACTCCATGCCTCCTTAGTATTCTCCCACCCGACACGAAAAGCAAGACATGAATTCCAATATTCAAGACATGAAATCCAGATTCTAACACTACATGTAAACATCCAATGGTACCAGTAAAGCAAGGAACTAATTATCACAATATGAAGATCAAACTTGAAGTGCAGGTACTTGCCTGATGTTTGGATCCAATTACAGTTTTGTGTCTCAGGGAAATTTTTTAGAAATGAGTCCAGAAGCTGAAATAGACATTACCATCATGCTCAGAAGATATCAAATAGCTAGAAACGTCTGTCATTGAGTCCAATTTGGAGACAAGGGCAAAAACGACAGTTTCGGGTCAAAACGGGGTCCGCATGAGGGCCCGCTTTGCACCGAAAAACGTGTCAGGGTCAAAGGTCTCCAAATTCACCAAACTTAGTGTCAACAGGTCAGGAACGATGATACGAACCCAACGGAACTTCCAGAATTGGATTCCGATGAGCCGATTACAAAATCGCCCGTCGAGCGGGGCCTGTGGGGCCCACGACACGCGATTTCGTCAACGTTCTCAGAATCGAACCAAACTTGACCCACAGGACCAGCGTATCGCTACGAGTCCGATGGCGCAAATTTCGTTTCGATCCGACATGTGTGCACGAAGTTAGGGTAAATTACAGAAAAGGCGGATACGGGGCGGTGTCCGCGGATACGCGTTGATCCCGGTGTGCACGCACACCCGAATCGACTTTCGCGAAATCCCACACGTCCGTATCAACGACGCGCACGTATCTGTGAAGACCGCGCGCGACCAAGTCGTCCCGTTTGGCGGGGCGTACTCAGTTCCGGGGTGAATCGGGTCAATGTTTTTCCTGTTTTTGGATCGCGGTGTGCGATCACCACAGGACGCGATGCCCCGAGCGGTTTATTCGGGCACCGAGAGGGTCATACAGGCTTCACAACGCAATTTACGAAATCAAAATTGGAGATACAGGGTGCAAGATACAAGTACCTGAACGAGGCTCGAGAAACATGGGGTTTTCGTGTCCGTGTCGTATCCGACACGACGACACGAGAAATCGAGAATTAGGGTTAGGGTTTGCTGGACACGGCCGGAGCTCGGGTTGGCCAGGGCGGCTCGCGGCGGGGAGGGGCCGGCCAGGGCGGCGCCGCTTCACGGCGGGTGAGGCGGAGGCGGCTGGCCGGAGGCGGTGCTGGCCGGAGACGGCTGCCGCTGCTGCTGCTGCTGTTGTCGGGGTCGTGGGTCGCCGGAGCCGACGGGAAGGGCGGAGGAAGGAGATGAAGGAGGAGGAGGAGGCTGGTCAGGGCGGAGCTGGGGGCTCAGGCGGCGGCACGGCGGTGGTCGGGGTGGTGGCAGCGGCGGAGGGAGAGAGGGGAAGGAAGAGGGAGGAGGCGGAGGGGATTCTTATAGGCGGAGGAGGAGGTCAGGGAGAGGGGATCGTGGTGGGCGGAGCGGAGGAGCGGGCCGGGTGGAGCGGCAACGGCGCGGCGGAGGCGCCGGCGGAAGCGGAGGACCGATTCGTGCGGGGGAGGGGAAAGAGATGCGGGTTAGCGGGTCGCGGTCGGGCGGGTTCGGCCCGGCGGACCCGACCCGACCCGCTAGCTATACGGGTGGGCTTGGGCCGGTTGGGCCGATTCGATGGACTGGGCCGGGCTTGGAAAAATAAAGAAAAAATATAATAATAATAATAAACAGTTTAATTAATTAATTAATTAGTAAAAATAGTTTTTAGGTATTTAAAAAATAGGTCTGAGGCCCAAAAAATCCAGAAAAATTACCCTAAGTCAAGTTTTTCATTTTACACCCAAAAATGTTATTTTCATAATATTTTAATATTATTTATTAACAATTAAAAATCATTCAATAATTAAAAATCCTGATTTTAATTACAGAAAATTCCCAGAAAATTTTAGAAAATTGTGAAATATCCCAATTCAAAATTTTTGCAAAATCTGGGGGTTTACAAAACCCCCTGAATTTTCAAATTATTAAATCTTGGATTTTTTCTAATTTTCTGGAATTTTTGGGGAATTTTCTGAAATTAAAACCAAAGTTCTTAATTATTAAATAATTTTATTTGTTAATAAATAATATTAAAATATCATGAAAATAATATTTTTGGGTGTAAAATGAAAAACTAGACTTAGGGTAATTTTTCTGGATTTTTCTGGGCCTCAGACCTATTTTTAAATGCCTAAAAACAATTTTATTAATTAATTAACTATTTATTTATTATTTAACTATTATTATTATTTTTTTTTTTTTTTATCAGCCCAGCCCGCACCCTGGCCCATTGGGCCGCGGCCCAGACCCAAACCTTAACGGGTCGGGTCGGGCTCACCCGAACCCGACCCGCCGCCAGCCCGACCCGCACCCACGACCCAGCCCCACGTCGCCCCGACTCCTCCACCGCCCTCCGCGCGCAGCGCCGCGTCCCCCGCGGCCACCTCCCCTCTTCCCCGCCTTGCCCGGCCCTGCAACCGCCCTCCTCCTCCTTTATAAACCCCCTCCTTCCTCCTCCAGCCTCCCTCACCGTAACCCTAACCCTAGCCGACGCCGCCCCTCTCCGTCGAGCTCCGCCCTGCCTCACCGCTGCCCCGCCACCGCCCAGCACCGCCCTCCTCCCTCGGCGCCGCCTCGCCCCTCCTCCTTCCTCCTCCGTCCCCGACAGCAACAGCAGCGGAGACAGCACCAGCAGCAGCCAGCACCGCCTCCGCCGCCTCCCAGCGCGCCGCCGTGCTGCGCCGCCCTTCGCCGCAGCGCCGCCCTCCGCCGCAGCGCCCCCAGCCGTGCTCGGCCTTTCCGCCACCGTGCCGACCACCGCCAACCCGCCACATCGTCCCAAACCCTAACCCTAGTCCCAATTCTTCTTCCCGTGTCCGACACGAGTCGGACACGACTCGACCCTGATTTTTGGGTCCCCTTCAGGTGCGTGTAACTTTCGCCTCGTAGCTCCGTTTTCAATTCCGTAAATTATGTTGGGAAGCCTGTATGACCCTCTCGGTGTCCGGACAAACTGTTCGGGGCATCGCGTCCTGTGGTGATCGCACACCGCGATCCAAAAACAGGAAAAACCAGACCCTGTTTCACCCCGGAACTGAGTGCGTCCCGCCAAACGGGACGACTTGGTCGCGTGCGGTCTTCACAGATACGTGCGCGTCGTCGATACGGACGTGTGAGATTTTGTGAAAGCTGATTCGGGTGTGCGTGCACACCGGAATCAACGCGTATCCGCGGAGATCGTCCCGTATCCGACTTTTCTGTAATTTGCCCTAACTTCTTGTACACTCGTCAGATCGAGACGAAACTTGCGCCATCGGACTCATAGCGATACGCTGGTCCTATGGGTCAAGTTTGGTTCGATTCTGAGAACGTTGACGAAATCGCGTGTCGTGGGCCCCACAGGTCCCGTTCGACGGGCGATTTTGTGTTCGGCTCATCGGAATCCAAATCTGGAAGTTCTGTTGGGTTCATATCAGCGTTCCTGACCTGTTGACACTAAGTTTGGTAAATTTGGAGACTTTTGACCCGGACACGTTTTTCGGTGCAAAGTGGGCCCACCGGCGGACCCCGTTTTGACCCGAAATTGCCGTTTTTGTCCTTGTCTCCAAATTGGACCCAAGGATAGACGTTTCTAGCTATTTGACATCTTCTGAGTATGATGGTAATATCTATTTCAGCTTTTGGACTCATCTCTGGAATTTTTTCCCGAGAGCCAATATTAATCAGATCCAAACAACAGGCAAGTACCTGCACTTCAAGTTAAATCTATATATATTGTGATAATTAATTTCCTGCTTTACTAGTACCCTTGATGATTACACCTAGTATTAGAAATGCTAGATTTTCATGTCTGGAATATTAGAGTTCATGTCTTATTTTTCATGTCGGGTGGGAGAATACTAGAAGGCATGTAGTTTACCCTTCTCCTTGTCATGTTTAATAGCTGTTGGTACGCGACTGTACCTCAGCCGGATCTCAATTTCCCCTGTTTAATAGCCGTTCATGACGGCCGGATTAGCCTTATAAACCCCTACATGCCAACTATGTATTCTAAAAACAAACACAAGTTCACACAGATAGTTTCTGGTCATGTTATATATCTTGCTGACTGTTGTAGTTTTATTTCTTGTTTCATTTATTTCTACTTTCTCATATTCCTGCTTACAGCTTTAACTCTGAGATAATGATGTTCTGTTATGCAGTTTCTTAACTTGATATTCAATATTTAATTGTCATAAATATTTAGTTTAACCTTGTTGTGCACTGTGTACTTTGCTCCTTTCTTGACTGGATCTGTTGATTTAGGCAATGATGAGGATCTTGCCCCTACTTATTATGGTCCCTATGAGGGAACTGATGATACCTATGAGGAGCCAGATCCCACCCAGGAGACCCCTGCTGCAGAGTAGCTAGTAGTAGCTATCTTTTATTTCTGTTTCTTATCCTATTAATCGGGTTTGTCCCCGATTTTATTCTGATTTTCTGTACTAAACATTTGAATCTGTTGTCACATTTATTTTAATTGCAATCTTAAGTTTCTGTTCTCATTATTATCTTGCCTATGTTAATTGTGAATGAGCTAGTTTAGTAAATATGGATTTGACCTAGACAGCGTACTACCGCCGACTCTGCGGCGTAGGCTGGACGTAACCACGTACTCGTGCCCGAATTTCTGGGTGCTGGTCGTGACACATTTTTATGGTGGCCCATGCAGGTCCTATCCTTAAATAGGGTAATACCCTAGGACAGGGTATGGAATAAGATTGAGGATTCTAGGAAAAGCTCATTCACAGTATAGGGTCCTTATTTCAATTCTTGATATCATTTCTACTCAATTTTCCTATCGCCTTTGATTTTCAAGTATTCTATTCTGATCTTCCTATCCCTTAATCTTTCAGAATGGTCCAGACCAGGAACACAGTAGGAGGCACATCAGAACCAGCTGAGCAGAATGTGCCCGAGACTCTTGCACTCCCGCCGCCTCCATCTGTTTCGGCAGTTACTCTGGATGGGGCACAACTACTTGGAGTGTTCCAGGGATTGGTGGAATCCCAGAAAGAACAGACTGCACTTCTGCGGACCAGCCTCTCAGAAGCTCTTAAGTCCCAGGAGTCGTCACTCAAGAGGCCAGGGAGTGCCAAAGACTTCAAAAATCTTAGACCCCTGGAATTCTACGGAACTGAGGGCATTCTCTATGCCGATGAGTGGATAGAGAATGTCGAGAGACTCCTGAAGACTGCTCGGGTTCCTGATGATCTCAAAGTGGAATCCGCAAGCCTGCAACTGTTCGACATTGCTCGAACCTGGTTCAGAGATGAACCCCAACTATCTGCTCCTGACCTCACCTGGGAGGACTTCAAGAGGCTATTCAAGGAGAAATTCTACCCCGAAGTGGCTCGGGAAGCTCTCGAAAGCCAATTCGAGAGACTGGAACAAGGTAACCTGTCTGTTGATGAATATACTGCTGAATTTAGCAGGTTAAGCCACTTTGCGGAGTACATGGTTCATACCCCGGAGGACAGGGCCCGTAGATTCAAGAAGGGGCTATCTCCGGATATTCGCCTTGCTGTCACCACCAGCCGAGCTCGCACCTATGAAGAAATCCTGAGCGTGGCACAAGGCGTTGAGAGAGATATGGGGCATAAACTAAAACGGGAGAGAGATACCGGAAATACGGGACCCAACAAACGCCCTTTTCAACAACAACAACAACAGCAGAGGGCCCCGCAGCAAACTCAACGTCCTCTCCCTAGAGCTCCAGCACCTCAACACCAGGCTCAGGGACAGAACCAACAAGCTACTGCTTGTAACTTTTGCCAAAAACCAGGTCATACTTGGCAAGTCTGCAGGAAGAGGCTAGGTGCCTGCCTCTACTGCGGCTCAGCAGCGCATCAAATGAGGGACTGTCCAGCTGCTCAAGGACGCACCGCTGCACCCAAGGCTCCCGTCCAGGCCAGGGCCCCAGCAGTACAACAGAGGGGACCCCCGCTTCCAACAAAACAACAACGCTTTGCTCAGCACTAACAGCAGCAACAGAGGGGTGCACCTCAGCAAGGCCGTACTTATGCAATGACTCTGGAAGAAGCTAAAGCCACAGCAGACGTGATCACAGGTTCTGTGCTTATAAATTCAATACCAGCTATTACTTTATTTGACTCTGGAGCTTCACATTCATTCATGTCAGTAGATTTCCTTATGAAGCGTAGCTTAATCACTAAACCCCTTAGGAATTGTTATAAGATCATTACCAGTGGAAGAATCATCCCGGTTAGTGATGCCTGTAACAATTGTCCTATTATATTGTGTGGAAGAGAACTGTATGCTAGGCTACTTGTAATGCCAGTGCCCAATTTTGACATTATACTGGGTATGGATTGGTTAAGTCAACATCATGCCACTATAGACTGCCACAGAGGTAGTGTAATCTTCAGGCCCCCTGACAAGCCAGAATTTGAATTTGCTAGAGGTTCTAGAGAAATGGGTAATAACAAAATTTGTGGAGCCCTAGTAACAGAAGAAGTGCCACTACCTATCATCTCTGAATATCTTGATGTCTTCCCTGAAGATCTCCCAGGCTTACCCCCAGACCGAGAAGTTGAATTCTCCATTGACTTAGTGCCAGGAGCAGCACCAGTATCTCAAAATCCCTACAGAATCAACAAGAAGGAGATAATAGAACTAAATGAGCAAATCAAAGAACTAGAAGACAAATGTTTTATTGGGTCTAGTGTCTCACCCTGGGGAGCTCCAGTATTATTTGTGCCCAAGAAGGACGGAACATCCCGAATGTGTATTGACTATAGGGCCTTGAATGCCTTAACAATTAAGAATAAGTATCCCCTGCCCAGGATAGATGACCTATTTGATCAGTTGAGTGAAGCTCGGGTATTTTCAAAGATTGATTTGAGGTCTGGATACCACCAAGTAAGGGTGAGAAAGGAAGACATCCCTAAAACTGCTTTCAATACCCGGAACGGACACTACGAATTTTTAGTAATGCCGTTCGGGTTGACGAATGCTCTAGCAGTTTTTATGAACTTGATGAACAAAGTATTTCAGCAATATCTAGACAAGTTCGTAGTGGTCTTTATTGATGATATTTTGATCTACTCCAAGACCCCCGAAGAACATGAAGAACATTTGAGGTTAGCATTGGAGACTTTGAGGAAGGAAAAACTTTATGGGAAATTATCTAAATGTGCCTTCTTCCTAAACAAAGTAGAATTCTTGGGACATGTTGTGACTGGAGATGGAATAGCAGTAGATCCTAAGAAGATAGCGGCAGTAGAATCCTGGCCCACTCCAGACTCTGTAGCAGAGATTAGAAGCTTCCTGGGACTAGCTGGCTACTATCGAAAGTTTGTGAAGGACTTTGCAAGAATTGCTGAGCCCATGACAAAATTAACAAGGAAGGATGAAGAGTTTACCTGGACTGATGAATGTCAGCATGCTTTTGAGGAATTGAAGAAAAGGCTGACTACTGCCTCTATTCTGACCTTACCTTCTGGAACCGGAGGTTTCGCTATTTATAGTGATGCTTCTGGAAAAGGTCTAGGTTGTGTCTTGGAGCAGAACAAGAAAGTAATAGCATATGCCTCTAGACAGCTTCGACCTCATGAAAAGAACTATCCAACTCATGATTTAGAATTGGCAGCTGTCATTTTTGCTCTTAAGCTATGGAAGCATTATCTTTATGGAGAAAGGGTAGAAGTATTTACGGACCATAAAAGTCTAAAATATATTTTTACTCAAAAAGAGCTGAACATGAGGCAAAGAAGGTGGCTGGAACTAATGAAAGACTTTGATATCACCCTTCAATATCATCCTGGGAAGGCCAATGTAGTTGCTGATGCTCTAAGCAGATATCCTATGGCGATGTACTTGACTATGGACAGACACTTGCTAGAGGACTTGGAAAGTTTAGGTATTGAAGTAATTATCCCAGGAAAAGAAGGCCAAATGATGAACTTGCAGATTCAGTCTACTTTAATGGATAAGGTCAAGGAGACTCAGTTTCAAGACGAAGGCCTACGAAGCCTTCGAGGTCAAGTGCAAGCTGGATTAGTAGAAGATTTCAGAATTCATGAAGATGGATCACTGAGGCATGGCGATAGATTATGTGTACCTCAAGGAGACATAAGGGAAGAAATTATGAAAGAGGCGCACAGATCGCAATACTCTATACACCCAGGAGCCAACAAGATGTACAAGGACCTGAGGACGCATGTTTGGTGGCATGGCATGAAAATGAGAAGTAACCAGGTTCGTATCTCGTTGTTTAGTGTGCCATCAAGTCAAGGCAGAAAGACAAAGACCTGGAGGATTGCTTCAACCACTGCCCATTCCAGAGTGGAAGTGGGAACATATCACAATGGATTTTGTTTTCCGACTTCCAAGGACACCGAGTGGAAAGGATACAATCTGGGTGATAGTAGATAGACTGACCAAGTCTGCACATTTTCTACCCTTCAAAGTAGGGCTATCTACAGAGAAGCTGGCAGATTTATATATCAGACACATTGTCCGGCTGCATGGAGTTCCAGTAAGTATTGTCTCCGACCGAGATTCAAGATTCACCTCTCACTTCTGGAAGAGCTTACAAGCCAGCTTGGGGACGCAACTCAAATTCAGCACAGCTTATCATCCCCAAACCGATGGACAATCGGAACGTACAATCCAGACACTTGAAGATATGCTCCGTACATGTGTTCTGGATTTTGGAGGATCCTGGGAAGACTATCTACATCTTGTGGAGTTCTCTTATAATAACAGTTACCAAGCAAGTATTGAGATGACTCCATTTGAAGCTCTGTATGGACGAAGATGTCGTACCCCGCTATCATGGGACGACGTTGGAGAAAGAGCCCTGCTGGGACCAGAGATGGTGATCGATTCAACTAAGAAGGTAAAGCAAATAAGGGACAGACTTCGAGTGGCTCAAGACAGGCAACCACATTGGGCAAATAGCCACCGAAGGCCCTTGAAATTTGAGGTAATTAAATTTATGAAATTCAAGTCAATTTAAACATTTTGATTATGGAACTAAGACTTGATTATGACTTTATTAAAGGTTGGAGAGCTGGTATTCTTAAAGATTTCCCCGACACGTGGCACCATTAGGTTCGGAAGGAGTGGAAAACTCAGTCCAAGATTTATTGGACCTTTTGGCATTCAGGAGAAAATCGGAGAAGTGGCATACCGTCTGGCATTGCCACCCTCTCTGGATGGAGTCCATAATGTCTTCCACTTGTCGCAGCTGAGAAAGTACGTGTCAGATCCCAGCCACATTTTGGATCACTCAGAGCTCGAAGTAGGCCCAAGTTTGACTTACCAAGAGCAACCCGTGGAGATACTGGATCAATCGGAGAAAGTTCTGCGGAACCAGGTTATCTCCCTGGTTCACGTAGCTTGGAAGCACCATTCTCCCGGCGAATCCACCTGGGAGCGAGAAGACGAGATTAGAGAGCGCTACCCTTACCTTTTTGAATCCTGAGGTATATTTTAATTTTTGGCCTTTCCTTTCGTGCCTTGTTATTCTTAAATTTTGAGGACAAAATTTTTGTAAGTTGGGTAGGTTGTAAACCTCCTGAATTTTCAAATTATTAAATCTTGGATTTTTCCTAATTTTCTGGAATTTTCTGGGAATTTTCTGAAATTAAAATCAAAGTTCTTAATTATTAAATAATTTTTAATTGTTAATAAATAATATTAAAATATCATGAAAATAACATTTTGGGTGTAAAATGAAAAACTAGACTTAGGATAATTTTTCTGGATTTTTCTGGGCCTCAGACCTATTTTTAAATGCCTAAAAACAATTTTATTAATTAATTAACTATTTATTTATTATTTAACTATTATTATTATTATTATTATTATTATTATTTTATTTTATCAGCCCAGCCCGCACCCTGGCCCATTGGGCCGCGGCCCAGACCCAAACCTTAACGGGTCGGGTCGGGCTCACCCGAACCCGACCCGCCGCCAGCCCGACCCGCACCCACGACCCAGCCCCACGTCGCCCCGACTCCTCCGCCGCCCTCCGCGCGCAGCGCCGCCCTCCGCGCGCAGCGCCGCGTCCCCCGCGGCCACCTTCCCCTTTCCCCGCCTTGCCCGGCCCTACAACCGCCCTCCTCCTCCTTTATAAACCCCCTCCTTCCTCCTCCAGCCTCCCTCACCGTAACCCTAACCCTAGCCGACGCCGCCCCTCTCCGTCGAGCTCCGCCCTGCCTCGCCGCTGCCCAGCCACCGCCCAGCGCCGCCCTCCTCCCTCGGCGCCGCCTCGCCCCTCCTCCTTCCTCCTCCGTCCCCGACAGCAACAGCAGCGGAGACAGCACCAGCAGCAGCCAGCACCGCCTCCGCCGCCTCCCAGCGCGCCGCCGTGCTGCGCCGCCCTCCGCCCAGCGCCCCCAGCCGTGCTCGGCCTTCCCGCCGCCAACCCGCCACAGCGTCCCAAACCCTAACCCTAGCCCCAATTCTTCTTCCCGTGTCCGACACGAGTCGGACACGACTCGACCCTGATTTTTGGGTCCCCTTCAGGTGCGTGTAACTTTCGCTTCGTAGCTCCGTTTTCGATTCCGCAAATTGCGTTGGGAAGCCTGTATGACCCTCTCGGTGTCCGAACAAACTGTTCGGGGGCATCGCGTCCTGTGGTGATCGCACACCGCGATCCAAAAATAGGAAAACCAGACCCTGTTTTATCCCGGACCTGAGTGCGCCCCGCCAAATGGGACGATTTGGTCGCGTGCGGTCTTCACAGATATGTGCGCGTCATCGATACGGACGTGTGAGATTTCGTGGAAGCTGATTCGAGTGTGCGTGCACACCGGAATTAACGCGTATCCGTGGACATCGCCCCGTATCTGACTTTTCTGCAATTCGCCCTAACTTCTTGTACACTCGTCAGATCGAGACGAAACTTGCGCCATCAGACTTGTAGCGATATGCTGGTCCTGTGGGTCAAGTTTGGTTCAATTCTGAGAACGTTGACGAAATCGCGTGTCGTGGGCCCCACAGGCCCCGCTCGACGGGCGATTTTGTGTTCGGCTCATCGGAATCCAAATTTGGAAGTTCCGTTGGGTTCGTATCAGCGTTCCTGACCTGTTGACACTAAGTTTGGTGAATTTGGAGACTTTTGACCCGGACACATTTTTCGGTGCAAAGCGGGCCCACCGGCGGACCCCGTTTTGACCCAAAACTGCCGTTTTTGCCCTTGTCTCCAAATTGGACCCAAGGACAAGCATTTCTAGCTATTTGACATCTTCTGAGCGTGATGGTAATGTCTATTTTAGCTTTTGGACTCATCTCTAGAATTTTTCCCCGAGAGCCAATATTAATCAGTTCCAAACAACAGGCAAGTACCTGCACTTCAAGTTAAATCTATATATATTGTGATAATTAATTCCCTGCTTTACTAGTACCCTTGATGATTACACCTAGTGTTAGAAATGCTGGATTTTCATGTCTGGAATATTAGAGTTCATGTCTTGTTTTTCATGTCGGGTGGGAGAATACTAGAAGGCATGTAGTTTACCCTTCCCCTTGTCATGTTTAATAGATGTTGGTACGCGACTGTACCTCAGCCTCTCAATTTCCCCTGTTTAATAGTCGTTCATGACGGCCGAATTAGCCTTATAAACTCCTACATGCCAACTATGTATTCTAAAAACAAACACAAGTTCACACAGATAGTTTCTGGTCATGTTATATATCTTGCTGACTGTTGTAGTTTCATTTCCTATTTCATTTATTTCTGCTTTCTCATATTCCTGCTTACAGCTTTAACTCTGAGATAATAATGTTCTGTTATGCAGTTTCTTAACTTGATATTCAATATTTAATTGTCATAAATATTTAGTTTAACCTTGTTGTGCACTGTGTACTTTGCTCCTTTCCTGACTGGATCTGTTGATTTAGGCGATGATGAGGATCTTGCCCCTACTTATTATGTTCCCTATGAGGGAATTGATGATACCTATGAGGAGCCAGATCCCACCCAGGAGACCCCTGCTGCAGAGTAGCTAGTAGTAGCTATCTTTTATTTCTGTTTCTTATCCTATTAATCGGGTTTGTTTCCGATTTCATTCTGATTTTCTGTACTAAACATTTGAATCTGTTGTCATATTTATTTCAATTGCAATCTTAAGTTTCTGTTCTCATTATTATCTTGCCTATGTTAATTGTGAATGAGCTAGTTTAGTAAATATGGATTTGACCTAGACAGCGTACTACCGCCGACTCTGCGGCGTAGGCTGGACGTAACCACGTACTCGTGCCCGAATTTCCGGGTGCGGATCGTGACATGTTCTGATGTGAACATGAGAATAGGAATTTACCAAAATAAGGTTTCAATCCACAACTGCCTTGGCAACTCCCTTTCGAATTCTCTAATTCCTTTGAATCCCGTACTTGTATTCTATCACCTCCTCCTTGAACTCTTTATTGTGTTCTCCGTCTTCCCCTATTTCGGAAAGACGAACGTTCGTGCTTAGTATAAGTTGATACACGGATAGTACCAGATATACCCCATAGGTCAAGCACTCATGATGACAAATAAGAAGCACGGGCACAGGAAGTCATAAATACAGGTACGACCTTAGCTATATGTGTCAGTTCATACTCATGACCCCCATTGTGACACGAGATCTTAGGTGCATAATAGCCGTAGAATTATATATAAGGTAGTTTAGCAGTTATGAGGATATGTTGATATCCTAACTAGATGGCATATCCACGAAGCTAATGGATGACACGCATAGCGGTAGTGGTATTCTCTTCCTATCACCCTCTCGCCCTTGGGTGAGGATATATGTTACTAGGAAAGTTATATTAACTGTCAATTATCAGAGTATATCAAGTGTACAGTGTCTGGTTATATCAAGTGTATCAGTGACTTATATCTAGTGTCTAGTTATATCAACTGTGTTGGTGACTTATATCTAATATAAACCCTTCAATCTAATATAAACCCTTCAACTTCAGTGACTTATATCGGATCCAGAAATCATATACTAGAATTTTGAGATAATTTCTTGTTTGCTTAGCCAAACTTACTTGAAAGATCCTGACTTGGAGTTGGAAATACAGTTTGCATCCAAATCACAGTTATGTTACTTTCGTAAAATAATATATAAAATTTTAAATACATGGTAATATCTGATATATATATATATATATATATATATATATATATATATATATATATATATATATATATATATATATATATATATATATATATATATATAGAGAGAGAGAGAGAGAGAGAGAGAGAGGGATTAAATATTTTCCTGCTTAAAGAAAACATGTTCTAGAAAATGATCACTAAGCTAGCTAAATTCTTTAACATCTAAGAAGAAGAGTACTTGCAGCTATAATTCTCATAAGATAACTTATGATTGAATGGATACATCAAATTTTATAATCAATATAAAAGTACTTGAACAGATTTTGTAGTTTAGTAAACATTTTGTCTGATTTTTTTTTCTCAGGAACATAATTCTAGTGTGCGTAGATGCAAAAACTCGTGCGTGTGTAGATGCAAAAACTCGCGTGTGTGTGTCATATGCTGGAGAAGCAGGGCTTTAGTATTTTGATTCTAGATTCTTAGGGTGTAGGTATTTTATGCAGTGTGGTTCCTGCAGTTGGGTAGTGTGTGTGCTAGAATGGGTATCAGGTTTAAGATACACGGAATAAGGAGCAAATCAGGATACTTCTGTATTTGTAGAGTTTTCAACTACATTTGCAGTTGGTGTTAATCTGTAAATGAGAGCAGCGTGGTCATATACGTAGGACTGGGTGAAGGAGCTACCAAACCTGCTTGTGTATGATTTGTGTGTGTGTCTCCCTTAGTAATATACACATGGGTATGAGTGTAAAGTGAATGTGTGTACCAGTATATGAGCACATCAGTCTAATCCAGTGAACTGCATTTTAGTCTTAGTATTTTGTGCTCTATGTGCAGTGTAATTGTAGTATAAAATCAAACACATAATAAAGAGCAGCACATAATGAATCAATATAATATATTACATACATTAACAGTGAGACCATCAAAATTTTAAAATTATAAGAAAGAACTTGATTTCAACAATGAAATATGAAAATCAATAGCTCGCACAATACCTTATATTCAAATACAGATGTTATATGTCAGTTTTAAGTATACATGTACACTAATGTATATATGTACACAAACAATAAGCAGAATGGTTATAGTTCCAGTAAAAATGAATCAAGCCGTTCCATATAACTTAAAATTTTAGGGATAAGTATCGGTTCATTTGTACCCAGCTCTAACACATCATCCAAGAAAGGAAAGCATACCACTGTCTGCAAATAAAGGGCGCAAGTGATAGATGTTAATGTCATGTACTCTGAACTAGATATTTGAACAAATGTATAAACATATGAACATCCTTACATTGTCATATATAACTATATTGTGAAATGTGTGGCACAAATTCGTCACACGGTCAGGGACGAAAAAACAAAGAGTGAAAATATCAGATTATTCATTCGTTTTAAATACCTCACAACAGTAAAAAAATTGTTAAGCAGATTATAGATCCTAACCTTTGCTAAAATTGTATGTGAGAAAATTTTGCTATTAGTAAATGGAGCATCACTCAACCATATATGTTGATTTCTCGCCAAGGCTCTTTCTGGCATCCTAGACACAACCAATATAAAAAGGAAAATCGAAGTTATTAAGACATAACACATATAAGAGTCTAAGATTATTTAGAAACCATAATCTATATAAAAATAAGTTCACAGATGTAATGAATTAAGAGAAAAAACCAAGTATTTATTGAGCAATTAATAATATGCAGAGAGCTATCCTACATTAGATAAACTTCCAATCCAAAGAGCATCCTAGCGTACTACCCCACAGACATTATTAACACAGACATCAATATAGATATACATCACATTATCACAGACATTATTAACACATTCTTAACTACTACTAAAATAGCTAAAGTAGAATCATAATGACTTGTGACTTACCTCCTTAACATTGAATATCATGGGTATCCTAACAAGTGTCATATATATATATATATATATATATATATATATATATATATATATAGGGTAGTTGTATATACTAGTGTGTGTATCAATCTAATTTGATATCATAAATACTTGTGACTTACCTCTTGCAGCATGTTCTGATGTGACAGAACAGCGACCAGAGCTTGGCAACTAGGTAGTAGCAGGGAGGGTCTTCCTGGATGGCTGCAACGGCAGGCCAATTTGCAGGAAGCACCTGCAGAGCTCTAGCAAGCAGCAAAGCACCTGCAATGGCAGCAAGAAGCAAGCTTAAGTGCATCCAGTTGCAGCAGCAGGCGGTCCCAAGCCAAGCAGCTCGAGGCAACTGCATATGGGTTACCTTAAGGACTAAATGGTAAGTGCAGCATGGAGTAGTAACTACAGTTGCTGCAGTGATCAATGAGTGTAGGCAGTGGGTACAAAATTAGGTATCATTGTTTTGTGAGTGTGCACCTATTGGAACTGTGCAGTGGTAGGTATAACAGATAGAGTGTATCAGTGAGTGATGTATATGAGTTAGTGTCCCTGCAAGATTATCAAGTGTATATATATATATATATATATATATATATATATATATATATATATATATATATATATATATATATATATATATATATATATATATACGCACACACACACACACACGTGTGTGTGTGTGTGAGAGAGAGAGAGAGAGAGATAGAGATAGAGAGAAAGAGTGTATGTGAATGAGTGTGGGTGTGTAAGGTTAGCAGGGTATCAGATTTGGAGTGTTGAGAACTCGATAGTGTTTCCAGTTTACATAGATACTTGTGTACGCCAATGTGTGTCTTAGTACCATGGTGTTTATGTGTAGAACAATTCCTGGGTAGTATCAGCATCAATTCATAAGTAGTAAACACAATGAGTGGTAAGTAATTGGCTGGGTAAGAATGAATGGACAATGTCACAGGATTGAGAAAAATAACATATTAGAGTTAGAAGGAAACCTGAGCAGCTTGGGCCTGGTAGCAAGGACTACAAGGGCAGTGCTTGTACTGTAGTTTCCAATGTGCAAGAATTTCACTCAGAGTGTGAGTGTTTGAGTGAAGGAGTGAACGCACAACCAACAAAATAATTATATGCAACTGAAAATACCAACTGCAAAACCTAGTTTACCCTACCAACAGTAACCTGCAGCAACAAGTTCCCATGTTGAAGCAACAAGGAAAGGACAGGACAACGGTGAAATTGCACCACTGTTCAGTGGTCACTCTAGTGTCCAGGATGTTGTCCATGTGAGTGAATATTTTAGTATCTAGTGTTATAACACTGCACCATAATAGGCAATTCCTCACGATTTTTATTGTGACAAATATTTTTGGTCACAGTAATAACCGTTGCGGTTTGGACGTGGTAAATATATTGTAACGGTAATATACGTGATGAATTATATTTTTTGTCAGAGAAAAGTTACCCCTTAAAATATTACGACATTGGCTCCATTAAAAAGAGGTCCATATGTTACATAGTTGTGCCCAGTATTCCAACCACCGAAGCACTTCGCTCATTTTATGGATACAGATGTCCGATGAGTATCATGCAACCTCGATAGGAAAATAAGTATCAATCTAGAAGCCTGACATGAAGAACAAGATTAAAATCACCCCAAATGAGAATTCTACCCAAAAATTATATGTTTATTAATGTCAAACAATAGGATAATTGATTGAGACACATAACTGACCTATGATCCAATCCTGCAGTTGTTGTTATTTTAATATCAGCTCGAACTGAGGTTCCTGCTAAGCCAGGTCGCTCCAGGCTTTTTTTTTTGGTAATACAAGTGCAGTAAAGTAAAAATAAGTGCCAAAAAAATAGACAGATGCTTAGATTGAGTCCTTGTACACCAGCTTTAAAAATAAAAAAAGAAAGAAGGGAAACCATGAATGTAACAGACCTATACCTGAATGTGTCTACTTACACCTTGTCTTAGTATATTTAACTTCCTTACATGAATGATAGTATAGTATACATAATAAAGTATTGGAGTGATTTTATAATCCACATCTTTATATATCTTTGTTTCATTCCTTTAAAAGAGTGGGCAGTCCAATTTCTAACCATTTTTTTATAATAATATGCCTATTATCACACCATATCAGTATAGGCAAGAAAATAATTGATCCTATAATCAAACACATGGTAGGCTTCGTACAGCTCTTTCAATTAACTCTACCATCTCTTTTGGTTTTTTGGGTCTGCTTTTGTTGGTGCAATAAAAGTCTGTCGAGGCTTCCTTTCAGAAAAATAGCCTATGCTGCTACCTGTTCCAATTTTCTGTTTCAAGATAAATCTTAAAATACCTTAGAAACCAATTACCAATCGTTGTACATAATTTTTATTCATAACCTTATATTAGAGTTAGAAAATATTAAGGATAAGACAAAATCAAGAAACAAGCATTAGAAAGAATTTAACTTGCGAATTTGTGTGATGGTGCCTAACACTACACCGTATGACAAATGAGTAACACAGGACAAGTTTCTCTTCATTTCTTAAGACTAAGTACTGGAAATATAGTATTCCCTTTTATGTTCTTATGTAATTAAATATACACCTGAATCGTTCCACAATAACTAAGTGTGGACTTGTTCAGCCTTCAACAATACCAATAAAAGCTTACCAACCTGAATCATGCCAGGGTGATTGCTGGTGTTATTTCCAGGCCAATGTGTCATCTTGCATGATCCAACCCTCATCATGAACTTTCTCTGCCTTTGCAACTAGGCAATTAATACGAACCTTAAACTCTTTGTACTCTTTCTGCATCACAAAAATTGATGGTTTAAAACTAAAACTCCAAGAAGTAACATCTATGACATCTCTTATATATAAACTAAGAAAAAAGCTATTTGCATGACAAACACACCTTCATAGCTCTGCGAACCCCCAAGGACAGATTGTTAAACAGCCTTTGAAGAGAAAAACATATAATTATAAAATATAGACGCTTATCAAACTAAGAATATGATGCCAATTGATAAAGGATATATGTAAACACCCTGATTTTCAAGAATTTTTAATTAGGATTTTTCACAATTTTCTGAAATTTTTCTGGGATTTTCTGTAATTAAACTAAGGTGTTTTAAATTATTAAATGATTTTTAATTGATGTTTATTAATTTTAAAATATTATAAAAATAATATTTTCTGGTGTAAAATGAAAAACTAGACATAGGATAATTTTTCGGGAATTTATTGGACCCCAAAAGTATTTTTAAAGCCCTAAAATCTATTTTGTAATTAAACCCTAATTAAACCGGGTTTATTTTAAAATAAACCGAACCAAACCCATTGTTGAACCAAACCCAACCCAACTTAGCATTGCGGGTCGGATCCGGGTCAAACCCGAGACCCGAAACCCGACCCGACCCGTATTCAATTGTTATTGGATCGGGCCGGATCCGCTAGACCCGACCCGACCCGCCGACCCGGCTCGTAAACCCCTCTCTCTTCCCCAGCCGTTTAAGCCCGCCGCTTCGCCTCCGGCCGTTACGCCGCCGGCCGCTCCCTCTTCCTTTCCCGCACCCTCCGTCGCTCCCTCTTCCTCTCCCTCAACGGACCGCCTTTCCCTCTCCCTCTTCCCCACTATATGAACCCTAGCCGTCCCCCTCGAATCCTCTCCTCCGGCTCCGGCTCCCGCCTCCGGCCCTCGACGACGCCACTGCTCTTCTCCCCACCGCCTCAGCACCCAGCGCCACCCCCGCAAAGCCGCCCTGGTTATTTTTCTCCCCCGACGACCCCTCTCCGCCCGATTCCACTCCCCCTGGCCCCTTCTCCGCCTCCCCGAGCCCGCTGCCCAGAGCTCGCCCTCGACGAACTCGCCGCCTTACTCCCAGCCGAGCCCCACAGCTCCCTTGACCACTCCCCGCTGCCCTCCGCCGCGGAGCCCTCGCCGCACCGGCCACCCCGACCACGGCCTCCCTCCCTCGAGCTAAACCCGAGCCTCCTGCAACCCCGCCTAGCCGCTCCGGCTCCGGCCGACTCAGCCCAGCATCGACGAGCGCCGCTCCTCCCTCCTCTGGTCAGCTCCGGCGAAACCCGGCCACCTGAGCCCAAAACCCTAGCCTGGACACAACTCAGTCGGACACAGGACACGAAACGGTGTTGACTCGACACACGGATACGAGAATATCAGTGTTACGGAGCCCTATTCAGGTACTCATTTCTCTCTACTCGCAGCCCCGTTTTCTATTCCGTCAGTTGTGACACGAACCCTGCATGACCCCCTCGGTGTCCGTGCAAATCACTCGGTGCATCGCGTCCTGTGGCGATCGCGAACCGCGATCCAAAAAGGGAAAATTAACTCCCTGTTTCACCCCAGAACCGAGTATGCCCCGCCAAACGGGACGACTTGGTCGCGTGCAGTCTTCACCGATACGTGCGCGTCGTCGATACGGACGTACGGGATTTCACAAAAGTTGATTTGGATGTGCGTGCACACCGGAATCAACGCGTATCCGCCGACAACGCCCCGTATCCGTACTTTCTGGTTCTCGTTGTAACTTAGTGTACACATGTCGGATCGAGACGAAACTTATGCCATCGGACTCGTAGCAATACGCTGGTCCTGTGACCCAAGTTTGGTTCAATTCTAAGAACGTTGACAAAATCGCGTGTCGTGGGCCCCACAGGCCCCACTTGACGGATGATTTTGTGATCGGCTCATCGGAATCCAGTTCTGAAAGTTTCGTTGGGTTCGTATCATTATTCTGACCTGTTGACACTAAGTTTGACAGATTTGGAGACCTTTAACCCTGACACATTTTTCGGTGCAAAATGGCCCACATTTGGACCCCATTTTGCCCTGAAATGTTATTTTCGTCCCTGTGTTCAAATTAGACTCAAGGACAGGCATTTCTAGCTGATTGATATTTTCTGGATCTGATGGTGATGTTTGTTTCAGCAACCGGAGCAGTCCCTGCAATTCCTGCTGAAGTCAGAACTATAATTGGAGCCGGAACTCCAGGCAAGTGTACCTTGCCAATCTCTGCAGTTTTTGCTACTTATTTTCTTGACATATATACTTGTTGTACATGCTTAAACCTAGGACCGTGTGACTTACTTAGCGTCCGATTACAGTCGGGTGCCAACACCGTATGCGGCGTTGTGTAACGTCATCTAGAGATGGATACCGAGACCTTATACTTCTCGTACTTGCATTATCAAGTACGTTATACCCAGGACACCTGACACTATTCATGATACATAATCGTTCTGAGATATTCATGGTGATTCTGTATAGGATACAGTTTTCATGACTTATTCCTTTGCTTAGATATTATATGACTGGATGCATTAGTTATGATCTTACGTGACATGGACATGGGGCCACATGGACATGAGACGTATGATTACATTGGGTGGGGAGAGACACACAGGCTACAGGTTGATTATATATTATACCGGCGTCTCAGTCTCTCTCCGAGCTAGACAACCACATGATATCACTGCTACCGGCTTCCAGACACAGAGCTTGTAGTGGTTTCAGCCTGAGTTATAGTGCTGCTCTCATCTTGCATATCACTTAGCTGGTTATATATTTATCCTATTATTTTATTTATTTGCTGCACTGCATTATCTTTGGCTTGTATTATCTGTACCTTGCTATGTCCCCTGAGGACCTGGATTCGGATTATGTCCCCAGGATTAGCAGAGGAGATCCACCCCGAGATATTCAGGACATGAGCATTATCAGGAGCAGAAGCAGAAACAGGTGCATACAGTGGAGCAGAACCAGGAACCAAGGACTAGGTGATTGCCATGTATTCTCTGAGTATATGTTTCTTCCATACTCAGTCAGTGATGATATTTACTTTCTTGTTAAATGAACCATTATATCAGACTTGATTATCGGGTTGTTCCCCGATTTAATTACTTATGACTTGATGTGGATGTTTATGTTTCTTTTTGTTGATATTTGATATATTTATTCTGTGGATGAAATTAGTAGACCCTGATTATTGTTGTAATACAGCTTAAGTATGCCCCGATGGATCCATTAAATTGGGTTTGTCCATCGGTGTATGCTGCTGGCCATTGCCACGTGTCTAGTCCCTCGATATTTTGGGACTGGGGCGTGACATAGTTTTTGTGGTGGCCCATGCAGGTCCACGACTAAATTGTTCGGTTTCAACTTAGGGACCGAACATGCCTGTAATAAGAATAGGATAAGTTTTAGGATCTCATCCACTTGCTTGAATCGTTCTTGACATCTATATCGGATTCAAATTAAATTCTTGACTTGCATCCTGCCTTGATTCCTGTGCGCTTTTAGAGTTTATTTTGGTTGCAAAATTATGGATCCACAAGCCGGCGATGAGACTCATCCAGCAACACCACAAGTTGTTGTGGTTACCCACGAAGACGAAGTGACATCAGTTAATGAAGGTCAATTATCACAACAACTCAGTCCAGCAAGTCAGCATGCCTCGAGAATCCAGGAAGATGATGTTCCACCATCGACGCAGTTTGCTACACCGATGCCTACCATTCCACAAGGGCAGGCTATGGACGAACAACAAATGTTTCGAATGTTCTACGCAATGATGCAAGCCCATCAGAAGGTTCATCAAGAAGATCAGCAAAACCAAGTGGAGAAGTTCATCGACAGATTTAGCTCGGAGTTACGGAGATTAATCAGCTCAAATGCAACTACCTTAGACGAGAACGTTCTTGCTGCAACACGACCCATGGAGTGCAACACAAGGACCGAGTCTAGCCAGAAGCGGCCGTATGCACCAGACCAAGCACAACAAGAAAGAGTTGCAAAGCGACCACAGATGAATCCACCACAGAGAGCATCTACACCACTTGCACTAGTCCTTCCTACTTGTCACTACTGTGGCAAGGTAGGCCATTTCGCTAAAGAATGTCGACGCAGACAGGGGCGATATTTATCTTGCAGATCCAAAAAGCATTCGGTAAGGGATTGCCCTGAACGTCGAGAGAAAGCAGTGATGATTCAACAACCAGCCACATCAGCACCAGCCGGAGCACCACATGAAGAAATTACAAAGAAGTCTCATACGTACCAGCCACCAGAAGCATCTCTGCAAGTCCTGCCTATCTGTCAAAATTGTCGCAAGAGAGGCCACATTGAGAATGAGTGCAGACGTAAATTAGAATTATGCTTGATTTGCGCGTCCAATCAACACTTAGCCAAAGATTGTCCTCAGCATCGAAAGTGAGCACTGATGATAAACAGACAAGCACTACCAGCACCAAGGCCAGCCTCTCCAGCATTGAAAGCACCACAAACGAGAGTTGAAGGAGTTCTACCACATGCCCCAGGAGAATATCTGCCGAGGCCACCCTTGGCACCACAAGCAGCACTCTTCCAGCAGGCTCAACAGCAGCCGAGGAATCAACTGCAAGGATGCGGACAAGCTCCAGTGATGACTTTGGAGAACGCTCAAATTCGTGGAGTAGTTAATGCGAGTAAGTTTTTATAGTTTTCTGCTTCTAGATTTGCTGTAATTCGTGCCTGCTGGTTCGTGACCTTAGACTTGACCTGACAATTTTAACTTGCTAATAATTAATAACCTAGAATGCTTTATTAATGTTAACCTGATAGTTTTAACTTGATAATTAATGTTAACCTAATATGTTTTATAATTGATAACCTAGTGATAACCTAAGTAATTTTGAACTTGCCAATAACTTAGAATATTTTATAAATGTTAACCTGATAAGTTTTTTAAAGGATAAAACTGGGTTTCTAAAAACTGTAATTTTCTAGATTTTCTTCATTCGAGAAATTTTATAACTTTTAATGCTTAGGAAAATAATTTTTCCTAGGTGTTACTCTAAACCTTGAGTCTCCTTGATTTTGATGTGCTTCGAACAATGTTTGCAACTGTGTCATCTCTGTTGACCGGTTATTCTTTGATTGCGAGGACGCAATTCTCTTAAGGGGGGTAGATTGTAAATCCCCTGACTTTCAAGAATTTTTAATTTGGATTTTTCATAATTTTCTGGAATTTTTCTGTAATTAAACTAAGGTGTTTTAAATTATTAAATGATTTTTAATTGATGTTTATTAATATTAAAATATTATAAAAATAATATTTTCTGGTGTAAAATAAAAAAACTAGACATAGGGTAATTTTTCGGGAATTAATTGGACCCCAGAAGTATTTTTAAAGCCCTAAAATCTATTTTGTAATTAAACCCTAATTAAACCGGATTTATTTTAAAATAAACCGAACCAAACCCATTGTTGAACCAAACCCAACCCAACTTAGCATTGCGGGTCGGATCCGGGTCAAACTCGAGACCCGAAACCCGACCCGACCTGTATTCAATTGTTATTGGATCGGGCCGGATCCGCTAGACCCGACCCGCCGACCCGGCCCGTAAACCCCTCTCTCTTCCCCAGCCGTTTTAGCCCGCCGCTTCGCCTCCGGCCACCTCCGGCCGTTACGCCACCGTCCGCTCCCTCTTCCTCTCCCGCACCCTCCGCCGCTCCCTCTTTCTCTCCCTCACCGGACCGCCTTTCCCTCTCCCGCTTCCCCACTATATGAACCCTAGCCGTCCCCCTCGAATCCTCTCCTCCGGCTCCGCCTCTCGCCTCCGGCCCTCGACGATGCCATTGCTCTTCTCCCCACTGCCTCAGCACCCAGCGCCACCCCCGCAAAGCCGCCCAGCCGCCCTGGTCATTTTTCTCCCCCGACGACCCCTCTCCGCCCGATTCCACTCCCCCTGGCCCCTTCTCCGCCTCCCCGAGCCCGCTGCCCAGAGCTCGCCCCGGACGAACTCGCCGTCTCACTCCCAGCCGAGCCCCGCAGCTCCCTCGACCACTCCCCGCCGCCCTCCGCCGCGGAGACCTTGCCGCGTCGGCCACCCCGACCACGGCCTCCCTCCTTCGAGCTAAACCCGAGCCTCCTGCAGCCCCGCCTAGCCGCTCCGGCTCCGGCCGACTCAGCCTAGCATCGACGAGCGCCGCTCCGCCCTCCTCTGGTCAGCTCCGGCGAAACCCAGCCGCCTGAGTCCTAAACCCTAGCCTGGACACAACTCAGCCGGACACAGGACACAGAACGGTGTTGACTCGACACACGGATACGAGAATATCAGTATTATGGAGCCATGTTCAGGTACTCATTTCTCTCTCCTCGCAGCCCCGTTTTTGATTCCGTCAGTTGTGACACGAACCCTGCGTGACCCCCTCGGTGCCCGTGCAAACCACTCGGTGCATCGCGTCCTGTGGCGATCGCGAACCGCGATCCAAAAACGGGAAAATTAATGTCCTGTTTCACCCCGGAACCGAGTACGCCCTGCCAAACGGGACGACTTGGTCACGTGCGGTCTTCACCGTGCGCGCCGTCGATACGGACGTGCGAGATTTCGCAGAAGTTGATTTGGATGTGCGTGCACACCGAAATCAACGCGTATCCGTCGACAACGCCCCGTATCCGTACTTTTTGGTTCTCGTTGTAACTTAGTGTACACACGTCGAATCGAGATGAAACTTGCGCCATCGGACTCGTAGCAATACGCTGGTCCTGTGACCCAAGTTTGGTTCGATTCTAAGAACGTTGACAAAATCGCGTGTCGTGGGCCCCACAGGCCCCACTTGACGGGCGATTTTGTGATCGGCTCATCGGAATCCAGTTCTGGAAGTTTCGTTGGGTTCGTATCATCGTTCCTGACCTGTTGACACTAAGTTTGACAGATTTGGAGACCTTTAACCCTGACACATTTTTTGGTGCAAAGCGGCCCATATTTGGACCCCGTTTTGCCCTGAAATATCATTTTTGCCCCTGTGTCCAAATTGGACTCAAGGATAGGCGTTTCTAGCTGATTGATATTTTCTGGATCTGATGGTGATGTTTGTTTCAGCAACCGGAGCAGTCCCTGCAATTCCTGCTGAAGTCAGGACTACAATTGGAGCCGGAACCCCAGGCAAGTGTACCTTGCCAATCTCTGCAGTTTTTGCTACTTATTTTCTTGACATATATATTTGTTGTACATGCTTAAACCTAGGACCGTGTGACTTACTTAGCATCCGATTACAGTCGGGTGCCAACACCGTACGCGACGTTGTGTAACGTCATCTAGAGATGGATACCGAGACCTTATACTTCTCGTACTTGCATTATCAAGTACGTTATACCCAGGACACCTGACACTATTCATGATACAGAATCATCCTGAGATATTCATGGTGATTCTGTATAGAATACAGTTTTTATGACTTATTCCTTTGCTTAGATATTATATGACTGGATGCATTAGTATGATCTTACGTGACATGGACATGGGGCCACATGGACATGAGACGTATGATTACATTGGGTGGGGAAAGACACACAGGCTACAGGTTGATTATATATTATGCTGGCGTCTCAGTCTCTCTCCGAGCTAGACAACCACATGATATCACTGCTACCGGCTCCCAGACACAGAGCTTGTAGTGGTTTCAGCCTGAGTTATAGTGCTGCTCTCATCTTGCATATCACTTAGCTGGTTATATATTTACCCTATTGTTTCATTTATTTGCTGTACTGCATTATCTTTGGCTTGTATTATCTGTACCTTGTTATGTCCCTTGAGGACCTGGATCCGGATTATGTCCCCAGGATTAGCAGAGGAGATCCACCCCGAGATATTCAGGACATGAGCATTATCAGGAGCAGAAGCAAAAACAGGTGCATACAGTGGAGCAGAACCAGGAACCAAGGACTAGGTGATTGCCATGTATTATCTGAGTATATGTTTCTTCCATACTCAGTCAGTGATGATATTTACTTTCTTGTTAAATGAACCATTGTATCAGACTTGATTATCGGGTTGTTCCCCGATTTAATTACTTATGACTTGATGTGGATGTTTATGTTTCTTTTTGTTGATATTTGATATATTCATTCTGTGGATGAGATTAGTAGACCCTGATTATTGTTGTAATACAGCTTAAGTATGTCCCGATGGATCCATTAAATTGGATTTGTCCATCGGTGTATGCTGCTGGCCATTGCCACGTGTCTAGTCCCTCGATATTTTGGGACTGGGCGTGACAATATAACATATCATGATGCACTGGCTAGAGTTGGCTACCATTCTACCATATGTATTTTCACTTAATTATAATAAATTTCTAATCAAAGTCATAAACAACAGTTTCACAACTATCTAAATATGAGCTAAAAATGTCCTAAAAGACAAAGAATCAAAATATTGATAAAATTATTAAAAAATATATAAGTTTGCAAGTTGAATCCGATCCCAGCATGATAGAAATGACTAAACCCATAACCAAACTTGATATTCTCATCATTAAGATGAACCTCTGATCATAGAAATAAGGAACAGAGTTCATAACTATCTAATTATGAGTTAAAAGTTCTAAAAGACAAACACTCCAAATATTCGCAAAATACCAAACAAAACATTCACAAATAACTAGAAATATCGCAGTTACATATGACTCTTCATCACCGCAATCATTTTCTGGTTCTTCGACTATAATTTTCTCAAAAATAAGAAGATAAGCCTTTTTTCACTGATGGTATTGCTTTTTCTAGCTTTGGAACTTCTGACACATAGTAATAATCTTTTCTTTATCGTTTTTAACATTACCCTTATCATCCTTAGCACCATCAGTATCACTATTTTACTTATTCCCTTTCTTTTTATGCTTCCCAATGCTTGCTACAACATCTTTATGAGATCATATAATAATAACTACCATTTCTTCACGGCTAGGGACGATTTTCTTAAGTTTGACCTTTGCACCAAGTTCTTAACATATCCTTGTCATAATACCACCTCCTTTAGAAATCACACTTCCACAAATAGAAGCAGGATAAAGTATGCAGTAAATAATATCCCCCAGGGGTAACTTTAATGTAGCATATTGGGATTTCGGTGCAGTTTTCTGCCACTTTCCCCTTCCATTGGATTCCGAAGGATTTGGTTCAAAGGGTCTCTTAGAAGGTATGAATGGAAAAGTTATTTCTTTCTAAATTTAATAAACTTTTAATATATTACACACAAGGAATAAAATAGTAATTATGCAATAAATGAGAAACTATCAAGATAATAAGCAGAAGATTGACAAAGAGAAACATCACAAGCTACAAAGATCAATCATATTACTAATTAGCTTGCATGAACATCCTTGTAGGATTCAACTATATGGTTGCTTGTAATGATGTCTGCATAGGGAGAATATAATAATCATAGCAAGGCAATCAAAGCTATGTTGCATGCATACGAGTACAATACTGCTATAAAAAAAAGATATATATTGACACATTGATAAAAAAAAACCAAAACTAGGATTGCCATGCCCTGAAACCAATGAAACTAAAACAACACAAGATAGTCACAAGGCACAACTCAAACAAAGTATAATACCAACCTTTTCGAGTATAGTTGCAAGGATTAGTCCCTTCTCCCTGAACTATGCCCATTATCAACCTGATTTGACAACCTTCCCATAAGAACATTGGTCTCCTTACTATAAGTTTTACTGTATTCTATATTTTCACTTTGTAATTTATTTATAACAAACCAAACAATATAGTCTACAAATTTTGCATTAATTATTTTCTATTCACAAGCGATCGACCAGTAAAATATGATAGATATTATCAGTCGATAAGTTAGGTTTTCAACAAAACCCAAATTTTTGTATGCATATGAACATAAAATCAACTAAGAAAGAAGACGCCTCAAAATTAAGAATTTAGACCTACATCACTCGGACCTCCCCCCTTCCGATGTTGTCCTCAACATTGTCTTCTTCACCTCTGCATCCTCCGTTAGCCGCGATTTAGCCATGAATGTGTCTCCGTTCCCTCGATCTGGTTGTTGAGGGCGACGATCTGGATAACCATCAACTCTCTTTCCGATCTTACCGGGACTCTTCCCATAACCACCATTGATCTTCGCGAAGCCACTACTGCTTCTTGCGGAGCCACCTCTGCTCTATCCCGGAAAGAGGAAGAGGAAGAGCAGGCAGAGATGGATGAATTAGGAGAAGAAAATCTAGGGTTAGGGTTTTGGAGGATACGAAAGGGATTTTAAAAGCTGGATTGAGGAATGGGCTCAGGAAAATCAAGAGGAAGCTCGAGAGAGGGGGAAGGAGAGGGAAAAATAAAAAAAAATGAGTACGAGAGAATTGGTAGGAGGAGGGAAGGGTTCTTGGGGAAGAAGCGAGGAAGAGAAGAAAAGGCTCGATGCTGCTTCCCGAGTCGTCATCTCGCGTCACTGGGGGTTCGACGGCGTAGCCTCTCGCCATCCTGCAAGCTTAAAATTTGGAGATTTTGGGAAACCCAAACCCTAACTTTCCAAAACTAGAAATGGAGGAAGAAGGATTGAGGGGTTTCATACGGTTCAGAATTTATGGTTTTATGGGAGGAAGAAGAGGAAGAGGCGACAAAGAGGTGGAGGTCTGGTTATAGAGGGAAGAGAGGAGAGGTAGAGGTTGCAGGTCGGGGTTGAGAGGGGTGAGTGAGAGAATTTTTTTAAATAGAAGGGAGATTTAATTGGTTTCATCTATCTACCGGAACCGTCAACAAAGATAAAGCAGAACAAAAAAATTAAAAAAATTTACCAAAATAGCACAAAAAATTTGTGAAAATTTTGTCGCCTCACCATTTAGTGACCATTTAATGACAGTTATGAAATAAAAATCAATTAAAATAAATAATTTTCTTGACGGTCCTTCTGAAACCGTTAAATATTATTGTAAAACTTGATACTTAACTATGACATTAACCCATAATATCTTGACTAAAACACATACTCAAATACCTTGCTACTTAACTATGGCATTAACTATGACATAGACCAAATACTAAACTCGAAACCTATCTATACTTGTCACTCTAGTTACAACTCTCATGGATACTCAACCTGACACATAACTCTATTACCCAATTATCTATATACCCATATGAAAATCACCCACACTCACATAATTGATACGAGGATACATTAATGTATCACACATATAGGAGTTGACACTCACTTATACACACACACTCTTTCATGTCACGCCCCGATCTCCCGCAGGAACCGGTCGCCCCCGCTAGGTGCGAATCACCGCGCCAGCGCTCCCGCGGGACGATCGTTTCTATCGGGACGTGATGTCGTGTGAGCCTGGGGTTGCGCCCGTCTATCAAAACACAAGCGATATGAAAACATGTTCAAGCAATCTCTTACTCTTCTTATTAGCATGGCAAGGTTCTCTATTGAGAAGCATTCAAGTTCTCTAGTTAAGCAAGCAAGTTCGTTTTAATGACAATCTATGTGAGTTCTTTTATTAAGCATGCAGAGTCAAGTTCTATCATTCTTCTTATGAAACTATCTTCTTAGAACAAGCATTCAAAAACTCAGATTCATTATTAAGACGTGCAAGAATCAGAGAATAAAGTTCTGCCCACTCACCTAGATCAGTCATCTCCTAGTTCAACAAGAAGCTCTTAAGGAAGATATCATTTTTGAGTCAACAAATTGACATCTCTTGTACATAGTGCCGACGCGGAGCGGGGCACTACAACTCATACACATGCACACTAGGCACTAGATTACATAACATCACCATTACCCATGTGACACTATGTTAGATAATTATATATATATATATATATATATATATATATATATATATATATATATATATATATTATGTATATATAATATATGAAACATGTTAACTAAATTACCTATACTAGTTCCCTAATGATAATGTCTTAATTATTAAATCACTATCTCGTATTTATCAACTAAATCACATTGATACTAAATCATGTTTAACAATTGTAGGATAAGTAGTAGGAGATCTCTACAGAAATTATGAACTATATAGGGGCTCACAACTCAAGTATCACACACATAACATAGGTTATACCCAAGTATCGTAGGGTTTCGCTCATATCCAATTCTAACATCAACCCAAACTAATACATTTAGCATTAACATGAAAACTATAATAAATGTAGCAATAAATTTTCACACACACAAGACACACACACACAGGTATACACACACACACACGATCATGCACACACAGAGGACACACACACACACACACACACACACACACACGTAGAGGACACATGATACACACACAGAGGACATAAACACACACACACACACACAAATACATATGATAGAGAGAGGGGTGTGTCGCCTCCCGTTCGAGTAGGAGGAGTATGTCGTGTCAATGTGTTTGTGTCTGTGTGTGTGTCTTACGTGTCATCGGCTAGCTAAGAGAGAGAGAGAGAGAGAGAGAGAGAGAGGGGGGGGTTAGGGTTTACCTGACCGCGCGCGGAGGGTGGTCGACCAAGGAGAGGATGAGACGCCGAAGGCGGCGTCTGTGTGGCGCACCGGAGGGGAGAAGGAGGGAGTTGCGGGGGGGGGGGGGGGGTCACAGGGGAGCACGGTCGTGTAGGGTGGGCGTTCAAAATTTTGGGAGTTTTCGAAAAGGGAAATAAAATCTGAACCCTATATGAAAATATTTTAGAGACGTCTCAAACGGACATCGCTAAACGTCACAGTAAATAAAAATTAGCGATGTGTTATAGGTCGCCAAACATCACTATTTTTAAAATTTTAAAATAACTTAGCGACGTATATTAAACGACGTCACTAAAGGTCGCTGTTTACAAAAAATGAGCGACATTCAGCAACTCCTAGCGACGTCTATTCCCTCAATACTAAAAGTAGTCGCTAAAAGTCATTAAATGTCACTATTTGTGACGTATTGTGACATTTTTTTAGTCGCTAAATTTATGAAAATTAGCGACATTATTTTTTTACGTCGATAATAACGTCGCTAATTGGCCAAAAATTGCTAGTGTCAGATTAGGACAGCTTATACGTATTCGAGTCGGATAAGAGTCTAGTTGAATACGTAGCTGGCCATTGCCACGTGGCCTGGTCTCGCGTATTTTGGGGTTGGGGCGTGACAGTGATCGACCTTAGAGAGTAGCCGGAGTAGACTTACAGAGCTAGGGCAACATGATTTAGATTTAGGTTTTGGATTGGGATGTTATGCTTTAAAGAAGTTCAATGTTTGACGCAAGTGGGACAAACTATGGTACTCGGATGTTGGTCTGTTGAATTACTTCAAGTTGGATAGATTGTGTGATTGAAAGAACGAGATGGTTTCGAGGACTGGTCGGATTGATTTTGTTGTCGGACTTATAGTTGATCGAGGATGTTTGGAGGATGAATTGAATCAAGATTTGAAATCATGTACTCGATAGATAAGATTGATGATAGTGAAAAACAAGAATTGTAATTTGGCTTGGATATTGATCGAATCTGTTTGAGGTAACTTTGTGGATTAACTAGAAGAAAAATGACGTTTCTTGACGGTTTATTTCTTGACGGTCGTGCTAAACCATCAAGAAAAGCCATTATCTTGACGGTTTTAGACATACGTCAAGAAAACACCAATTTTTGTGTTATATGGTAAAATTTGACCACAATACTTGACGGTTTTGGATGAACCGTCAAGAATAACCACCTGATTTATTGACGGTTTGGTTATAACTGTCAAGTAATGTATGTGCGAAGAAAATTCTCCCGCACATTGTAGTTACCATTTTAGTAATTTTCTGAAAGTTTTTTTTTGTAGGATTTATATTGACGGTTGCATCGCTGCTGCTAGGAAACACCAATTGAACCAGCATAGAGAGACTTAATTTTTGTTGGCGACAAAATTCTCTTAAGTTTTTCTCCTGAAATCCCTAAACCGAAGAAGTTCCAGCTCTCTCCTTCCTCTTTATTTATCCTTCTCTTTTCTTCCAAAACCCAACTCTCTCATTTTTTACTTTCATAGATACATCCTCCCTCTTCTCTTCTCCAAAATTAGAACTCACAGTCCCCATCCAGAGGCATCGACTTCCACTACGAGCTCCCTCTGTTGGTCCCGATGAGCGATGAAGGATGAGAAGGAGGACACGATGCCGCCGTTGGTGGCGAGCTCTTCGATCAGCAAGGAGGAAGCGGCAACAACGATAGGGAGACACAATTTTTTGACGAGGACGAGAGATTGCAGCAAATCTGCCTACTTCTTCTTGTTCCTGGTGAGTTCAGAGATTTTAAATCCTCATATTTCGGGAGGAGGAGTATGGAGGCAACCTCGTCGAGGGACGAGGCTATGGGGGGGGGGGGGGGGGGGGGGGGGGTGGGGTTGGAACGCGCAAGGGGCAGTAGATATGGTCTCGGCATATGCAAGGACGGGGTACGAGTCCATGAGGCGACCACGGATTACGTCGAGGATCGACATTTTGACAACCCGTGTCAAAGAGGTCTCCTTTCTTCTTCTCTTTCAGTTGTCGAGTTTGTTATTTTATCACTGAAACCTATTTGATGAAATGCTTACAAGAGAAATATGTATTATGTTTTTTTTTCTTTTCTTTTGATCGGGCTATGACATCTCTTGCTTCTTCTGCGAAAGCCGATTGGAATGGCATGCGGATGAGGTCTGTTGCATCTTTTGTACTCTGTGACTTGGAGTAGTTGTTTGATAATAGTGCTTTTCATTTTGGCTTTTGATAAGGGCACTGCCCATTTTACTTGGGGCTAGCCCAGGATTGGGGCTAGCCCACAAGAGAGGAACATTTACTCATACTAGCCCAAGTTTATACTTGGGGCTAGCCTAGGTATTTGAAAAGAAACATTCTTCTCAAACCTAGCTTCCCCCCCCCTCAGCCCGACCTTTGCTTTCCCCCCTCAGCCGACCCCCTCCCGCCGGCCTTACTCCGCTGTCCTCCTCCTCCTTGTCGATGGCTCCCAAAGTCTCGAAAGAAGCAAGGTAGAAATCATCATTCTCCTTGTGCTATTGTATTTGAAAAATTGTCCATAAATTATAAGAAATCATCTTGCATGTTGAAAATTTTGAGTTATTTTCTTTCAAATGAGGGCATACTAGTCCTTGGCGGAGTCTAGGATGTAGTTTAGACATAGAAGTCGTTTGGAACATGATTTTAGGGCGTACAATGTCGAGACTGCTCGACATTGTCGAGCAGTTTCGAGCGGGACTGTAGAATTTCCTACAGTCCCATATACATTTAGGACTGTAGGAAATTCGACAGTCCTATATATATATAGGACTGTCGAATTTCCTACAGTCCTAAATATATGGGACTGTAGGAAATTCTACAGTCCTAAAAGATTAGGACTGTTGAGAAAACACCAGTCCTGTATACTTACAGGACTGTAGAAATGGCTACAGTCCTGGGAAAAAATTCACTTATTATGTTAAAATAGAAATTAATTTTTGTCTGTATCTTATAGTCATGCCCCTGGAAAGGACACTGTGGATGAAGAAATGAGAAGACGCCCTACTGCGTCGATGCGTAAGGAACGCACAGTTTCGCAAGGCGTGACTATCCGCGAGGCCGAGGCACGCCCTGAAGTGAGGAGACGTCCATTGACGAAGAAGATTGCCACAAAGAGACGTGCTCCTCCTAGTTCTTCCGGCTCTTCTTCCTCCTCCGATGAGGACATGCCAAATGTTCCAAATCGGCCTACTGATGGTTCAGGACCTTCTCAGCCTGCAGATAGTCCTGTCGAGAGACCTTCTCAGCCTACTGATGGTTCGGGACCTTCTGAGCAGGCAGATAGTCCAGGCGACACTCGTCCAAACGGTTGCTCTATGTTACCGTCGATTGAAAACCATATTGCATACCAAATATGGAACAATCCGGTAAGTACATTACGTTATGATAAATTTATATATAGTTGTAAGTTCAAAGTTAATTTTACATGGAGGTTTAATTTCATCCAATTGTTGACTTTTTAGGAGAGTGGTCGTTTGTTGACGGTGATCAACCATGGCAAAAAATGCAATACATGGAAGTATGCATTATTGGGAGATGATGTGAAGGCAAAAATCAGTCCCACCGGTCTACAATATCTGGCTAGCAACGCATATACGACGGTGGATAATGCACTGATTTCTGCATTTGTAGAAAGGTGGCATCCAGAGACCAACACTTTCCATCTACCCAATGGGGAGTTGACGATTACCCTCGATGACGTCCATCATATATTGGGACTTAGGGTTGATGGTCGTCCCATGCAGAATCGTACTTTTGATGACTCCAGCCTCGACTATTACGACTATATTGTGGATCATGTATCCGGGTGTCTGGGAGTTGATTCCACTAGTTTTACTAGTATTCGAGAATTCAAGAAGTCCTATGGACTTCCTCTAAAATATTTGGAGGAGATATTCGCTGAGACGGCCCCCCAAATTGATAATAGCGATAATGTGGCCCGCGGATATATGCAGTTCATCTTAGGGGCTGTCGGCATTACGGATAAGTCCGGAACGTCCATTAATGCGAAATATCTCATCAATTTGGACAACATTGATACGGTGGAGCAAATTTCTTGGGGAAGCGGTATACTGGCATACCTTTACCGCGAGCTTGGTGCGGCATCCCGTGTGGGTTCGAAGACTATTTCCGGATGCCAGACTCTACTCCATGTATAGATATATCTTTGTCAACTTGTTTACATAAATTCAAATTGTGTTAATTTGTTTTGGACTAATATAATTCCGGTAACGTGTAGGCATGGATATACGAGCACTTTCCAACCTTGCAGCGGGCGAGCCTGAACCGAGGGTATGACGAGAACATGCCTAGAATGTGCCGATGGAAGCCAAGTACGGTAGATGCCAAACGTTCTCACACATTGGCCGCTCTACGGCATGCACTCGAAGAAATGACGACAGAAGAGGTGAATTTAGACCGAATATTGTACTTAATTGGTATGAATTTACTACGTTATGCTAAATGACGTTATGCTACATTTTATGCGGTGCAGATTGTATGGGATCCATACCGTGATTTGCGACAGACTACCCGTCCGTTGCAACCAGTCGCCTTATATCACGGTGTTATCATTTGTCATGAGATCCAGGAGGCTTATATGCCGGATAGAGTGCTACGTCAGTTTGGCTACGTACAAACTGTCCCAAGGCGAACTTTGGAAATGATAACTCCTCCGCGCGGTACAAAACCGCTAAACTATATACCTGCACATTTCAACTGGGTATCGGACTTCTTCACCGAGTGGCAACGCCACGTCATTAGAGATACCGGCCGGCTAGCATCAGTCAATATGGCGGAGTGCAGCGACGACTACCTCGCCTACTACGCCGGTGTCGGACTACCGACCTTGTTCCAACGCGGAGGGGATATTGTGCGTGTACCGTCAGATCTTCCTCCCAAATCGGTCTTATATACTGCACTGGTCAAGATGGTGAGCCTACTTGTAGAGTTTAAGTTTGATATTTGTAACTGTGGCTAACAATTATTTTCATTTTTCATGAATAGGCAAGGAAAGTTAAGAAGTTGGGAAGAAGCCTCGTCAGTTGCCAGGGTTCCAATTATATGACAATCAATGACGAACTCCAAAATATCGACAACGCTGAAGAATATCCTTTCTTGGATACTAGAGAGCAACGCACGAAGAGGCACCATGACGTTTGAACAATCTTTTTGAGTTGTAAAATTGTGAATGTTGTAAAACTTTAAACTATAATTTGACTTGTGACGATTTTGAGGAATTGAGTTGTGAAACTTTAAACTATAATTTTGCGTACTTGTGACAATTTGAGTTAATTTTGCTATGTTGTGACACTATGAGTTTATTTTGCCTTGTTATAACTATTTTTATCTGTATACTGTGCATATTGGTGAGTGAGTTAACTGTATGTTTTTATCTGTATACTGTCAAATATTGGGTTAAAAAACTTTAGGACTGTAGCCATTTTGACAGTCCTAGTGTTAACTAGGACTGTCACATTTGTGACAGTCCTAAAGTTACATATTTCCTCAAAAATGACAGAGAGAAAACTTTAGGACTGTCACAATTGTTACAGTCCTAAAGTTATATCTTTCCTCAAAAATGACAGAGAGAAAACTTTAGGACTGTAGCCATTTTGACAGTCCTAGTGTTAACTAGGACTGTCACATTTGTGACAGTCCTAAAGTTACATATTTCCTCAAAAATGACAGAGAGAAAACTTTAGGACTGTCACAATTTTGACAGTCCTAGCTTAAACTAGGACTGTCACAATTGTTACAGTCCTAAAGTTATATCTTTCCTCAAAAATGACAGAGAGAAAACTTTAGGACTGTAGCCATTTTGACAGTCCTAGTGTTAACTTGGACTGTCACATTTGTGACAGTCCTAAAGTTAAATATTTCCTCAAAAATGACAGAGAGAAAACTTTAGTAGCAATGCGCAATATACAATCAAAATCTTCATAACTCTTTTCATTACAATAGGTACAACATGTAGTTCAATATACACTTAAACATACATGGATCAACACAATATACATCTTCACATGGGACAGTATCAATCGATTAAAATATCAAAGTAGTCGTCCGACATAATTTTTGGATCCTCCATCTTCATCATCTTCTTATAGGCCGCCATTGCATCCATGTAGGGTGTCGTCCATGCGATCGCTTCCTCAGGTGCGTGTTTATACCAAAGCGTAGAAGGTGGCGGAATAGGAGATACAATATCTATAGCATTCATCAATGCATATTCTCTGTCAGTAACAAAAACAGAGGGCTCTTTGTAACCTGTGTAAAGGGATTGTAGTTTCCTCAACGCCCATGTGTAATCCTCTACTGTCTCACTCTTCATAAAACAAAAATCGACTGTAAAGGTTTTTCCCGTAGACGTAAACCCGACAACATGCAAAAGAGGCATCTTAAACTTGTTGGTCTTATATGTACAATCAAGGACCAACACGTCTGCGAAGGACCTAGCCAAATGTGTGCAATCGGGATGAGCCCAAAACAATGAAAGGAGTTCATCAGTTTGTGGATGTCTTCTATGGTACTCCACGTAGTGATGCTCCGCAAGCAACTTCAATACTTGCTGCATCGCCATTCTTCCTTTCATACTATTGCATTTTGCTCTGGCCAAACTATTATAGATCGTCCTCATAGTAGACTTGTTCCCATCTTGTTTTTGTTTGACAGCAGAATAAATCTGTTTCGGTGCAACTCCTGAAAGGTACATTTCTTCAACCAACTTTTTCTCATCCTCCTTCAACCGTGCCACGTAGGCATGACCCGTAAGTGTCCCTGGAATAGGATGATTGTGTCTTCCATTCTTAACTTCGACTATCCACTTCACATCTTCAACATTTACAATCAACACCTTCAATGGACAACCACATTTTCTCGTCCCAACATTTTTCTTAGGGATTTCTTTTTCAACAACACCCTTCTTTTTATGATGCCTAAACACACCTCCTCTTTCGCATCCAAGCTCAAGATATTTTCGGCCCGGCCGAGATCGGATGGATCTTGCAATAACAATAACTATGTTATGTCGTCTCCCAACTTCTCTGCACCACTCTAATGCTTCTTCATGGCTTGCAAACTCAATATCCGTTGAGAAAATATCCTCCACATCAACACCAACAGCAGGATGTACCACAATATCTGAACAAGCTTGGTCCTATAACCAATATAAAATTATATAAAAATTAATAACTTCATATAATTATCCAGGACTGTCACTATTTTGACAGTCCTTTTTTAATATAGGACTGTGAAAATTATGACAGTCCTACTTTTACTTAGGACTGTAGAATTTTTGACAGTCCTATATAAATATGGGACTGTGAAATATTTGACAGTCCTATATTTAGATAGGACTGTCTAATGTTTACAGTCCTAACTCGTGACTGTCAAATTAGGGTTCTTGTTTTACGTACCGTACGTTCTTCGGAACAACCACCTTGTACTTCGGAACGTCCGGAGTGCATAATTAATGAATTGGACGATCCGACTTCGTCATCGAACATTTTATCATGCATTGTTCCTACATTTATCAAAATAAACTAAATTTTTTTCGCACATTTGCAAAACTTATTCAAAGTAGGTTGTCGAAGACATACCGGAAGAATATTCCTTGGGGTATCACCAAAGTAAATTACTCCTCCAACCACAACTACCTATTTCCAAATTTAGGTTTGGGCTTGGTGGAAGGAGGGTGTCTTAAGTCTAGGTGGAATGCCAAAAGTAGAAACCCATTTGACTTTTATACTTTGGTGTGGGGTAGCCCCAACTAACTAGCAGACTGGCAAACTTGTAATTTTTGGTAAATTTCCAATGGGCTAGCCCAGACTCAAATGTGCAGTGTCCTTATAAATAGGACTGTCACATTTTTGACAGTCCTATATATTTGTAGGACTGTCAAAATGTTGACAGTCCTTCCAAGTTGTAGGACTGTCAACATTTTGACAGTCCTGTGTATTACAGTGGGCTAGCCCCGAGTAACTTTCATGATGGCAAACTTGTAATTTTTTGTAAATTTTCAATGGGCTAGCCCAGACTCAAATGTGCAGTGTCCTTATAAATAGGACTGTCACATTTTTGACAGTCCTATATATTTGTAGGACTGTCAAAATGTTGACAGTCCTTCCAAGTTGTAGGACTGTCAACGTTTTGACAGTCCTGAGTATTATAGTGGGCTAGCCCCGAGTAACTTTCATGATGGCAAACTTGTAATTTTTTCAAATGTTCAAATGGGCTAGCCCCGAGTAAAATGTGCAGTGCCCTTATAATTTTCCTTCATTTTTGACTTAACTATAATAGGTAATGAGAATTGTTAGCATTTGATGTTTGATAATAGGAGAAACTCATCTGACCTAATATCCAGTCATTTTAGTATTAGAAAATCCATCAGTTTAAGTGTTCTTTTCTATTTATTGGAATTAGATAGTAGGATCTATTTTCAGCTTTACCTTGGTATTCACAGACAAGTTAATATTTTTTTTCCATCGAGACTTACTTTTTCTGAAACATTAGATGACTTGCTTTTAATTTTGTGTTGGTCATAAAAAGCGTAATTTTTTTTTTGAGTTTTCTTCGTGGCTATTTTTATTTTTTACCATAATCTATAAACTTTAAATACTGAATTGATTTGTAATTTTCCAATGACACATTATATACAAGAATAGTATACATAACTTTATCAAGAAATAGTAAAAGGAAGAAGAAGAAGAATGTTGGTTCATGTGTTATGTCGTGGCCATTTTGTGAGCAACTTATACTTAGTTTCCAACTGTAGGCATCAACTAAATCCAGATAGAGTGAAGGACTCAAATGTTGGATATATTTCTTGTCCCATTTATGGTTTACTAGTATGATTGCAAGATATTCAAAATATTAGACATTTCAGCACTAACGCTTATCATTCCTCTAATAACTAGATATTGGGGAATTTTTATGGTGTCATTTGAGAGTGGTAGAAAAGTTTGATATGCGAAAAGAGTTTTGTGTTTCTATGTGCAGGTTGTATAGTTGTAGACAATCAAGTTAGATGACTTTTTTAAGGGAGGATTGATGCTAATGAATTCATACACTTAAGGATTTCAAAAGTACTTCTAGGTCTAGGAAGTCACCAAAAATACTTCTAGGATTTTTTTACTTTTGAGATTTCAAAATTACTTCTTTCTTATATAGAAATAAGAGTTATATGCTAAAGCAGCACAACTATGTTTGAGATATTTTCATAATTTTTTATGGTATCATATTTATGGATTATTTTCTTTATTAATTTTATTTCACTTGAAACTTACTCTAAGCTATTAGCAACTTGAAGCTTTTCATTACTGGGTTCGTTAGGTTTTATTGAAAATGGTTATATCAAGTATAATTATGGGGTATATAGAAGTTAACCCTTATATTATGTTGAAACTAGGGTACTTTGTTGTCCGATTCATAAGTATGAACAAACTCATCTTGTCAGTTCTTTTCCTGTACTTCATTCTTTCTTTAACATTGTTCTCCAACTACTTTATTAACATATGCTTCCTCCATAATTGAATTTGTAGGCTGTGTGTGCTTCATCTTTGTGTACGTTTCAAGATGATTGTTATGATCGTCTTTATCCTACTTGCTTACTGAAATCCAAGGGACAAATTGACAGAACGTAAAATATTAATCTATTTAAGACACTATCTAATGGTATATCCCTTTTTACGGTGACTCAGTTTCGCTTTGCCTATGCAATTTGTTGTAACACTTCTTTTTCTTTTTGGAAACTTTGCAACATTTCTACAATCTTCACTTGTTGATATTAATGTATCATCAGTTCTTTTCTATCACACAGGGTGCTTGCATTAGTAGGTAGTAAGAAAACACTTTAAAACCTTGTGTATGTTGGTTTAAATGGTAAAATCAGCTTTTGACGGCAACCTCCCACCTGCTGCCAAAATTGGCTTCTGTTGTGGGATTTTAAAGAGCAGCAATTCCAAACCAAGCCCTAGCAAATAAATCTTTGTTCTATGTCACTTAAGATTTTTGTTTGATGTCACTTTAGGTGAGAGTATCACTTGGTTGGCATTACCAAGATGGTCAAGGCCTAGCCCAACCATTTTTTTATCACTTAATATTTTTTCGTATGTCACTTATCACCGATGATTCCAAAGCGGATTTCGAAGGAATTAAAGGATATGTAGAATGATCCTACTGTTTCCTGTAGCACAGGTTTGAGAATGAAATTTTTTACAAATATTTCATAATTTTTTTTTTTTTTTTTGAGTTTTTTGTTATGATCTATGTTCTTATATGTATTTGTTTGTTTAGAGGATTTTTAGGGTTTCGGTGTCTCACTGAGGGAGACAAGCAGAAGTTAAATAAATCATTACTTACAAGGAATCTCCTAATGAGGTTTTGTTGGCTTTCCATGATGATATGGATTTTCCTCTCTTTCTAGAAATCCAGATTTTAACAATTTGGTTAACTTGGAAACAAAGGCGGGGCCCAGTATAGGCATGGGTGGGCTGTAGCTCGGCCCAAAATGTTGAAAAAAATTAATAGGGATATATGCAGCCCAGCTGCCCATTCATTTTGGTAAAACACATTCTACTCATCCTAACAAAATAGCAGAAGAAGAATCCGCCTCTGCCCATTCAATTGTGTGCTCACCCTAACATGCTGCTCAACCCTAACAAGTTTTTTTTTCGCCTCCGGTGGGATGTTATATTTAAGTTTCTTTAATCTACTTGTGCCAAATGTTTCTTGCTTGCTTGGAGATTGACTTTTTTGAATTAATCATTAAAACAAGCTGCAACTTTTACATATGTGAAATTCCAGTTCATCAGTTATTGTTCTTTTTTGTTCTGAATCTTCTGAAGCCAAATGTTGCTTGCTTGCTTGTTGAAGACTTTTTTTTTCTTCTTTTTTTTTGAATCTTTTGGAATGTGATTTTTTCTAGAGACTTGTTAAGTCTAATGTTGATTTTTAACATTCTTTCCAAAATATCTACAAATATGCCGCAATTGAAGGCCAAACTGTTGTGGTCCAAGCGGTCGTCCATCTAAAGAAGATATTCCTAAATGCAAATATTGTAAATGTCCTCTATGTTATGAATTCTAGGTATGAACATCTCAAGTTGTAGAAATTTGCTAAATATACTGAGTCCTTGTAAACATATTTATAGTCACTAATTTGATTTTAAAACTGATACATGCCTAATATTGGAGAACATATCAAATCGGTTGAATCTTTCAAAGTTCAATCATCTTGTATGCCACTATCAAATTTGATTCGTAAGATTATAGTGTTATAATTACATTGGAGAAGCTATAGGTATTTGGATCCTTATGCAAATATTGTAAATGTCCTCTATGTTATGAATTCTAGGTATGAACATCTCAAGTTTGTAGAAATTTGCTAAATATACTGAGTCCTTGTAAACATATTTATAGTCACTAATTTGATTTTAAAACTGATACATGCCTAATATTGGAGAACATATCAAATCGGTTGAATCTTTCAAAGTTCAATCATCTTGTATGCCCCTATCAAATTTGATTCGTAAGATTATAGTGTTATAATTACATTGGAGAAGCTATAGGTATTTGGATCCTTATGTTGCTCAAATTTGTCCCCCCCCCCCCCCCCCCCCCCCCCCCCCCTCCTAATTTTAAGTGCTAGCTCCGCCACTGCTTGGAATATTGGTATGTCGAGTTTTGCTATCGTTCTTCTGCGTCCACACCAATTCTATTTCACATTAAGGTTGCCTCTTATCAGCCAAATAATTATGTTTACTTGGCAATATGTGTAGTTTTATATCTCGGTTATCATTGACAAAATTTCTTACAACTCTAAAAGCATTTGGTCATGATGTTTTCATTTTCTTCTTTTCTTAATATTTGAATGCTACTTTATTGCTCTGTTTCAAGACAAATTCTGCAAATGTTAATAAACACTGAACTTTGATTGGCAGTACAAGTATTTCGAATTTCTCCCAAAACTTCAATTCTTTTCTATTATATTTTGCACAAATCAGACAAAGATACGGGCAGGGATAAAATAAGAATATTGATTAGGTCCTTTTCGATGCTATGTTTCAAGATTGCAGGTGTGTGCTATTTAATAGTTAGTTTGATGTTTGTTGATCGTCGTCAATTTCTTGCTGTACAGGTGCAATGAAACATCAACATGCTCATGTCTGTTTTACTGACGGGTGGGCCAAGTGCGAAGTATGCTTCTACCCAAATGTTAGGTAATTCAACCTTTCTCCGTTGTTCTAGAAAGAAAATTTCAAATATCAAAAATATCAATTGGACCTTAGATATGCATCTTACCCTACCTCTTAAATGACATTCTTAGTGTTTCCTTAAACAAATAATAAGAAAATGGCTACTGTTGATCGATACTCACATTGCACAAGATATCAAGATATCAAGATATATCACTCTCCCTTATGGGAGACACACACACAGGTACACGAACTGATACACACATACTGGGCACCAACCTAACCCATTGATACTCTGATTTCCCTCTGCATGGCTACTGCTGCTGACATACCCAGGGAACAACACTCGTCTTTGTGGTATGAATACACCCTTGTTCACTCATTTGCTGCTGATATATGCAGTTCATTACATATTGCCTTACTGCTGCTATCCAATAATACTGGCAGCATACCCTACAATTATATTACCTCATTGACACACTTTTATTCCCGAGGCTTAATCAAAGATGGTTGAACCAGAAGTTGAAGTCGATATCAGGAGTTCACACAAGAGTTTCCTTCCTGATATCTCCCAATCCATCAAGAAGATTATATATAGGATCTTATTACAACTTGAAACAAGATAACAAAAGAATAAAAAAAAACTATCTTCTCGTTATTCCTTGCAATCGCAGTTACAAACGGACAGAACAGAGTTTACAACTTGCAAAAAAGAAGAGGACGAAGAATAATAAACTCTGCTTGCTGGGGTGATGAAGATCACCATTGCTCAAAGAAAGATTCGTCCCACACGATCTGCTCCCACGAACCAGCAAGTTCACGTAGAACTTCTGGAACGCTCGCTATCACCTCCTTGCTTGGACTCGCACGAACTTACTGGACTGCAATAGCGGCTGTTGCAACTCTCTTCGTCTCTTCTATTTCGAAGTAAGTACTCAAAGAGGCACGAAGATAGTATTTATAGATAGAGGGTGAAAACCCTAGCCGTCCAACAGTTACAAAAAGATAGGAACAAATCAATTACGAATTCCTATAAGATAGGCTCGAATTAATTTCAAATTCCACAAAAAAAAGGATCTGAATAACATACCCTAACTTTCCATAAGCGTTCAAATATATCTGCAGCAGCAGTAGCGCATGCGGCAGCGCATGCGGCAACCCATACGGCTGCGTATGTGACAGCCCATGCGGCCGCAAATGCTACCCGCCCATGCGGCCCGCGCATACGACCGTGAATGCGACCCACACATGCGACTGTGCATGCGGCCCGCCCATGCGACCGCACATGCAGCTACGCATGCAGCTTGCGCATAAGACCGCATAAAATGCGCACAAGTGCCTGCACCGATGCTAAGTGCAAAGTGCGTCAACAAAGTGCCACTTTGTGCCCTTGAGCCCGATTCCGTATCCGAGTTCTAGTCCGAGTCGCTAAGCCCCTTTGGATCTTAGCTCCTATGAAATAAATTCCAAGAGAATGACAAAAAGCATAAATACTTTCATTAAGGAGTTAATCCTTTTTCATCCTAATAAAATACCCCCATATGGCACCCATGTGCTCAACCATATCCCATGTGCACACCTCAACACAAGCAAATTATTATATTCAGATACCCACTTGGTGGTGTAGCCAATGTGGAACTATCTTTTATAGTCCAAAAGCAAAAATACCAAAAATCCTCCCGCATCTCAATATATGGGTTGAGCGTTCCTCACAGTGACTGCCCATGATGCATTAGGATAGATGTCGCTTTGACTTGAATCTTCCTACATGGGTCAAAATACCAGTATGATACAAGAATGGACTAAGCCTTGAATTCTGCACTATAGTTACAATTCTTCCCACTCACACAATGACATCAACTGTGCTTCCGGTTGCACATTGAAGGCCCTGTGCACACCTGGTTTTGGTGTATGTATTTTGGTTGTCTACAAGTTTTTTCTCAAGAGACGGTATGTATCTCTTTCCATACACTATATGTGAGTTCTTAAAGAGTCATTGGCATGAAGCATTGCGCTTCCTTGCGGTGCTACATCGCTATGACATGGCCTTCAGCCGAGGTTCACTCCCTCATGTTGTGTCATCCACTGTAGCATGAGGTTCACTCCCTCTTTGTAGTGCCAAACTACCCAGTACGAAGCCTTGTGGTGTTACGCCGCTGTGACGACTTTTCGCCAAGGATTTACATATTTTACCTCTGTGGTGTCACACCACTGTAACATGAGGTCATCGACCTCTTTGTAGTGCTGCCTACCACTCTTCATTCTACAATATTAGGCCACTTGCCTATGCGCGGTGCTACTTCGCTGTGACATGACTTAATGCCGAGGATTTACATCTTTTACCTCTGTGGTGTCACACCACTGTAGCATGGTATACAAGTCCCTTGTAGTGCTGAAACTACATGCTTTCTGTAAAGCACACTGGATATTCACTCTGTCCGAGAACTCATAGGCGTCAAAGTCATCCTTCCACAGGAAATTGTTCTTCATAAAGAACAAGAAGTAGACAACAGTGGTTCTGGGTCCGTAACCCCACAATGTCTCAAATGACTACCCACTATTTCTGATATTCTCTCAGTCAATGGTCCTTCTTTGAACCAAAAGCTAGATACCTAGTAGATTTTTTTTTGAACTAATAGCATAAAACTTTATGGTAGAATTACATAGACACAATAGCATAATGTTTTCAAGCCCATTTTGGTTGATGTGTCCTCGACCAGCTGGCGCTTGAGACCTTTGGTGAACGGGTCCGTCGGGTTCTCCTGACTTTGAACATCAATTACGGCAATGACTCCAGTCTTTATCAGATCATTCACTGTCATGTGCCTCAACTGCACAATCCTCTTCTTACCATTGAAGAGGTCATTTGATGCCATCGCTGCAGTCGCCTGGTTGTCGCATTATATCGGTACCGTCGAAATCTGCGCAGCAACCAATGGAAGATCATACATGAGATCCCGAAGTCACTCTGCTTCATCCGCTGTAGCAGCCAGTGCATAAAACTCGGGATGAGAGAGCATAGTCTGCTTCTTCGACTTTCACGATATAGCAGCTCCACCCATAGAAAAGATGTATCCTCCTGTGGACCTTTTGCTATTTACTTCTGAACACTAGCTTCCATCACTGAAGCCTTCCACTACTGTCGGATACCCGCTGTAGTGCAGTGCATACTTCTGAGTTCTCCTGAGATATCTCATCACTCTTTTCACAGCCTTCCAGTGCTCCACACCAGGGTTGCTCGTGAATCGACTCAGCATCCCCACGGCAAAAGCTATGTCAGGCCTTGTGGTAGTTGTTGCATATATCAAACTCCCAATGACGCTTGAATACTCCAGCTTCTTGACGCTTTCCCTAGGATTTGACTTCAGCTTCTTGTCACACATGTACGGAGTATCGATCCCTGGAAGATCCTGAGGTCCATAGCTAGTGAGCATCTTCTCAATATAATGAAACTGTGACAGCGCCACTCCAGTGTCCGTCCGGATGATCTTTATCCCGAGGATAACATCAGCTTCCCCCAAGTCCTTCATACTGAACTTGGATGAGATAAAGTTCTCTGTCTTAGTGACTTGTGCTAGATCCGTGCCTAGGATCAGCATGTCGTCTACGTAAAGACAAACGATGACCCCTCTTCCTTTAGCAAACTTTGTGTAAACACACTTGTCCGTCTCGCTGACCTTATAGCCGTTTGATCTTATAACTTTATCAAACTTTCGTGCCACATCTTGGGAGCTTGCTTCAGACCGTATAAGGATTTTACCAACTTGCAAACTTTGTCTTCAAGCCCTTTGACGATAAATCCTTCCAGTTGTTACATGTAAATCTCTTCGGTCAACTCTCCATTCACGAATGTTGTTTTGACATCCATCTGATGAATAACTAGCTTGTGAATTGAACTTAGAGCAATCAACACCCTGATGGTCATCATCCGCACTACTGGAGCATGTGTCGATCCTCTGCTTCTGAGAAAATCCCTTGGCAACTAAACTTGCCTTGAACTTGTCAACAGTTCCATTGGCCTTCATCTTGCTTATGAAGATCTACTTGCATCTGATTGGTTTAGCTCCTTTCGGCAGATCGATCAACACCCAAGTGTTGTTGGAGGTTATTGAGTCATACTCGTCATTGATAGCCTCCCTCCCGAAGACCGCGTCTCTGGTCTTCATCGCCTCATCATAGGTAAGCGGATCTGTTTTCACATGATAGGTGACAAAATCTTCTCCGAAGTCCTTATGTCTCCTCACCCGCTTAGTTCTCGATTCTGTGAGTTCTTGTTCGAACGTTGTCTCTGGAATGACAACTTCTTTATGTACTACATATTCTTTGGAAGCTTCAGTCTCCTGTGCACCCACACTATTCTCCGGAATATCCGCGGTAATAATGTTCTTGTGCCTTACAAATTTATCTTCAAAGAATTTTGCGTCGCGATATTCAATGATATAATTTGATTCAATATCAAGAAACTTCTGAGCATCACTCTTCTCAGCATAACCCAAGAAGATGGTCTTCGTTATCCTCGTACCCAGTTTCTGAATCTTCAAGTCCGGGAGCTTCACATATGCCAAACATCCCCACACTCGAATGATATTAAAGTTGGGTCTGACTTTGAACCAGAGTTCATGAGGAGTGACATCGGATATTGCGTACGGCACTCTGTTCAGGATGAACTTAGCCGTCAACGCAGCTTCTACCCAGAAGCAGTTTGGAAGACCCACAGTTAACAATATTGAGTTTATCATTTATGTCAATGTCATGTTCTTCCTCTCAGCTACTCCATTTGATTTAGGAGAATACGGAACAGTCGTCTCATTGACAATTCCATATTCTTTGTAGAATGATGCGAATTCAATAGACCTATACTCTTTGCCTTGATCACTTCTAAGTGTCTTGAGTTGTTGCCCTGTCTGACATTCAGCTTCAGTCCTGAACTCCTTGAACTTCTCGAATGCTTCATCCTTTGACTTGAGCAAATAGATAAACGCATACTTCGAGTAGTCGTCGATGAATGTAATAAAATACTTTATCTTGGCCTTTGTGGAGAACTATTTGAAGTCACAGATATCTGAGTGCACAAACTCCAAAAGATCTTTGCTTCGGTTAACCCGCTTAAATGGCTTTCTGGTGATCTTTGTCTGCGCACAGACCTCACACTTCTCCACCTCCTTACCCCCATATTTGGAGATAAGCCCTGCACTAGACATCTTGTTTATTCTTTTACAATGAATATGTCCTAGTCTATTGTGCCATAACTCAAGAGAATAACCAGAAGAAGCTACTGCATTTATCATTGTAGCAGGAGTTAGAAGTTGAAGTTTGAACACCCCTTTGGTACAGAAAACTTTTTCGAAGTATGTTCATTTGTAAGACATCACCATCTGTCCAGCATTAATGTCTATTCTCAAGCCTGCGTTGCAGAGCAGACTTCTTGAGACCATATTCTTGGCTATTATTGGTACATGCTTCACATCCTGAAACGTCAGCGACTTCCCCGAAGTCAGGTTCAGTACCACAATTTCGGTCCCGAGTATTTCAGCTTGTGCCTGGTTTGCCACCATAACCTTCTCAGATGTAGGCTTGTAGGAGGTGAACAACTCCTTATTTGAGCAAACATGGCAGGATACACCAGTATCCACCCACCAGTCAGAGTCGATACCAGTTGTGACAACCTGCAATCATAGCAACCTTGTTAGGCTCACCTTGCTATGTTTGTTTGGGCTGGGATCGGGCTTGGATCTGCAGTCACTCCGGTAGTGGCCCTTCTTGCCATAATTGAAGCAAGTCACTTCGGACTGGACTTGGGCTTTGGCTTTAGCTTGAATGAAGCCGACTTCACCTTCAGATAGTTGAACTCATTTTTTTATTGTGAAAAGCCTTCTGCTTCCCCTTGGAATCACCAGCATGCACCAAGTTGGCCTTTGCCAACTGTTTGGACAGGAAATCCAACTTCAGTTGTCCTCTGGTCTCATCTTTAATGTGAATCCAGTGAAGAAGATCTTCGAGCTGGATCTCCATCTTCTTACGGTACATGTCAGTCTTGAACTTGATCCAGCCCGGAAGAAGCTTGGTGACGATAGCCCCCACCATGAACTTATCTTCCTGCTTCATGCCCTCTTCCTCTAGCTTATGCTGCATCTCAGAAGTTCCTTGACTTGCGACAACATTACTTTCTCGTCTTCAAATTGCCAAGTGAAATTTTTTTCAACGAGATGGATTTTAGACATCATTTTATCAGTTTTGTAATGCTTCTCAAGAGCTTCCCAGACGTCTTTCACCTTTTTTTCTTGCTGTAAGACTCTGTCATCGAGTCCTCTATTGAATTGAGGATCATAGCCTGCAGAGGTCGTTGTCTTCTTTCCACTTGTTGTGCGCGCCCTGTGCCACACCAACTTCAAGTTCTCCTCCATCTTCAGGGATGGTAGGTTCTGGATCAACTAACACATAAGCAACTTTGACAAGACGAATATTCAGAGAGATCTACCTCTTCCAAATGTTGTAGTGTTCACCATCAAACTTCTCAAGCATGTGAATGCTAGTATCGAGAAGGTTTGATCGGTTCTCCATCTTACTCGAATCTTGCTTTGAGATTGTTATTTCCGAGACTTAATCAAAGATGGTAGAACCAGAAGTTGAAGTCGAGATCAAGAGTTCGCACAAGAGTTTCCTTCTTGATATCTCTCGATCCAACAAGAAGATTATATATAGGATCTGGTTATAGCTTAAAACAAGATTACAAAAGAATCAGAGAAAACTATCTCCTCGTTCTTCCTTGCAATCGCAGTTGCAAACAGACAGAACAGAGTTTACAACTTTCAAAAGAGAAGAGGAAGAAGAAGAATAAAATCTGCTTCCTGGGGTGATGAAGATCACCATTGCTCAAAGCAAGATTCGTCCCACACGATCTGCTCCCAGGAACCAGCAAGTTCACGTAGAACTTCTGGAACGCTCGTTGTCACCTCCTTGCTTGGACTCACACGAACTTCCTGGATTGCAATGGCGGCTGCTGCAACTCTCTTCGTCTCCTATATTTAGAAGTAAGTACTTAAAGAGGCACGAAGAGAGTATTTATAGAGAGGATAAAAACCCTAGCCGCCCAACAGTTACAGAAAGATAGGAATAGATTAATTACGAATCCCTATAAGATAGGCATGAATTAATTTCAAATCCCACAAAAAATGGATCTGAATAACATACCATATCTTTCCATAACCGTTCAAATATATCACAGCAGCACCAGTGCATGCGGCAACGCAAGCTGCAGCCCATTCGGCAGCACATGCGACAACCCATGCGGCAGCGCATGCGACAGCCTATGTGGCCTGCCCATGCGACCGTGCATGCGAACCGTCCAAGCGACCGCGCATGCGACCCACCCATGCGGCCCGCGCATGAGAGCGCATCAAATGCGCACAAGCGCCTGCATCGATGCTGACGTACTAAGTACAAAGTATGCTAACAAAGTGCCACTTTGCGCCCTTGAGCCCGAGTCTGAGTCCAAGTCCGAGTCGCTAAGCCTTTTTGGGGCTTAGCTTCTATGGAATAAATTCCAAGAGAATGACAAAAAGTAGAAATGCTTTCATTAAGGAGTTAATCCTTCTTCATCCTAATAAAATACCCCCACATGGCACCCATGTGCCTCACCACACCCCATGTGCACACCTCAACACAAGCAAAGCATTATATTGAGATACCCACTTGGTGCTGTAGCCAATATAGGATTTTTATAGTCCAAAGCCAAAAACACCAACACATACTGCATCCGATAGCCAAACACACTCAGAAAAATCTTTTCCACACTCACTGCTGCAATCTGCAGCTCAAAAATCTACATGAATTGCTGTAATTTGTCACTCAAAAAATTGCATTTCAGATTTCTGATGCTCATGTGAATCCAACAGACCATATTTTTTACTTCCCGGTGTCTCCAAATCTGCAGCTTCCACTCTTTCTTGGAAATTCATTCTCATGAACCCTAAAGCAGCTTCTTTTTTGAGTCTGGTACTAGCTCCATTTATCATAATTTCCAAATCCGAAAGTTAAAAAACTTTAGATAAAAAAGCAGTATTTTGTGCAATTCTCATATATACTCTGTTCAGATAAATTAAGATGCATGAACATGCAGCTTTGACACCAAAGGTCTTGAGAGCATATTTCTTTATCGGATATAAAAACTTGTTTCTCAGATAAGTTATCAGGGAAGTTGGAGGTATTCTCATCTGAAATTTAGTAGGTATTATTGGAAAGACTTTATGTTATATATTGTGGTACACCTCTCTATGACCTTCTACATACTGTCTCACAATCCAATGTATATATTGGTCATGATTTTGATAATATGGGTAACTTCAGGTTCTACTGGTGACAGAGGATGTTTCCCTTGCCGTTACAGCCATGTACCTAACTCTTCTGTCAATGGCTAGAGCGTATTCTCAGCTTGTGGGTATCCTATTGATTTGCTTTATAATTAATACAAGTTCTACTTGATAAAAAAAGGAATAAGTTTTACTTGAAGCTTCATATTCCTTCTTGGGATATGCCAAAACCTGTATCAGAACAACATTTTTTTTTGCGATAAGCTTCATATGCCTTCTTGATGTACATTCAATTATCTTCAGAAACTATTATGCAAGTAAATAAAAGAAAATTCATAATTCATTCCTTTGGGGTCTAAACATGCCTAGGCTGATCCTAATTCTCAAAACATGTCAAACTGCACAGAGCAGATATCTTAGTCAAAGACAAAAACAGTTTTGACATAGCCATATTTTATGACACGGTTGTAAGAATCTCCTAATATATCATGTTTTGTTTCTATTATAGTGGGAAACTCCCCATATATGCTTGAATGGAAAGTCATAGCTATCATAGTATATGGTTTTTGTTTCTGTAGGATTTGGAGCATCTAAATTTTATTTTTTCTACAATAAACCTTGCCTACGAGGGAGCCTCATGGCATGGGAGACCATTTTTTATTTCTAGAAAAGCACTACGCCTAAAGCCTAAGTGTACTTGGCACATCTCAAATTCCTTCTTATTCTTCTTACTTCTAAGCAAAGATTCTATTTTTCAATGTTACAATTTTTAACATATTATTGACTTTAGAAGTGCCAAATACCTAAGTTGTAGATATATGTTCCATTATGATTCATTTTTAATTTCTTTGCAGATTAGATTTTTCTATTTATAGCAAATCGTCACTATCAGCAAATCATTTTCAGAAGTCGTGGCTCTCTTTCAAGCTAATTACTCCTACAAGGCACAATTTTAAGCGCCGTCAAGTTTGTTAGCTAGCCAATTATCGATTGACCTATATTAGAGTTTCCTTCCCGTTCTCTTATCTAATGGAGGTCAATTACATGTGTTGCTTAAGGCATAAAACCAAGGTTGAGCATATCTTTGTGTTTTGGTAAAGTTTTTCTTATTTATTTCCTCTTACATACTCTTTTCATATGAGAAGTGCTAATGCATGCAAATTCTTATGCTCTTTTCAAGATTTTTGTTCCTTGGAATTATAAAAATTCTAGTGTTCTTATGGTTTTTACTCTGTAGGTCATGTTGTAAGCTAGTAATTGTTATCTTTATCAAGCATGTGTCTTAATCAGGTAGCCCAACTAAGGGGCATTTTGTTTTTTTAAGATTACATATAATATTTGGACTCTTTGGACATCTGAGCATGAATTTTTATAATAAGCCTAGCAAGTGGGGCCGAACGGTATCATGTAGTAAGCTTGTGACTTGTGGTCGTGTGATAATTTATTTTACCCATAAGATAGGGGTTGTGACAACATATTTCATAGTATTGACTGATACCGATATGTATCAGGAGTATCATATTAATTCTTATCTGTGCAACATAGTTCCTTTTTTATTTGATAAGTGAGCATGAACAGACCATGGTTCCTAATATTGATTCTCTGAAAACTAATTGGAAATTAACTTACATATAATCCAATTCTACAGACTTTGGTGCATCTCGAGGTTCCTATTGGCGTAAACGCCGTAAAGAGCTTTATTATATAAGAATTTTTTTTGTTTCTCTGTTTAGTTTCTTTGGATAGAAGTTCTTATTATTGTCTTTTCCTTGACACATGCGACATATCACTGAACATTATCTTTGCTATTTGCTAAACTGAATTTTTGAAGTTCACTTGTCAATGGTTGTGTAACAGCAGTTGGTACCATAAGGTATTCGAGAAGAAAGCACTAAAAATCTCACAAATCAGACCATTAATTTTCCCTGTTTCTCTGATACCAACTCTGTATTATTAAGCTCTAATACCTTGAGCTAAATCATTGCTGCCATTATCTATCTAAATACATTTTTCCTCCAAATCAAACAAGTAATTTTCCTTTATTTCTGTTGGAAAGTCTATAGACAGTATTGTAAGTTATATTATGTTTCATTGATTGAGATTATTATGATATGAATTTGAAATGTCTTATAATTTTGTGTACTTCAGTAGTACTGGTCTTTATTGTAGTCTTATTGTCCAATATGAGTTATTGTCTATGCTCAAGATCATTCTTGGATTCATGTTTCAATTTTCAAGAATGCTAATTCTTTATCTTACATTGATATGTTTACATTGTTTTCAGATGATGATCATCGTAACACTAAACGGCCTCAAGTTCACGTTGTTACGCAATAGAAGCATATTAGTAGTCTTCGTGGCTATAGATCAGAAGAATTATGATGGTTAGAGAAACCGTTTCTATCTCAAGGAAGTTTTCACTATCTCAAGGATGTTTAAGATATTATAAATAACCATATATTTTGGTTACTTTGATATGTCGTTGGATATTTGTGGATGTCTGTGGTGTACGATCTTTTTGTTAATATAAATATTGTGTATTATAGTTCTTTGATACTTGCGATATTCTGGAATATATTGATATTATGTGTGTTTGGTAGTTGGATTCTGGAATATATTGATAATATTGTAAACAGATTTCTCTTGACAGTTGTAAAACGTCATTTCTTGACTTTTTTGAATATCAATAAATGGTTTCTTGACGGTTTTAAACCATCAAGGTTATTTTTTGCGGTTTTTAGACATCAAGAAAGGGTTTTTAATAATGGTTTTTAAACATAAAGAAATGTTTTCCTTGATGGTTTTTTTTCGTCGAGAAAGGGATTTCAATAAATGGTTTCTTGACGGTTTTAAACCATCAAGGTTATTTTTTGCGGTTTTTAGACATCAAGAAAGGGTTTTTAATAATGGTTTTTAAACATAAAGAAATGTTTTCCTTGATGGTTTTTTTTCGTCGAGAAAGGGATTTCTTGACAGTCATTACCAGTCATCTAGGCCACAGTCAAGAAAAGTTTAACTTATCTTGACGATTTGTTTAATATATTTTCTTGACGGTTTAAAACCGTCAAGATAGTTTTTTACTTGACGGTTTAAAACCGTCGAGTAAAAAAACCCAGAAAACGTCAAAAAAAGTGGAGACTTTTTTTGACTCTGGCTTAGATGACGGATCCAAAACCGTCAAGAAAACCCTTTCTTGACGAGGAACAACCGTCAAGGAAAGCAATTTTTCTTGTAGTAAAACGAGAGTACTCAAAATATTGATCGTGTTATCGTAAGGATTGCTCGGAGGAATAGATGGTTAACGGACAGAATAAATCGGACTTGGATGGTTAGATTCAATGTTATGGGGAGAAATATTGATGATTGAGATGGATACAAATTGATATGTGTAAGTTAAGGGATAGATTGATGATTGGTCTTGGAGATTGAACAAAAATAAATTATGCTTGGTAGAATTTGGACGATGCTATCGAGATTAAAATCGTGTTTGGAAGAGTATGATCGAGCTATGCATAAGTAGTGAATCAGAAATTTAGCTAGGTGCTTCTTGAATTAATAAGTTCTCAGACGATAAAACGTAGAAATACTCTACAGTGAATTCAGAAGATAGTGAAATCGCTTGGTGAGTTGGATTTGGGTACGTGATTGGATTTGGACTGTGAGGTAGTCGAGTTTGGAAGGCTGTTTGAGATTGAGACCTAACGTTTCAGAGGATTACTTTGATTTGGTTGAGGTGCGAATGTTGGTTCGACTAAGAGATGTCGAGTGACCGACCTAGTTATGCTTTTGATGCAGTACGATTGAAGAATAGCATTTGGGTAAGTTCTCCCTAGTTCTAACTTTGTTCCTTGTGCGATGAGTTATCGAGTACCTATGTGTTTAGTAGTGCAGCTTTGTACTAGGCACAAAATAGATCGAGGCAAAGGATTTGATGGTTAGGTTTCCGAGATAGTCGGATTGGTTGGACGAGAAATTTTCTCAAATTTTTTTTTGGCTAAGGCTAGAATGGATTGAAGGAACGGATAGAAAATTATGTCGAACAATCTTGGATGCCATGCAAGACATATTCTAGTTTGGAGATATAAGTGATGCAGTAAGATGAGTGTGCTCATGATGTTTCGAGGAAAAAACTATTTCTGAGTGGTGTATTATGTAATGACCCGTTCCACTCAGCTCAGTAAGATGGATTATTGGTGCAACGACGTTCAGACTTGGCTTATTTAGCGGTTCTCTCAGAGTCCCGCTCGGTCAAAGCGAACCCTCGTTCAAGTGGGTGGCCCCGATGAACTTGTCTTTTATTGGCCTTCACATCTAAGAAAATTGATGTTACATGCTAGTTCGCTAGGTCTAACATAACACATGCTAATAAAATGAGAGAACCTACATAGATAAGGGAACAATCTCATCTTGTATCGCACTATATAGAATATGGAATGTAAATTGGTTGCTAGAGAGAGAAATTTTCATATGCGTTCTACTTGTACAAGTAGAGATTTTATTATGCCTCGATAGTATATATCTTCGTACGATTGCAATGCTTGTCGCATGGATCATGCCATTGTTTTGAAGCATTTAACGGAACACAGTTCACTCACTTTAGCCAGAAGACTATCAAATAGTCGTTCTGAGTTAGAGTCAGAAACATAAAAAGTCTTCAGAACCGTTACGTCACCAAGGCAGTTCCCAAACTAGAGAGATGCATAAAGAAAGAAAGAGAAGAGACAGCTCTGAGAGGTCAATAAGTTTAGAGAAAGAAATGGCTCGGGGAGCTCGTAGCAAAGTTTGAGAAAGAGAAGTGAAGTAAAGAAAAGAGAAGAGACATGCATGGTCACGGACAACTTGTGCTTAAGGTTTAGGTTAGTTCTCGAATGATCGCCGGAGCACCGGGATCATGTCATCCCGGGAGAACTATATTCTACCGTAGGTGATTCGGGACATGCAGCGGGGCTCGCTACCACATTATAGGGATCGTCGTATAACCTAGCTAGCGTAGCCGTGCTAACTGAAGTATTAACACTAAGTGATTCGGGATGGACTGCAGCAGAGCCCGCTACTCGCGTCTGCATACGTCACCATCTAAACTAGGCTACCGTCCAATATAGCTTGTGAACCCAGTGACCTCTTCATATAGATTAAGTTGGCTCGCTATCGGCAATCCGCGTGTGAGTCATTGGATTCGAGGCAAATAATGGATGGACATCACATTATACATTTATAAAATGGATGCACGGTACACTATAGAGTTTTAAGCATAACAAGTCTGCTACAGAGACACATTCGAGACACAATGAGTTTATGCTTATGTTCCATTATTTCATCATATTACTTGGATAACATTGTTGTACTTGGCAGGAAAGGACGAATGGTAAGTTGGTAAGTTATTCCATGTTACATTTATATTGCATGACACTCTGTGACATAATTTAGTTTACTTAACATATGCCATAAAACTATCCTAAGGCAAGACTAGAAAGACAACATAATCAATTTGTGCACATAACATAATGAACGTGTTGGCTTTGTTGAGTGGACGAAAAGCTTCCCCACTAGTGCATTCAATGTACTGATACTCCACCAGATTGCTTGCAGGGTGCGGGAGTAACTCGTTCTGTGAGAAGTTCGCTTGGGCGCGCCGATACGTTGGAGCTTATTCTGTCATCTTGGATGTGTTCTGCGGTCGGACCTTGAAGCTCACCCATACAGAACATAATAATAAGTTTTCTTATCATTCTCAAAGTTGTAAGTTGTTTGACATAATTTATTGTAATAAGAGAGAGCTTGAACGATTATAATCTTGGCTTCGTGTCGTATAACTTCTATCTATTATCAATAAAGATATTGTTTTATTCCATACACTTGTATTATTCAAATTTTCTGGTTGGGGACAATATGTGCGGCTCTGGGACTTAGCATTTTATTCGGCCATTTTGGTGCTTGCCTGCACGAGCGTAACTTAGGCTTGCACGGTATCACATCCAGCAAGGACGTTCGGTTCTTCTGAGCCGGGGTATGACACCAGTATACATCGTAGTGTTAGCGTTTGTGACTTCTACCCTTCACTTATCTCTTTATTCATTTTGAATATTTTGTTGGTAATGAGTAATGGATTATTGGGTATTGTTAGAGTAATTAATGAAACTCTATTCACCCCCTCTAGAGTTGCCTTCATGTTTTTCGTGTGCTTTTTATTGCTTGTTATCTTTTTATGCTCACATTTTTAGTTATATTTGTCGGTTCGTGGTTAGAGGCTAAGTTCTACATAGAAAACGGTCAGTAAATACAGTCCTTGTTTTGTTTATGGGTTGTAGCATGTCTCGAGAGTAGTCCTTTTGCTCTTTCATCGCTCATCGTATTATCCTACTCTATATTTAGTTCATGTTCAGCAGTTCATTTCAGTTTTCTTTATTATATCTCGTAATACATGAGTTGGTACCGCAGAAGTCTTGACCCATATTTATTTACTTTAATTTTTATTATCGTTCTTGTGTTATTGATTTGGTTTTGTAAAGTTTTTTTCATTCACCTCTAGCCTACTTTGTGATACTTGTTACTTGGGGTTCTGATCCGACTAGTTTTGTTTATTCAAATCTACCTGAGGAACCAAAGGATCCGTCGTACCTCCAACTAGATGTCCTACACTCTTAGATCAGTGGTCCCAGCATGAGAGTGGATTTCTTTTCCTTACCACTTGATGTTCTTATTCTTTTGTGGTATTTAGCTAGGGCAATTGTTAGCCCAATTCTTTTATAGCATGATTCCTCTGACTTTGTTCAATGTGGTTGTATATATTAGACCTAGGCTGATATTATGATTATGTATATTCATACTCTAATAGTGTAGCATTTTGCCCCACTAGGTTCATGATCATATATGATATATATTTTGGGACATCATTTTACTTTCATGTATGATATACTCTTGCTATATATTATTGTTGGATTGAGAGCTAGGAGTTTCGGCCTTAGGACTAATGTCTTTTATATGTTAGACTCCTCTCACTTGTCTTCTAGACAGCCATAATCGTCGTACGATGTTGTGGTGTATCTTGTATGATGTAGCTGGCCTAGTACGTACTCGTATTTCTAAGTATTTTGAGAGTATTGCATGATAAGGTTTTAATAGTGGCCAATGCAGGTCTATTTTTTAATTAGAATTATGGGAAATTTATTGGTTTAGAGATCTTATTATTTTCTGTTATCTCGTCTTATCTATTGTTCTTTAATTTTACTTGGAACTGTAAAATATGCTTGATATATTAATTTTATTCCTGTCCATTATTGATATCCTGTGTCATTATCTTTTAGTGATACACTGTAATCTTCTTCATCTGAGGCTTAATTCTATTACTCCATTGCCTCTCCCGGTTCAGGTTGTAGGCATCTATCTTAATTTGCTTTCGCGAATTTAGGAGCCAGATACACCCCAGCATCAGTCTACTATGTAGCCTAATTTTGTCTACCTAGCTCAACCAGATCCTCAAGTGTAACAATAGAGATAGGCCAGCATGCCATACTTAAGACGATAAGTGGCATGATGGAGATGCTGCAGCAATAATATAAGTAGATTCAGATTCAACAACATGTCGTTCAACTATAACATCAATTGCAGTAAGGTTAGGAGCAGTCCAACATCCTCTATACCAAGAAGTCTTAACAGCTTTAGAGACGAATAGATGCTATGACCACAACTTAGTATCAAACTTTAGTCGTTTGCACCTAGCTTAATTCCTTGGCACTGAGGATGAAGTTTCAGGAGATTCTTGGCTCCAGGACACAGTGACCGTTTTAGAGGCAGCCAAGATTCCAAAAGAGAAGAAGGAAGCCATCATAAAGCTACAGTTAGCAAATATCGCACGATATTGATAGGTAGCACGGGAGATGGAATTTCGTAGGCTTAGTGATTGGTAGACCTTTAGGGAGTACTTCAAAGAGAAGTTCATCCAAAACACTGCCAAATTTTAGCTTCAATAGTAGTTTTTTAACCTTCGCTAGTAAACGAGATCAGTGGATCAGTACGTGACAGAGTTGCAGAGTTCTGAAAACTTAGCTGATTTGTATTCCGCATAGTGGTTGTTAGCCCAATGATCTAACTATACTTTTGAATATGGTTAATCTATTCTATTTAAAATTATGATATCACAAATATTCATGCTATCACTACTTTGAATACTTAAACTTAGCATAGTCCAAATATGCATTAAATGTTATTATACTTGCTACTATGCATATTTTTTTGTTTGCCTAACTTGTATTTACAGAAAAGCAATAAGTAAGATCAAACATGGACATATGCAATGAAGAAATCATGATGGGCCAAAGACGATGTCATCCTACGAGATTTCTCTGAACCGCCTACTACATCTCCGGAGCCACGCACTCGGGGGTTTCGCTGCCCGGTCAGCGGACGGGGGTCGAGGGGGCAGCGACCCACTTGGGGAGTCGGAGGCGAAGCCCCTGAAAGGTATTCAAATTTTACAATATGGGTATCTCAGGACAATTGTCGTCAAAGAAAAAAGCCACCATCTATCAAAGAAAGAAGCCAAGCTATGCCATCATCATTTTCAGACTCTGAAGAAGCCTGCACCTGCCATAGTCTATCTAGAGTCTGTAATAAGTCTTAGGAATTATTGTAAACACAAGTAATTGATGACAAAATGGAAAGCTAGGCTAAAAATAACCCAGGATCATTTTTGGCCTAAAAAATTGGCATACCGACGGTATACTGGAGTATACAAACGGTATACCGATTATATATATATATATATATATATATATATATATATATATATATATATATATATGTTGCTCTATGTCGTTTGGACCGGCATACCGATGGTATACTAGTCTATACCAACGGTGTACCGGTTTATCACAGTTGGCAATCCAACGGTCGAATTCTGTGCATTAAATGATCCCAACGGTCATATTTATAGCCGTTGCTACTGTAGACTAATATACCGATGGTATACTGTAGTATACCGACAGTATACCGTTCGCAGGCTGAAAGTTCCATTTTTGCTCTTTCTTTGTGTTGGCCTATATAAAGCCTTGAACCTCTTCTTTCAAGGTTGATCCCTTTGAGCCTAAAATTTTTATATCTACAAACATTCTACCAAAACTTTCATTTGTCTATCCACAAATTATGTTAGAGTGTTCTTGAGTTATAAAAGTTAGATCTTTATATTTATTGTAAGGAGATCAAAACCATCTTGTAAGAGGTTGAAGTATACAAGCCTTTGGATTAAAGCTTGTGTGAATTTAGAGAGCCTTCAGATCAAAGCTCTTGTGTAAGAAGTCAACGGGCCTTCGGATCAAAGCTCATGGTGTAACTATTTTGCTAATAGTGGATTCAAGCCGGAAAAGAGTTTTCGGTACTGGAATGCCTCGAGGAGGATACCAGGATATATCGGGTGTCAGTATTCTTATTGGTTTACTTCTTGCACACTTAATTTTTAAATTGTCTATTATTAATCATTTTTGCTTGATTTATTAGCTTGACCCTATTCACCCCCTCTAGGGTTCCTACAATGGCTACCAAGGAGGACAGAGCCCGAAGGTTTAAGTAGGACTTATATTTGGAACTTTAGTAGTTTATGGTGGGCTATTTTTATGCCACCTTTGATTCAGTTCTCAAAGTAGCCAAATTCTTAGAGCTTGTCGGTAAGAGGTTAGTAGAGAGGACTGAAGGGCATAAGAGGTCCTACTACACCACAAGAAGCATCACTATTCAGTTATCATTTCAAGCTCTAACAGTTAGTTTCCCATATCATCGATCTCCTCGTCAGCCAATATAATCATCCCCGACGACAGTATCGATGAAGTCTTTGTCACACCCGTCCCAAAATTAATGGAACAAGCACGTGACTTGGACAACTAGTATAAATCATAAGATACTCCAACTCATGGAATTCCTATGATTTGTACGAGCACTGTCTATATAGGACACAAGTCCAAGAAACTATAACTAAACATGGACAAACTATATCTCATCCACGAAAAATAAATATCAACTAAATAAATAGATAAATAATGAATGAAGAATAGTTCAAGTTCATCATGAATTTAAAAGACGTTTGTTGGAAACAAATCCACTACTAGTAGAAGAAAAGATAAAGATAACAAATAATATCCATGTCCATGCTAGAATAAGGTTAAGCATTAGTGGAGCCATCAACTGCAGTTGTATCATTGTTTGGTGTCGGTCCATAAATCTGTAGGTATTCCTCGTCTGCTAAATCAGGAGAAAGTCCAGGTCCTCAGGGGACATAACAAGATACATAATATATGAGCCAAAATGTATAGTACAAACATGCAAGAATAATGACAAGGACATAATACAAAAATTAGGACCGAAGAAAAGTGGCATGCCATCGAGAATCGTGCTATAAAACATAACTATAAATAAACCGCAACCATGTAGGAGCTAACGGCCTATAGATCACAGTCTTGTGGGGGTCCCAGTCTATAGTAAGTCTCTATTGCAGTTCTGTGGGGGCTAACGATCGAGAGTGGTCAAGTATAGCCAACACCTATAAACAATCTTCTCGCCTATAACTACATATAAAGTCAAGTCAAAGTCAAGTTAAGTCAATGGGATAGTGGCATAGGAATACGCAACCACAAGATGCATACATGAACATGAAAAGATAATACGTCAAGTAATGATAGGAAACAGAAGCAAATCTACGTACACATAAAACGAGAAAGAAACTAGAACATCATAAGTAGGGTAAGCAACAAATACAATATACCGAAAATGAAACAGCAGCAGTATAGAGAAATATGCATAAAATATACTGTACGAATTGACAAGGTATACTTGCCTATTACAATGCCCAAGTTCGATTGTTGCAGATCACAATCAAGTGCAATAGCCCAAATTAACCCAAATAAATTCATTAATTCATAAGTATATACCTATATATGCACTTATTAACTGACATTATAAGTTATATACATTTGAACTGTTATAATAAGTTATATACATGCATATTAACTTATTTGCTTTGGTTACATTGGAACTTGTTACTACTATATGTTATTTATAATATATTGCTCTTCCTTACCACTGTTATGCATATATATTTTCTTCTCTTTTAAGGCCCCAGGCCCCTAATCTTATTTGATGTATCTCTCTCTTTTTGTATATATACCATGGGTCTCGGCCCATGTGGCTGCATGCTTTAAGATAGAGAGAAAAGAAGGGAGGGGTTAACTGAGTTAATCTGGTGCACATGCTGTTGTGTGCACAGTGCTAAGAAAATAATCTTCTTACCGATTCTCCTCTTTATGCTATGTGAACAAAGACATTGTTCATCCTCTCCCATCTATTACTATAGATAAACACCCGGTTATGAATGAAAGGTGAGACAGAAATATGTGTTCAGTGACTGTGTATATATATACGCATGGCCCTACTTCCTCCATACCTCCCATAAACAGTGTTTATTTCTCCTATATCCGCTCATATACAGTGCACAATTTCTTTCTTTTCCTATTAACAGTATTCATAATATTGTCTACTTTTCCTCTTTTATATTGTATATAAGTATGAGCGAAGTATGGTTGTTCTATTTCTGGTTCATCATCTTCATCTTCTTCTTAGGAACTGTTTGGTATGAAGCAAGTGGGTTGAAAGTGTAAAAGAAAAAAAATTAAAGTGTGAACTTGTTTCACTTCGGTCGTTTGGTTCAAAAGTTGAAAGTGTAAAAAAATGGATAATATGACGATGGGCAATTCCTGTCCCCCATCACGAGGACTATTTTCACCACACCCCATTTTGCAATAAAAATGGGCTAGGAAGGAAAAAGAAAGTACAAGTTTCAAAATTTTGGAAAATAGAGAAAGTGATTATTGGTTGCACACTCTAAAACTATTTTTTTTTTTCACTTTCAACAGCAATCCAAATAACCGAAATCCTTCTTTTTCCACTATCAACAACTATCCAAACAATCGAACTCATTTTTTTCCACTTTCATATTTTTCAATTCTACCAACCAAACAACTTTTGGAAAGTCGAAACTTATGCTACGCAAACTCCGTTTTTTCCACTTTCACACTTTCCTACACTTTCGTGCAGCCAAACAGACTCTTATTTTGATTAAACATGTCACGACCCGCACCCGGTGTAAGGGTACAAGTCGGGAACAACGTCCAGCCTACGCAGCAGAATCGGCGGTAGAACGCTGTTTGAATAATCTATCTAGCAATATAATGAGCCACCAACAATATCAATATACTCAATCACAGATCTAAGATGGAAATTAGAACGAATATGATAAAGAATAGAATAGTCACATACAACTCATGAGTCAAATAATAACATCAATGAGTCTGAAGAAATACTAAACAATAAGCTGGAGACAAATCCAGTACAAAAGAATACTAAGAAGCTACAAGTCCCGGGTCATCTGTCTTAGTCGGGATGAGTCCCTCCTGAGCCAGAGTCTCTGACTCTAAGCCCACAACATCCTGAGGCCCGTAATGTGTAGGGTACCACTCATCAGTGTCATCTGGAAAAAATATATCCAGTCAGGAAAGGAGCAGAGTACATCTCTAACAGTAGTTCTAATCAATGATATAAACTATGTAACAATAAATAGATGTGAATATACAAGATACAATAATAGATACAAGAGATATAATATAAAGGAAATACTGAAAATAATACAAGAATGAACAATATGGCAATGAAGACGAATACTAATGACTAAGTGAGTGAGTACCAGCTTTAACATGTGATCGGCTTGGGAACTTGATACAAGATATATGGCCTGGCTAATCATACGTATGGTGTATGATTAACACTATTCAATAAACAAGACTTGATACAAGGAGGATATGATCACATATCTACACTACATACTCCCCAACCCCGATTGGTATAGTGGATCCAACTATGGTATGCTATGGCACGGGATTCTCTAAGAAGATAGTAACTATTCCCGAGAATCAGTGTCTGTACATGTACAAGAAGAACAATGAAACAAGGCTTGCACAAGATACACCATATATACCAAGGAATAATATCTCATAACGAGATCCGGATATACCAATCCGTGTAACCATCGTGTCAAAAAATTATGGATATCTACACTAGATACAATGAACATAGAGGATATCATAAATGAGAAACTATCAGAGAATGTACTCGCCTGAAGTCAGGTGAATAGTCTCACAGATGTCTGATACGATGCCTCGAAGACCTAGATAGAGAATACAACATCAATACAAGATTTCAGAATGAACATAAGTTAAACTAGTCAACATTTGGGTCAAAGAGCCAATTCTAAGTCAAAATAGTCAAACTAGGTCAACTCTAAGTCAAATCGATCAAACTTGGTCAAACTAACTATTTCTAGGTTGCATGAGTCTATCTCTATGATGTTGGGTTCATAAACTATGAAACTAGGTCATACAAGCTAAATCTAGGATACTAAGATACCGTATCTCAGGATACGCAAACAAGAGATATAGAATAGCATATATGCATATCCAAACAATATTAAATATACTAATCCTAATTACCAAATGCTATGTGGATACCTTGGCTTTGAACCAACTCGATATCGCACCACTAAACACTCATCTTGGTACCCAAACCTAAATACCTTGTGTACCCTCAATACCTTGGCATTTACCTTGGTATCTCAAGGTAAATGTGATATCTAGTATATAACTAACATCCCAATATAATTTCTAGTATACTCTAATATCAACTACTAGTATTTACCCATATTAATTAAGTAATAACTCTCATGCTATAATAACTATCAATAGAAATAATACATACATATATATATATATATATATATATATATATATATATATATATATATATATATATATATATATATATATATATATATATATATAACTTAGAGATATCCATAAGAGGTATAACTAAATATATACTAACTAACTAACTAGCTAATTTAACAAACAATAACTATTAGCTAACAATATTTAACTTACTAAATATCTAGCTACATCCTAACACTAACCAACTGATCTCCCTTACTGTTACTGCTTCTCGGAATGCTACTGCTACTGCAGTTGCTTCAATAAGCTGCTGCTGGAAGCTGTTGCTGCTACTGCAGCTGCTTCTATAAGCTGCTGTAGCTGCTACTGTAGCTGCTTTTATAAGATGATGATGCTGCTACTGAAAGTTGCTGCTGCTGTTGCAAGTTGTCGGGCCCCTCCCCTCTATTGCACACACATACACAACAACACACATACATATATACACCAATTTATATATCAAACTATATATATATATATATATATATATATATATATATATATATATATATATATATATATGCATACCCTCTCTCATTTATACCAATATATATATATATATATATATATATATATATATATATATATATATATATATATATATATATATATATATATATATGCACCTATGTACTTATAGATATAGTATACCATAAATATATATACATAGCATCATATACACGTATACACATATATATAACATACAAGTATATATATACATAACTTATTCAAATAGCTATTATATATAGAGAGGTATAACTACATATATATATAACGCATAGGTATATAGATATATGATACACTAGCACATATAAATACATGTGTATACATAACAATATATATATATATATATATATATATATATATATATATATATATATATATATATATATATATATATATGCATATGAATACATCTACTACAATAGCTAAGAACAATAGAAATTGGATCTAGAAATTAAATGCAACAAACATGTGGAGTGCATCGCACCCGTATCACACTAGATCTATGATACGCTTGCGACACGAGTCCACCACACAACCAAACGTACTCCAAAGGATACGAGCAAGTCTAATATACTATTTATTAATAATACGAAGAGTCAAACACATATCTACGTGTCCGTGTCAAAATATGACATGCACAAAGCTCCGTGTCGGAGAAAAAACTCTCAAATCAACACGTATCACCAATTTGTTGGGATATGACCTACACGTACCCAATTGTGGATACGACACTAGCCACAAACACACAAACACATGTCAAGTTGATCTATAGGACCAATTGACAACCATAATAAGTGTCAATCTTGAAATTCTTCCAAAATTGACACAAAAAGTACCATAACTTTCTCAATATGCCTCTTATGAACTCAATTCTAAATCCTATGGGTAGCCTATGCATATGGGTTGATTTCTCATGGTTAATTCTCAGATTTAGAACCTAAATTAAGAAAAAAAAACTGAATTGTACCTATTGGGAAATAGATTCCCAATGCAACCTCCAAATATGATAAAATTGGCCTCCAACTTGTAGATCCTTGCTCCTCTTTGTAGATCCTTGCTTCCTCCTTCTGATGTAGGAATGAAAGAATTTGGTTGAGGAAAATTCTAGATCTAGTTTTGAAATAAAAAGAGGAGAGAGAAACTTTTTTCCCCTCTTTATAATGGCCGGGCACCCTTGCCCCTTCCTCAAGCTACTATGTAATGTCCATTATACCCCTTGGGGCCTCTCATGAAGAAATAATTAAGGAGGGAAGGTTCTAGTCTAATGGTTTTAATTAAACTAATCATCCTCCTAATCAATGGGCTTCTAAATGGGCTCAATTCTAACTAATCATAAATGTTGGTCCATGGATCTAATCTAAATTAGTTAGGTCCACTAACACAACTCCAAAACAATAAACTAACATCTAACAATAATTAAATAATACAATAAATAATTATTCATCATGTACAATATTTAATTAGTTAATTATGAAATGACTAAAATACTCTTTCCTAAAAAATGTAGTAGTGACAAGTCTACCCTCCTTAAAATAATTCTGTCCTCGAAATTCAAAGACGAAAAGTACCCTCAAAAATAACAAAACAGAACAAAAGAACATAATATAACTAGGAAAGAACATACCTCAAGGCACAAACAAATATGAATAACGCTCTCGTATTTCATCCTCTCTCTCCGAGGTAGACTCCCCGGAGTGTGATGCCTCCATGCGATGCGTACCAAAGGAATAGTTTGGTTCCTCAGCACATTCTCTCTCCGATCCAGAATCTCAACTGGCTGCTCTAGATAGCTAAGAGTAGGGCCCACATTTATCTTCGAGTGATCCAATACATGACTAGGATCTGCCACGTACCATCTCAACTGCGATACGTGAAAAAAATTTATGCACTCCCTCTAATACAGGTGGCAAGTCTAGTCTAAAAGCAACTGCACCGACCCTCTCTAGAATAGTGAAAGGTCTGATGAATCGCGGACTAAGCTTTCCGCCTCCACCGAAATAAATTGTGCCTCGTATCAGAGAAATCCTCATAAACACCAAACCACCCACCTAGAACAAAACACCATCTTAAGAACTTAATCTATAACAAACAACCAATAATAAACACAAAAAAAAATTTAAACTATACCTCAAACTCCAAAGGTCTCCGGTGGCTATCGGCCCAATATCGTTGTCTGTCCTACGCCACTCGAAGTCTGTCTCTGATCAACTTAACCTTCTCCACTGCATCCACAACCATCTCTGGCCTTAGCAAAACTCTCTCTCCAACATCGTCCCATGACAAGGGAGTACGACATCTCCGACCATACAGAGCCTCAAATTGTGACATCTCTATACTAGCCTAGTAGTTGTTGTTGTAAGCAAACTCTACCAAATAGAGATGGTTCTCGCAAGATCCTCCAAAATCTAGTACACAAGTGTGCAGTATATCCTCGAGAGTCTGAATAGTCCTCTCTGACTGTCCATCTGTCTGAGGATGATATGCAGTACTGAAGTTGAGCTGGGTGCCCAAACTCGCTTGCAAACTCCTCCAGAAATGAGAAGCGAAATAACTATCCTAATCCAAGACTATGCTGACGGAAACTCCATGTATCCTGACGATATGCCTCACATACATCTCTGACAGCTTCTCCGTAGACAAACCCACCTTGAAAGAAAAAAAGTAGGCCGACTTGGTCAACCTGTCAACGATGACCCAAATCGCGTATTTCCCTCCTGGAGATCGTGGAAGTCCGGACACAAAATCTATAGTGATATGATCCCACTTCCACTATGGAATGGGTAATGGCTGAAGTAAACCTCCTGGCCTCTGTCGCTCGGCTTTCACCTGCTGGCACATTAAGCATCTGGATACAAACTATGCCACTTCCCTCTTCATGCCATACCACCATACACTCTTTCGCATAACCCGATACATCTTGTTGGCACCTGGATGTATGGAATACTGAGAGCGATGTACTTCCTGTAACACCTCCTCACGCAGCTCCCCACTAGGCACATACAACCTATCACCATGCCGCAAAGAATCATCCTCAATAATGGTGAAATCATCCTCCAATCATGCTCTCATCTGAGCTCTTGTGCTCCTCAGAGATGCATCCTCATACTGGGCTACTTTGATCATGTCCATCAACTCTGAATATATCTGTAATCCCCACATCTGTATAGCAAAACCAAGAACTATCACCTCAATGCCCAAGCTCTCCAAGTCCTCCAACAAATATCGATCCTGCGTCAAGAACATAGCTACCGAATACTTGCTCAAGGCATCGGCAACTACATTGGCTTTCCCAGGATGATACTGCAAAGATATGTCAAAATTCTTCATCAGTTCCAGCCACCGACCCTGCCTCATGTTCAACTCCTTCTGTGTGAAAAATACTTCAAGCTCGTGTGGTCTGTGAAGATCTCCACACGCTCTCTGTACAGATAGTATTTTCACAACTTCAGGGCAAAGATGACTACTGCCAACTCTAAATCATGGGTAGGATAGTTCTTCTCATGAGGACGCAATTGCCTGGATGCATAGGCAATCACTTTTTCATTCTGCTGTAGAACACAACCCAAACCTTTTTCTGATGCATCATTATAAATAGTGAAACCTCCAGGCCCTGATGGCAACGTCAAAATAGGAGCAGACGTCAACCTCTTCTTCAATTCCTCAAAAGCAACCTGGCAATCCTCTATCCAAACAAACTCTACATCCTTCCTGGTGAATCTGATCATTGGCTCAGCAATCCTTGAAAAATCTTGCACAAACTTCCTGTAGTAGCCTGTCAATCCCAAAAAACTCCTGATCTCTGCTACCGAACTCGGGGTCTTCCAAGACTTCACTGCTGCGATCTTCTTCGGATCTACTGAAATACCATCACTAGTCACAACATACCCTAAGAACTCCACCTTGTCTAGGAAGAACTCACACTTGGACAGCTTTCCATACAGCTTCTCCTTCCTAAGCACATCTAACATAATCCACAAATGCTTCTCGTACTCCTCTAGTGTCTTCGAGTAAATGAGTATGTCATCGATGAATACCACCACGAACTTGTCAAGGTACTGATGGAACACCTTGTTCATCAAGTTCATAAATACCGCTAGGGCATTAGTCAACCCAAACGGCATCACCATAAACTCATACTGACCATACCGAGTTCTAAAAGCAGTCTTCGGTATATCCTCCGGCTTCACTTTCACCTGGTGGTAGCCTGATCTCAAGTCTATCGTAGAAAATACCTTGGCACCACTCAACTGATCGAACAAGTCATTAATCCATGGCAAAGGGTACTTATTCTAGATAGTGAGATTATTCAATGCCCTGTAATCAATGCACATGCTCACTGATCCATCATTCTTCGGTACAAACAATACTGGGGCTCCCCACGACGAAGAACTCGATCTGATAAACCCCTTATCCTGCAATTCGTCTACCTGCTTCTTCAGCTCGACTATATCGTTGTTGTTTACTCTATAGACATGATATAAAATTGGTTATATACTTGGCACCAAGTCTATAGAGAATTCAATATCTCGATCTTGCGGCAATCCTGACAATTCCTCAGGAAACACATCCAAGAACTCTGCTATCAACGAATGTGGCAACTCCTTATCTTCCACCACAGCTCTGCAGATAATGCCTTATCCCTGCTCTGCAGCTTCTTTAGCAAACTCAAACTCTAGCTCTCCTGGCGGACCAAACAAAACTATACCTCCTTTACAATATATACTAGCACGGTGCCTAATCAACCAATCCATCCCGAGTACAATATCGTAGCTCGAAAGTGGCATTACAAGTAGACACAGACTCAGCTCCTGGCCACCCAGAGTAACTCTTCGATCCTTACAAATATCATTAACCAGGATAATGCCTCCCCCGGTCATGATCTTGCAAGTCCTAAGCAAAGACTCACCTACCAAACCATGCTTCAGAGCAAAAGAAATAGATACAAAACTATTGGAAGCACCACTATCAAACAAAGCTAAAGCTGGAATAGAATTAAGAAGAACAGAAACTGCGATGACATCTTCGGTGGACTCGTCCTCCTCGACGGTCATAGCAAACGCTCGTCCCTGACGTGCACCTCCCTGATGCTGATGCTGGACATAATGCTGATGCTGGGTCAAAAGCGGCAATCCCCTCGAATGTACTGCAAGTGGTCTCGCTTGTGTCCTTAGAGCTGGAGCTGCTCCCTGAACTATATAACGAGGATTGGAAGGACACTCCCTCAGCTGATGCCCTTCAGTACCACAATACAAACAAACTCCCAGCCTCCTCCTACAAACTTCCCAGATATGGCCGGGCTTTTTGCAGTAGTGGCAGGAAGTTTGTTGTAACTGTCTCTGCTGCAGTGGTACCTGGTAAAATGGTGCCCTAGCTGGAGTCTGGTGATGCTGCGGCTGCTGAAAAGGCCTGGACTGGAAATAAGGACGCTTGGCAGATATTGTACTGTCGTTAGCCCCCAGAAAAGAATTACGATCTCTCTTGGGCTTCAAACCTAACTCCCGCTCAACCTTGCATGCCTCCGCAAGTATCTCCAAGTATGTCTCATAAAAAGACAGAATAAGGATTTTTACTTCCCAGTTTAGACCCTCGCAAAAATGAATAGCCCGAACCTCCGACTCTCTCACCAAATACTCCACAAATTGGCTCAACCTGCCAAATTCTGCAGCGTATTCCTCCACAGACATGCTTCCCTGAATGAGGTACTCAAACTGCTTGCCCAAGTCCAACCTGTCTGCCCGAGCGAAGAACTTCTTATTGAAGGGGTCCTTGAACACCTCCCAAGATTGTCCTGCGTCAACAAGAATCGGCTCATTCCTGAACCAAGTGCGGGCAACGTCGAACAATTGAAGTCCTACCGCCTCAACCTTCAGATCTTCAGAAAGATGGGACACCCTCATAAGACGCTCAATGTCCTCGAGCCAATCATCAGCATAGACGATGCCCTCCGTCCCCTTGAAGACCCTAGGCTCCAGCTTCTTGAAGTCCTGAATGTTGCCTGGCCGAAGCTGAGCAACCTGAGGAGCAACCTGCTGCTAGACCGGAACTCCTTTCTCTACTACGGAATGAGCAGTCAGATAAGCACTCTCGATGCCCTGTCATAAGACGTCTGTCTGTCTCTGATGTGCCTCAGACTGAGCCCTCTGCGCCTCTAGCATCTTGTGAAACAGTGTAAACATCTGCGTCACATCTGCTAGCACGGAAGGTGGAGGTGAAAGTCCCTCAGATATAGCTGGCAAAGTCCTCTGAGTAGGTGGTGGACCTCCGAAAGCAGCTGACACTATCAATCACTGGAGAAGTGACTGGTGCAGGCCCTTGGAACATTACAGACCTCTCAGAAGCTGCTTTTCCTGCTGCAATCTAGTCTTAGGCGGCATCCTGAGACAAAATGAAAGAAAGAATCAATATGGCACATGATGTAAGACACTCAAGGAAGGACAGTTTAAAGATCAATCATCAATATCAAGAAAGAACAATTGAATTGAGTCAAAAGAGTTTTTTACATGTGATTGAGTATTCTCGGCCTATAGCATATATCCTATATCCTGAAACAGGCTCGTAATAGCACTCAATTCAGAGCACCACTATGAATCGCACTAATCGTAACCTCGAAGACCTGGATGGGCCCATAATGTGTAGGGTACCACTCCTCAGTGTCATCTAGAAAAAAAAATTCAGTCAGGAAAGGAGCAGAGTACATCTCTAACAGCAGTTCTAATCAATGATATAAACTATGTAACAATAAATAGATATGAATATAAAAGATGTAATTATAGATACAAGAGATATACTATAAAGGAAATACTGAAAATAATACAAAAATGAACAATATGGCAATGAACAAGAATACTAATGACTAAGTGAGTGAGTACCAGCTTTAACATGTGATCGGCTTAAAAACTTGATACAAGATATATGGCCTGGCTAATCATACGTACGGTATATGATTAACACTATTCAATAAACAAGACTTAATACAAGGAGGGTATGATCACATATCTACACTGCATACTCTCCAACCCCGACTGGTATAGTGGATCCAACCATGGTACGCTATGGCACGAGATTCTCTAAGAAGATAGCAATTCTTCCCCAGAATCGGTGTTTGTACATGTACAAAAAGAACAATGAAACAAGTCTTGCACAAGATATACCATATATACCAAGGAATAACATCTCATGATGAGATCCGAATATACCTATCTGTGTAACTATCGTGTCAAGAAATTATAGATATCTACACTAGATATAATGAACATAGAGGATATCATAAATGAGAAACTATCAGAGAATGTACTCGTCTGAAGTCCGATGAATAGTCTCACAGATGTCTGATATGTGTGCCTCGAAGACCTAGATAGGGAATACAACATCAATACAAGATTTCAGAATGAGCATAAGTTAAACTAGTCAACATCTGGGTCAAAGAGCCAATTCTAAGCCAAAATAGTCAAACTAGGTCAACTCTAAGTCAAACCGATCAAACTTGGTCAAACTAACTATCTCTAGGTTGCATGAGTCTATCTCTATGATGTTGGGTTCATAAACTATGAAACTAAGTCATACAAGCTAAATCTAGGATACTAAGATACCGTATCTCAGGATACGCAAACAAGAGATATAGAATAGCTTATATGTATATCCAAACAATATTAAATATACTAATCCTAATTACCAAATGTTATGTTGATACTTTGGCTTTGAACCAACTCGGTATCGCACCACTAAACACTCATCTTGGTACCCAAACCCAAATACCTTGTGTATCCTCAATACCTTGGCATTTACCTTGGTATCTCATGGTAAATGTGATATCTAGTATATAACTAACATCCCAATATAATTTCTAGTATATCAACTACTAGTATTTACCCATATTAATTAAGTACTAACTCTCATGCTATAATAAGTATCAATACAACTAATATATATATATATATATATATATATATATATATATATATATATATATATATATATATATATATATATATATATAAAACTTAGAGACATCCATAAGAGGTATAACTAAATAGATACTAACTGACTAACTAGCTAATTTAATTAACAATAACTATTAGCCAACAATTTTTAACTTACTAAATATCTAGCTATATCCTAACACTAACCAACAGATCTCCCTTACTGTTACTGCTTCTCGGAATATTGCTGCTACTGTAGCTGCTTCTATAAGCTGTTGTTGCTGCTTCTATAAGCTGCTGTTGCTACTGTTGCAAGCTGTCGAGCCCCTCCCCTTTATTGAACACACATACACAACAACACACATACATATATACACCAATATATATATCAAACTATATATATATATATATATATATATATATATATATATATATATATATATATATATATATATATATATATATATATATATATATATATATATATATATATATGAATACCCTCTCTCATCTATACCAATATATATAATCATACACACACACACACACACACACACACACACACATATATATATATATATATATATATATATATATATATATATAGTATACCATACATATATATACATAGCATCACATACACGTATACACATATATAATATATAACATACAAGTATATATATAACATAACTTATTCAAATAGCTATTATATATAGAGAGGTATAACTACATATATATATATATATATATATATATATAACACATAGGTATATAGATATATGATACACTAGCACATATAAATACATGTGTATATATATATATATATATATATATATATATATATATATATATATATATATATACATCTACTATAATAGCTAAGAACAATAGAAATTGGATCTAGAAATAAAATACAACAAATACGTGGAGTGCATCGCACCCGTATCACACTAGATCTATGATACGCTTGCGACACAAGTCCACCACACAACCAAACGTACCCCGAAGGACACGAGCAAGTCTAATATACTATTTATGAATAATACAAAGAGTCAAACACATATCTACGTGTCCGTGTCAAAATATGAGATGCACAAAGCCCCGTGTCGGAGAAAAAACCCTCAAATCAACACGTATCACCAATTTATTTGAATACGACCTATACGTACCCAATTGTGGATATGACACTAGCCACAAACACACAAACACAAGCCAAGTTGATCTATAGGACCAATTGATAACCACAACAAGTGTCAATCTCGATATTTTCCTAAAATTGACACAAAAAGTACCATAACTTTCTCAATAAGCCTCCTATGAAATCAATTCTAAATCCTATAAGTAGCCTATGCATATGGGTTAATTTCTTATGGTTAATTCTTAGATTTAGAACCTAAATTAAGAGAAAAAACTGAATTGTACCTATTGAGAGATGGATTCCCAATGCAACCTCCAAATATGATAAAATTGGCCTCCAACTTGTAGATTCTTGCTCCTCTTTGTAGATCCTTGCTCCTCTTTGTAGATCCTTGCTTCCTCCTTCTAGATCCTTGCTCCACTAGTCTCCAATGGTAATTTGGGAATGAATTAGGATAAAATTTGGTAGGGAATTGATGAAGGAATGAATGAATTTGGTTGAGAAAAATTCTAGATCTAGTTTTGAAATGAAAATATGAGAGAGAAACTTTTCTCCCCTCTTTATAATGGCTGGCCCCCCTTGCCCCTTCCTCAAGCTACTATGTAATTTCCATTATACCCTTTGGGGCCTCTCATGAAGAAATAATTAAGGAGGGAAGGTTCTAGTCTAATGGTTTTAATTAAACTAATCATCCTCCTAATCAACGGGCTTCTAAATGGGCTCAATTCTAACTAATCATAAATGTTGGTCCATGGATCTAATCTAAACTAGTTAGGTCCACTAACACAACTCCAAAATAATAAACTAACATCTAACAATAATTAAATAATATAATAAATAATTATTCATCATGCACAATATTTAATTAGTTAATTATGAAATGACTAAAATACCCTTTTCTAGAAAATATGGTAGTGACAAAACCAACATGAACATGATCTATTATATAGGGCATAGTATGGAGAAAAGATTTATTAGAGAATCGAGATGGCGAGGTCGAGTGGGGTTGACACGCCCGTAGAATAGTATTTGAGCATGAAATTGGGTCGTCCACGTCATCGGGATGGTGCGCACAGATGTTGGTGGCATTGACGCCGGACGCGGTAACAAGCTTGATTATGCATAACAGAGCACTAGAGATAGAGAGCGGGTAAGAAACGAGGGTGGAGAGTAAGGCTTGAAAAGATGAAAGAAGACTCATGGATGGGTATATAAAGAATTCTATATATAGGGTCTGGGGGATTTACAACCTTCCAAGAAGACCCAGACTTATCCCCATCCATCCAGGTAGTCAGTGCAGGCAGGGTGTGGCTACTATAGCAAGTTGGGCACATCAAAGCACAATACATGAGAGCAAATGCTTAGTGTATTAGGTTGAGGGCATCGGACCACATGATTGGATCTTACTTACTTTTCCATCCAGAGTCTTCGCTAGTCGGGAACTCGCCAGCCCCACCTCAGTTCGACCAGAGAGGACCACTAGAGGGATTCTGACCCCTTACTCAGCATCCCCTTCCAACACAGACTTAGTAGTTCCAGTATCAGCGTCCGGTATAGTTCACCCAGGTCGACCAAGATAGGCAGAACCAGCAGCAGCTCCGAGGCATGGGCATGGAGAGAAGTTTAGCATGATTGAGTAGATCTTCGTAGATGGTAATCATATTGTCAGTAATATCCCAAGTTTCCTTTCATCTTGTTATTCTTTGGTTCTCTTCAGCGACCTTATATTCCACCTATATCTGGGGACTCATATTAGTGCTTATAATTATTTTTAGGCTATTTCAGAATTTCTTGAATTTTTCTAGAATTTTTGGATAACTAAAACCTAGGAAATATAATTTTTTAGGGCTTACATGATTTAATGCTAGACCATACTTGCATATTTTCTACCAAAATTTATTTTGGAGTTAAAATACTTAAATATATTTGCTGTAATTTATTTAAAAAAATTAATATTTATTTGGATTTATTTGGTTTTAAAATAGGCTAATAACTAATTTTCGAGGACTTATAGAATTTATAGTAGAAGCCTATGACCATAATATGACCCCATGTATTTATATAGGGTTTGTGATATCATTTTATATTTTTTAGAATTTTTTTAGAATGTTCTAGTTATTTTTAGTATTTATTTGGAGTTATTTAAGTTAAAACTGAATAAAAATAAGTTTATAATTAATTAAATAATTTCATAATTAAATACCTAGTCAGCTGCAACCCGGGCCACTACCAAAATATGATGAAATAGCGACGTTTTTAGCGACGTCTTAATAAAACGTCACTAATATTAAAGACTTGAGCGACTCCAAAAATAAATGCCGCTATACGTCGCTATTGGCGACACATAGCGATGTTTAGCGACTGTACTTCAGTTTTTTAAAGAATAGTCACTATAAGCTTCTTTAATGTCACTAAACGTCGCTGAGTTTTTTGATTTAGCGACGTATTTACCGATATTTCTTTTTAGCGACGTCTCTAATGTCACAAACTTTTTAATTAGCGACGTTTAGCGACGTCTATTGATGACGTCGCTAATTTTTTACCTTTTAATTAGCAACGTTTAGCGACATCTATTGATGATGTTGCTAATTTTTTTAATTGACGACGTTTAGCGACGTCTATTGATGACGTCGCTAAACTTTTACACTAATGACTGGTACTAACTATAATAGTATATCACTAACTTAAATAACTGTTAACTCATATCATTTATAACTATCTAACTAATATTACAACTAACTGATATACTAACTAATGCATATCCTAATTTACAATGATACCTATACTAGATGCTGCTAATAACAATGATAATTGCTGCTATTAATACATGTATATTATTAACAATGGGTTGCCTGGACACCCTCAACTCTAATATATCCCATTGAACTTTGAGAACTGATACGCATCAGTATCACATATATCCCTTTGCTCCCAGGTAGCTACTGCTACTGCAGTTATCTTATTCCCAGTTTGCTGCTACTGTTGAAATTGTACAACAACTGCTACAAGTTACTGCTCCTACTCAGATCAGATATAGACCTTATATACTACAATCTAGTACTCCATCACAAACCCCCCTTCATTTGATATTGTTGTTATAGCTCTACTCATTATTCCCATGCAACAACACTGTAACAACCCTCTACCGAACTCCCACATTTCTATTGTTTCCCTTGTTAATCCTAACAGACATTCACATAACTGATACCTTCATGTATCAATTAATACTGATACATCCAAGTATTCTTCCCCTTGTCAAAGTTGGTACCTTAACTAATCGACCATCCAGATACTCACCAGTGCTAACTATCATCAAATCCCAACTCTACATATATTTACATTGACCCCATATTGACACAATAAAATCTGGAGCCCATTTTCTAATGCCTTGACAACAACACACTGCTAACGATCTGCTATTGCAACCACTCTGATACATAATCAAGTGTACATTCCTCACAGTTCAGTCACCCCCTTAATCCACGCTTTCCCCTACAGACCTCAACATTCATACTAACACATGTGTGTCATCAGCTCACACATACACTTAGATACCACACTCTGTATTGTACACTATCACACACACTAATGCAGTCATATGATCAATGCTACTGTGGTTTCATAACTTACACCCCCACTTGAGATATCACTACATCTCACTTCACTAACACATAGGTTAATACTTACCTAGTCTCTCTCTCACACACACACACACACGCACCTGGTGTTAAAGTATATCATGAATACACTTGTGCACACACATTTGAAATCAATCCTACCCGTGCCTCCTAACCCCTAGAACATCTGAAAATTGATGCCATAACAACTGATACTGCTGCTGTGTGTCTTAACATTCGATTTCTCCCTCTCTAACTTGCTGATGTTGCAACTGTCCTTAAACTCAGTGTTGCTACTGCTGCTTCTGATTAATAAGCATGGCACTGATACTCGACCAATATTTACTTCAAAACTGTTAAATAGCAGACAGTGTACACAGTGCACTACCTCACTGAGCCCCTTGCTCACTCTCGAGTATCACCACACACTCACTTACTCTCTAGTTCAACCAAGGTTCCCTAAATATCCTTCATACTGCTCTGGCCTTACCCTACTACACTGTGTAGTATCAGTCCACGATATTAACAACTTCTCACTTAGAGACTCTCACCACACTTGACACTCGTAACTGAACTACCTAAGTATCACACACATATATCTAACAAACATCAAAACTAAAACTAACACCAACAGACCCAACACTCACTCGATACCCATCCAAGCACATACACTTGCACCTCATTACAGCCCAACTCAACTGCAGGGAATACCTCCTTCTATTCTTCCTCCATTGAGCATTGTAATATTGTTATTGTTGCTTGGTTACAATTGCAACTAGAGGCAGTGCACTCATCCATCCTCCCTATTTTCAGGAACCACACCACTCATCCTTAGCACTATGGTACAACCCCTCATTTCTGCAAACCGAGCCCCAAATCTGAACCATGGTCTACACCACTCCTCCTCTCTAATCCTGAACTCACCGACTGCAACTGAATATCATCTCATCTCTCCCACCCAGCACAGCAGCTCATTCATTTTTGTTGCTGCTATATGAAACTAACAGGCTTCTCCTCTCACAGCATTATCTTAAAAGATATTTCACTAGCTGCTACTTACTAGCACTATCAAATGCACTATTGAACCCATACATTACACAATTCCATTTCTTCCATATTCATTAATAATGTAAAATATCTAAACTGCAACAAGAAAATACTATCTATGAGTAAAATAACATGAACATATAACAACTGAAATATTGACATAAAATTACACCTGTAGAATTCCTTAATTACATAAAAAAATTAAAAATATAATTTTTCACAAAAAGAAAGAAGTATATCATATAACTTATATATTTTGTTTAGAAACATGAATATTAGTAGCACAAGAAAACTATAGAGCACAAAATGGTCCATCAGACACAAAGTTCACCATACAAGCAAACTTAGCAAAATCCATAGAAGCCAGAACCATTAGGCAGTGAAGCAGTATAAGTCCCCCATGTAGATGGACTATACCTAAGCAACCATCCATAAATTATGTACTACTTCCCATTAACTACAAATTTTTACCAATTATGCACTTTTTTATCAAGTCCTTGGCTACCTCAGTATGCAACATGCTTATGAAGTGATGCTAAATTAAGTTAGGTTCGCAGTATCGATAAATAAGTATTTGTAATTTTGTATTCGGATACTTTATAAAATATTAGTATTTTCCAAATTAAGGAATTAGTTAAGGAATTTTGTACTGTATTTTTAATGTGTAACGTAACATCTATTTTAACTATATGGATACATATATTTATATCTGTTATCAATTATATTCTTTGTTTCCATCTATTTTATCAGATGGCACTCAATACCCGAACATATGCACGTCGCTTAAGAGAGGCACCTCTTACTATTAAGGAGGAAGTGATACCTCCTATTGTTAAGGAGGAAATGAATGTTAAGGAGGAAGATATACCTCATATTGTTAAATTGGAAGCGGTTGTTAAGGAGGAAGTGACAACTTCTACTGTTAAGGAGGAAGTAGTGCCTCTCACTGTTGGGCAGACACCAGCTCAGAGGGGGAGTTCCAGTCACCCAGCACCTATAGCGAAAATTGATCACCTAGACGCTGCTTATGCGAAGTATCTGAGGGACTGGGTTCTGCCCCAGCGTATTGGATTTCCTTGAGAGATTGAAAAATTGGATAAGACTTATGGTGTAACTGTGATACTTTTATTGTGCTTATTGTGTGACTATGATACTTTTGTATTGTGCTTTTTGTGTGAATGTGATACTTTTATTTTGTGTTTATTGTGTGACTGTGATATTTCATATACTTTTGTGATATTTAGTACCCAGAAAATTCAACGAAGGATTGCTCTGGGTCTGTCTATTTTTATGAACTATTATAAGTCTGTGTATTTATTTTATTCATATTAAATGTATGTTAATTTACCTGTGTTGAGTGTTCCACCGAAGGGGTCGACGAACCCAGAAAATTCAACGGAGGGTTCCTCCGAGTCTATTTATATAAATTAGGAATTCATAAACTACAGGAAGATTGGTTGGAAACCATTTTACATTCTTTTTTTTCACTGAAAATTTAGCGACGTTTAGTATCGTTTAGCGAAGTTTATATACGTCGCTAAATACCTCGCTAAATACATCACTAAATATGTCGCTAAATACGTCGCTGGATGTCACTAAATTGCTGACATTGCAGTATTTGCTAGGTCAATAAAATATCGCTAAATGTGTTACAAAATATCGCTAAACAGAAAAAATTTAGCGACGTTTAGCGACACAAAATACGTCGCTAATTTAGCGACGTTGAGTCGCTAAACGTCGCTAATATAAAAAATATTAGCGACGCAAATACGTCGCTAAAAAATATTACTATAGCGACGTTTTGCGATATTTTTTTCTGTCAGCGACTAGCTTAAATGTGACTTCATTAAAACGTCACTAATTACGTCACTAATTTTTTAGCGAAATTTTTAGGCCATTTAGCGACGTTTCCAGGCGTCGCTAATTTGACTTATTCTGGTAGTGGGCCCACCTATCAGTGACAGAGTGGGAGTGGTCTAGTTAGATTTTGGGTGACCGATCCGATCCGAAGTCAAGCCAGAGTCAAGCTCCCAAGCCGACTCGGGTCCGGATTGAGCCGCAACCGTCCAATCTGGGCGAGATTCGCCTAGATATTGCCACAAGGAGCTTCGGCTACTGCTATATATATATATATATATATATATATATATATATATATGTATAACTTTAGGTTATAGTTTAGGGTTTTTCTTATATCAGCCAATTTTGGGAGAGAGAAGTTCTAGGGTTCTTCGATCTTCGCAGGGGCTTTGCGACCAACTACGATGTCCTTTTCAGCACCATTTTTTTTGTTCGAACCATATTAAGGTTAGATTCCGTAATCTATAATTTTATTCCAGTAATTAGGCACACAAATTTCTGTAAAATTATTTAAGTGCCAATTTTTAAAAATCTGACACGTTTTGGTATTTTAGAGATTTCGGGAGATTCTGAACTAGTTTTCACTAATCATTTCAAGTTTTGGAAAGCTGACACAAAGATATATGATATATATTTTTCCCTAAATTTAAGAAAGTATTTTATCAATCTGTTTAAATCGTTGAATGTAGGGGCAACCACTAAACCAACAAAATTATCATCTGTAAGCCATAATGCCCATAACTTTTTACTGATTCAAGTTTTGATAATACCGTCAATTCCAGCGTTCTTATGGAAATAAAATCTATATGATTTCATATTCAAATCTTGATTTTGTGTTGGTTGACTTTTTGGTCAATGGAACGTCTCTATTTGCGTGTCACGGATCCCAAATTTGTTAAGTTGATATTATGTGAACCAAAATCTAGGATTAACCTTAAATTAGAATATATTGAGATTAAAATATTATTTTAGGTTATTTTATTCAAAATTAAATAGACTATAATAGAAAACATATTTGACCACTTTTGTAGATCTAGCTTGTTTGAATTTTTTTTGACGGGGTAGATCAGATGACGTCTTGAGTTGCGACTCATCCTTTTTCAGAACTTGCAAGTATCACTATGACCTATGTTGCTAGTATTCTATGTTTTATGTGTTCTTTCCTTGACATTATTGGTGTATCTTTTCTATTTTGATGTACGAGAGTTATACCTGTTATCGTCATACATGATCACATAATAATTTTTATCAATGTTCAATATTCCATGTTCAATGTTCAAATTCAATGTTCGAGTTTAAGGTTAATGTTAAAAGTGATCATGTTTACTTGTGAGGGGGTCGGGAGGGAGAATACGACTAGTAGACATGTGGTACCCATAGATCCTTAGCCCAGAGTTTATTCAGACAAGGGACCGTCTGACAGAGTTTATTCAGTCAATGCACCTCACGTATTTGACTGTCTGATTCTTAACCCAACCACATGATGCAAAATTGTATACTAAATCATATTGTACACGTGACTAGATTCTATATTATCCAGTGGTTCATATTATCTTACTTGTACTATTATATTATTTTTATGTCATGGTTGTACTCTTAACTGTTCCATGTCATAGTTGTACTCTCATACTTTTCCTATGACATAGTAGTACTCTTCTTGTCATATAGTATCATGTTACAGTTCATCTTTCCTTCACTGTTATTCTTCCATGCTTGTATATTATATTGTGTAGTGTAGTGATTATGGTAACTTGTTCCAATCCTGACTGGATAACTATTTTTTAACTTTAGATGATATAACTTGCCCCGAGGTCTATGGTGAGTACCTTGGTGACACTAATGTTACCAACGTGTCGGTTGCTCCTTCAGATGCTGAGTAGCATATTTCCTTCCTTATATTTTCTTGTATTATTCTTACTTAGGTCTACCTTCAGCCTGAATCAACCTAAGTGAAATAGAATTTCTATCGCTCCGCTGCAAGAGTCAATAGTAGGCTTAGTGGACTTTAGTTTTTAAGTTGCTTTTATTTTATTCTATCAAGTTTGTTCTCGAGACCATCTGAGTTGTAGTGGATTATTTCTTAAATTAATTATTGATACTATTAGTTTATTTTTTGTCATGACTTAGTTTGTGGATGATATGTGACTCATATACTTGTTGTGCTCATAGACAGAGTACTACCATCGATGTTGTGACGTAGGCTGGGCTTGGCCACGTACTCAAATCCAAACAAGTGAGAGTGGGTCATGACAAATTTTAATGGTGGCCCATGTAGGTCCGATTTCGCATAATGTTGCGAACTCATGGTTAGTACTTCAACTTAGTAGTACTAGCTGTGAGCCTATGAATAGAATTGAAGATAGGATTTAGAATAAGTTTAGGAGAGTTATATCATCCACAAATATAATTTCCAACCCTATGAGTCTTCTATCATTTTGTCTCTCATATGCATCTTGCTTGATTATGTCCAGGACCTTTTCGATATTTTTGTATCTACCATCCTAACCATGGTTGACTTAGTATACCATGGTTGACTTAACTGTTAATAATATAGCCTCCTTCATATTTTACCCATAGGAGTTAATTGTATATGATACACTTATAATCTATTATTGGTGTTGTTTGATTTTTTTGGATAATTTTTTTTTAAGGGGGGTAGGTTGTAGCATCCTCTACCAAAATATCGTATAAGAATAATAATTAAAATACACTTGTAATTTTATGAGAATTTTGTTTTGAAATACTAAGTATAGTTTTGTAAGGATAATAATTTAACACTAATATTTATATAGCTCATAGGGACTCATATTAGTACTTACAATTATTTTTAGGCTATTTTAGAATTTTTTGAATTTTTCTAGAATTTTTGGATAATTAAAACCTAGGAAACGTAATTTTCTAGGGCTTCCATGATTTACTGTGAAACCATACTACAAATTTTTTTACCAAACATTTATTTTATGTTAAAATGCTTAAATATATTTTCTGTAATTTATTTAGAATTTATCTGAATTTATTTGGTTTTAAAATAGGCTAATAACTAATTTTCTAGGAATTTTAAAATTTACTGTAGAAGCCTATGACCATAATATGATCCCATGTATTTATTTAGTGTTTGTGATATCATTTTATATTTTCTGGAATTTTGTACAAGTTTTTAGTTATTTTAGTATTTATTTGTAGTTATTTGGGTTAAAACAGATTTTTAAAAAAGTTTTTGGAATTAATTAAATACCCAGTCAGCTACAAGCCGGGCCCACCTGTCAGACGTGGGAGAGGATGGGTCAGATTTTGGGTGACCGAGATGATCTGAAACCGACCCGGGGTCAAGCTCCCAAGCCGACTCGGAGCCGGATTGAGCCACAGTCGTCCGATCTGGGAGGGATTTGCCCAGATGTTGCCACTTGGTTCTTCCCCTGAGTTATTGTTGTTGCTATCTTCTATATATGTATAATTTTAGGTTATAATTTAGGGTTTTTCTTATATCAGCCGATTTTGGGAGAGAGAAGTTATAGAGTTTGTTGATCTTCGCGAGAGATTTGTGATGAACTCCGACGTCTCCAGTGCCATTTTTTGTTCGAACTGTATTAAGATTAGCTTCCATAATTTATAATTTATTTCCATTAATTAGGCACACGAATTTCTGTAAAATTATTTTAAGTGTCAGTTGTCCAAAATCTGACACGCTTCGGTGTTTTCAAAATTTTGAGAGATCCCGAACTAGTTTTCATGAACCGTTTAAAGTTTCAGAAAGATTACACAAAGATATATGTCATATATTTTCCCAGAATTTAATAGAGTATTTATAAATCTGTTTAATTTTTTGAACCTAGGGGTAACCATTGAACTACCGAAATTACCATTTGTAAGTCGTATTGCCCATAACTTTTTATTGATTCAAGATTCGAGATTCGATGAAAATATCGATTCCAGCGTTCTTGTGGCTCTTAAATCTATATGATTTCATACTCAAATATTATTTTTATTTTGGTTGACTTTTTGGTCAACGGATGCCTCGATTTGCGTGTTACGGATCCAGAATTTGTAAACTTGATATTCTGTGAACAAAAATCTAGGGTTAACTTTAAAATCAGAATATAATTACATTAAAATAGTATTTTAGGGTATTTTATTCAGAATTAAATAGAGTATAATAGAAAACTATTCAACCACTTTTGTAGATATAACTTGTTTTAATTTATTTGACGGGGTAGATCGGACGACGTCTTGAGTTGCGACTTCATCCTTTTTCGAAGCAGAAAAGTATCACCATGTCCTATGTTGCCAGTATTCTATGCTGCATGGGTTCTTTCCTTGACATTGTTGGTGTACCTTTTCTATTTTGATGCACGAGAGTTATACATGTTATCATTATACATTATCACCTAATAAATTTTTTAAATATTCAATATTCCATATTCAATGCTTAAAATTCAATGTTCGAGTTTAAGGTTAATGTTAAAAGTGATCATGTTTACTTATGAGGGAGTCGAGAGGGAGAATACGACTAGTAGACATGTGGTATCCCATAGATCGTTAGCCCAGAGTTTATTCGGACAAGGGACCATCTGACAGAGTTTATTCAATCAATGCACCTCACGTATTTGACTGTCTGATTCTTAACCCAACCACATGATGCAAAATTATATACTAAATCCAACAGTACACGTGACTAGATTCTATATTGTCCATTAGTTCGTCTTATCTTAGTTGTACTGTTATATTATTTCCATGTCATGGTTGTACCCTTAACTGTTCCATGTCATAGTTGTACTCTCATACTTTTCCGTGACATAGTAGTAATCTTCTTGTCATATAGTATAATGTTATAGTTCATCTTTCCTTTATTGCTATTCTTCCATGCTTGTATATTATATTGTGTTGTATAGTGATTATGGTAACTTGCTCCAATCATGACTGGATAACTATTTTTCAGCTTTAGATTATATGACTTGCCCTGAGGTCTATTTTGAGTACCTTGGTGACACTGACGTTACCAACGTGTCGGTTGCTCCTACAGATACTAGATAGCATATTTCTTTATTTATGCTTTCTCGTATTATTCTTAGTTATTAGGCTTAGTAGAATTTAGTTTCTAAGTTGCTTTTATTTTATTCTACTGGGTTTATTTTCGAGACCATCTGAGTTGTAGTGAATTATTTCTTAAAATAATTATTGAGACTATTAGTTTATTTCTTTGTCATGACTTAGCTTCTGGATGATATGTGAATCGTGTACTTGTTGTGGACTATTGTTATCAAAGACAGTGTACTACCGTCGATATTGCGGCGTAGGCTGGGCTTGGCCACATACTTATATCCCAACAAGTGGGAGCGGGTCATGGTAGTCGCTGAAAATAGTGCCCTGACTCCGCTTCCTCGTAGGCCACCGCCATAGTTCGACGGCGATGCCAACGACCGCGATCACCACCGGAATGCACGTCATGGCCCCACGAACCCTTGGCGCACTACCCCGATGTACGGATAATTGTCGTGGACACGTGCACCACCGAAAAAAGATAGGAGCAGAGATTGCTCTGATTAAACGGCCAGCTATCGAGTTTAGGCCCCCATTTGAAGGCCATAAACTCCTCCATCCTTCGATCGATTTGAGAATCGATTGTACATGTATGTAACCTACTTAAGCCCCTTCAAAACCTAGTAAATAGTTTATTTTAATTCGGATCAAATCCTAGTTAAAAATCCTATCAAAATCCAAGAAAAAAATATAGTTTCATAATTTGAAAATTTCTCGATACAGGGTTGTTCCCGTCAAAGTGGACTGCGTCATCACATACCCTCACATACTGATTGCACGAAAAGGTGCGTACGGTATCCCTTGATGTGTGAGATTTTACTGAATTCGAATTGATCGCGTGTGCACGATAAATTTGGCCCGTATCCGTAAAAAATCACACTATCGACAGTTTTTAAAAATTTTAATTTCCTTTGTGCATTCTCTTCATGTCACAACAAGACTTGCGCCATTAGACTTGCAGCATTTGATTTGTCCTGTGCCCCAAGTTTTGTCCGATTATGAGACAGTCGACCGGATCATTGTTTCACGGACCCCACGATCTATTTCGATAGGATTTTTGAGATCGGCTCATCAAAATCCAATTCAGGATATACCGTTGAGATCGTATCATTGTTCTGGTCTTGTTAGATTTTTGATAATTTTTGGTACAAAGTGGGCCCACTAGTAAACCCTATTTGACCCAAAATTATTATTTTTTGTCCATGTGTCCAAATTAGACTTATAAATAGTTTTTCTTAGTTCTTTATCCTTCCGGACTCATCGGTGATGTTTGTCTCATCATTCGATGATGTCTGTTATGTTTTCTCTTTTCGTGTCACCATTAATTGTAATAAATTGGTATCATGTTATTATTTTAAAATTTATGCATCAAAACTGAGATATGTTAATTCCAGTGATCTCGTATTGCTAAAATTGACAGAGTGACAGTACAGATTGCTGAAATAAGATCGTTAATCCCATGGTTGATTGTCTTGTCTCGATTTGCATGTTAGAACTTTGCTACACGATTATGAGATATAAACTGGGTATTTTGAAACCAAAACTTGCAAACCAATATATTAATGACTAAATAATAATTACAGAGACTAGTGTGACTTATTTCTAGATAGTATAACTAATAAAACAGCTTAAGTGACATAGGTGATAGACGAATTTGACCTATCCAACTTTCCTGATTAAGGAGTTGTTGGAATTCATATTATTACTATTTGTGTGTGATATTTGGTTACATGTTGTTTGGGATGGTAGATATCTAGGATGATCATAGCTCGTTGGTTCGTGGATAGATCTGGCTAGATTTGGATTCGCAACTCAGCATGCTTGGACGTACTCCAAGCAAGTATACCATGCCTATTTGATACTCAAAATTTACATGTTTCATATATGTCTTTTGTTATGTTCTTACTATCTGTTACTGTTAATTCCATGACATGTTACATGATTATTCATGTTGACACATGTTAGTCTAGATACACGGATTGTTTGTTGCATTTCAGGATAGGTGACCTGATTTGATATTGTGTACATGATTGACTAGATCATTTACTTATTAGGGACTCACTCGACGTGTCGTGAATTCGACTCGGTAGTATCAATGGGTGGGTAGGACATTCATTAGACGTAGGGGATACTATTTATTTTTTTACACTTGTTGGCCGATAGTGACTCTGTTAAATATTACTTACGGCCGTACATTATGTTATTATTTGTTCGAAAAGCCTCTGCGTGAATGTTATCCTCAACTTCATACACATAGATTGGTTAGGTGTTGTTGTTCTATGAGATACCATAAGATACTTGGTATTTTCTTGTTGGTATTTACTTTTTATCATTCGACATATATATTATGTAACTTGCTACGTCCCTCTGAGGACCTTATTTTCTTCTAGGTTATTTGATGAGCTGGTTTATGGAAGTGTAAGGAAGTAGTTTTTTTGATCCCAGTATACTTATATGTTACTTTATTTACTTGTTCTTTCGCAGTATTTCTTGTTACTTAATTTTTATTTCATAGATAGTATTATGGATGTATTTAGATATTTAACATGGATAGTTATTTTGACCTATACAGCTTATACATATTTAGGCTGGGTTGGAGTCCGCTTGGTGCGTAACTGGCCGTTGTCACGTGGCCTGGTCCCACGTACTTTTGGACTCGGACATGATAAGTAGCTATCCTGATTTCAAGGATGGGAGGCTCATCAAGTGCCTTTGTTCAAATATCATAATATACTATTCAAAGAGGTGGATCTTGTGAGAGAGAATATCTACAAGAACGATTTCGTATAGAAATATAAGGAGTAAATGGCTCAAGGAGAACCTTGATTTTTGCAAAATCAGTACTTCTTTAATATAGAAGTAGAAGAGTCTACTCTCGGAGATCACTTCTAATATCGGCAACGAAACCTGGCACAAAAGATGGTATTTGTTGCGATCGGGCCTAGTTTTGATTTGGAGGATCTGAATCTTGATACAAAAGAGTTCTATTATATGTTCAAGGATGTCGATACTCCGATATACCCGGGTTGTGATATTTTTTATGTCATATCGGTGGTGATATGACTATTAAATCTCAAGTCTAATTTTAACTTGCCACATGAATGCTACAAATAATTCAGTTGTTAGAGAGTTATTGCCAAAAGGATCGAAGGACTTGCCTGAAAACCTCTAGAAGTCAAAGATGATGATACATAAACTTGGATTAGGATACAAAAAGATAGGTTGTTGTCGAAATAATGTATGTTGTACTACAAGAAAAATAAATATAAAGAGAGATTTTCTACCTTATGGATCGATATAAGCCAATTTGGGATAAAAATGTCAATTATTCGAGAAAAGTTGCATCCTTAAAAGTACATGCAGTTCTTACATATCAAAAAGAGGTTGCATATATCCTCAGATATAGCACAACACATGGCATGGCATAGCATATGTTACCCTTCCGATAGAGAAACATGGAGCATTTTGATCTGTGTCATCCAAAATTTGTTACAGAGCCTAGGAATTGGATTTATGTTTAATGGATTCACTCTTTTCGGATAGTCAGAATATTCGTACTTTATTTGTCGATAATTTTGACTCCTTACAATTTACCACCGTGGATGTGCATGAAGGCTCCTTATATTTTCTTGACATTTATCATACCAAGTCCTAAAAATCTAAAGAAGAACATTGATATCTACTTAGTGGATAAGTTTAACCAATTACGGCAGCTCGACATTCAGACGTATTATATATCGAAGGAGCAAAACTTTCATATGAGAGCATCTCCCATGTGGACAATCAACGATTTTTTAACATATATAATGCTATTGGGGTGGAGTACTCATGGTACTAAGTCCTATCTGATATGAGTGGAAAAGAGTAAGGCATTTCGTCTTTACAATAGTGAGTAAGCATGATTTTTTTATTGTCAAAGTCTATTCATTCATGTGTCGCATTCGTGGATAAAGAACAGAGATGCATTTAGAGTTGGTAAAGAGGAACTATCCTCCTCCTCTGTTCAGATTGACAAGAGATAAAGTTTAGAAAGAGGTAAAGGATTTGCTGATTATAATAAACGAACCAAGACCAAATATTTATTTTGAAGGAATTAAACAATCCATAATTGAACGAAGCAAAGTATCTTTTGGGAGTTACCTAATTGGAATTAAAATCCCATAAGACACAATTTTGATGTCATGTATATAAAAAAAATGTATGCCATTTGGTTTGACCAATGTGCTTGTAGCCTTCATGGACATGATGAATAGTCTTTCGACCTTTTTTTTTTATACGTTCGTGTTGTGTTCATCGACAATATCCTAATTTACTCAAGGGACAAAAAAACATACGAAATATTTGAGGATTGTGCTATGAACTCTTCGTGAACGTTAGTTGTATGTGAAGTTAAGCAAATGCAAGTTTTGGATGAGTATCGTGTCATTCCTAGGATACATTATCTCGGTAAAAGGTGTTTGGTTGACCCAAAAAAGATCGAAGCAATTGTTGATTGAAAACAACACATATCGGCTAGCGAGATATAGAGTTTCCTTGGTTTAGATGGCTATTATCACATATTTGTAAAAAAAAATGAAGATTGCATCAGCTCTGACTCGCCTCACCCAGAAAGGAATAGCATTCAAGTGGACAAAGGACTAAGAAATTAGTTTTCAAGAACTAAAGCAGTGGCTTATTTCGACTCCTATGCTTTCAGAAGGAATCAAGGGATTTTAGATCTATAGAGATACATCGGGACTTGGATTAGGATGTATTCTCATGCAACATGGAAAAGTGATATCTTATGCCTCAAGACAACTGAAGAAGTATGAAAAGAATTATCCCACACACGACTTAGAATTTGAGGCAATTGTGTTCGCATTAAAATTTTAGCGACACTATCTTTATGGTATGGCATATAAAATCTTCATGAACAACAAGATCCTTAAGTATATCATCAAACAAAATGTATTAAATTTGAGGCAAAGTCCTTGGTTGGAACTAATCCAGAATTATAACTTATCGATTGCTTAAATCTTGTGGATGATGCTTTGAGCCGAAAGTTTGTTGGATCACTGTCTATCTCAAGTAAAGTACTATGAGACTTGGAAGAGATAGGTATTGAATTCATAGTTCAAACCTAATAGGCGCAACAGGCTTAACTGCATTTAGAGCCAAATTTGTAAGAAAAGATTAAGACTGCACAAAATGATGACCTATTCCCGCAGAAGATATATAAGTTGATTTCAACAGGAAAGGAAATTGATTTTGTGGAGCATGCATGAAGATAGAACACTGCGTATAAAGTGAAGATGTGTGTTCCTAAGGATAATAAGCTCAAAAGAAAATATTAACTGAAGCCCATTATACGTCCTTACATTTGGGAAGCACTAAAATGTATAAGGACTTGCGCACAATCTTCTGGTGGCATGGCATGAAGAAGGAACTAGGTATCTTTATGTCACAATGTTTGGCATGTTAGCATACAAAAGATGAACATCAGAGGCCAGATGGGGAGATGCAAAACCTTGGTATTCTGGAATTGAAGTGAGATTATGTCACTATAGACTTTATAGTAGGCTTACCAAAGACATAGTGAGAGAATGACACGATTTGGATCATTGTTGATCGATTTACCAAGTTGGCTCATTTTGTTGCAACTAAAGTTTTATGGGACGTCAATTGATTGGCTCAGATCTATATCGATGAGATTGTCTGATTGCATATGGTACCAATTTCAATAGTGTTAGATCGAGATGGATGTTTCTTATCATGTTTCTGGAATAGTCTTCAGTTGACGATGGACACTAAGTTGAAATCCTGCTCGACGTACTATCCAAAGACAGATGGAAAAACAAAATGGGTAAACCATATCCTCGAGGACATGTTGCACATGTGTGTACTAGATTTGAAGATAAATTATGGTACTCATCTGTCATTAGCAGAGTTTTCATATAATAAGAATTATCAATCGAGTAGCCAGTCGGCCCCGTATGAGGCACCCTATCGACGGAAATTTCGATCATCGATATGCTGGGATAAAGTCGGTGAATGGTAAGTACTTAGATCAAAACTGGTGGAGCAAGTCGTTAAGTAAATATGCATGATTCATGAGAGGCTTCGAGTTGCTCAAAATCGACAAAAGAGTTATGAGGATATTCTTCGGCGACCATTGGAATTTATGTTAGGAGACCACGTATTATTGAAGTTAACACCCATGCGAGGTAAGATACAGTTTGGAGTCAAAGGAAAGATGAGCCCGAGATTTGTTGGAATCTTTAAGGTTTTAGAGAGGGTGGCACTTGTAGCTTATCGACTTGCACTAACTCTGACATTGACTAAAATACATAATATTTTTTATCTTTTCTAACTACAAAAATACGTGCATGATCCGAGCCATATGATGAACTTCGATCAGCTATAGCTGAGTACCGACAGCTGAAGAACCTGTTCAGATCCTGGATAAAATTTTACTGAATTGATTTGTGTCCTTGGTTCATGTGCTTTAGTGGAACCATGCATCCGAGGAATCGACGTGGGAGCTTGAGGATGAGATAAAGGAGAAGTACCCTTCCTTATTCGATAATTTTGAGGTAGGACTTTATTTTATGTTTCGAGGACAAAACATTTTTAGTCGTATATTATGTAGTACGTCGCTTCTAGCGGTCCACTACGTAATGCTTATGGCGAGTTAGACCTAGTCGAAACTTGGTATTTGAGAAACCTTTCGGCATCTAATCGATCATGGACGAGGCATAAAAACTTTCCAACTCATGGATTGGCTTTTGTTAGAATGAGACCAAGACTGTAGCGGATTATGTGTTGGAAAACAAACTCGATATATGAGTTCTTTCCATACCTTTCCATTATAGTTTTTGTTTGACATATTTTATGCTTAGTTTTTGTCCTGGTGGTTTTTGATGATTGATTCTATTGTTCATTTTCATCGAATTTCTTACATTTATTATTAAGAATTCAGAGAGAAAGGAAGATAAAGAGGTGTATTGATCAGATATTGGTGCCATTGCAGGAAGACGTATAATTGAAGACTGACTGTGGAAGGGACAAGTACCCTTCCTTATTCGATAAGGAATCAACATGGGAGCTTAAGGATGAGATAAGGGAGAAGTACCCTTCCTTATTTGATTATTTTGAGATAGGACTTTATTTTATGTTTCGAGGACAAAACTTTTTCTTAGTGGTATATTATGTAGTACGTCGCTCCTAGCGATCCACTATGTAATGCTTGTGGCGAGTTTGACCTAGCCGAAACTGGGTATTGGAGAAACTTTTCGGTATCTAATCAATCGTGGACGAAGCATAGAAACTTTCCAACATGGATTGGCTTTTGTTAGAATGAGACCAAGACTGTAGCGGATTATGTGTTGGCGAACGAGCTCGATATATGAGTTAATTTCATACCTTTCCATTATAGTTTTTGTTTGATATTTTTGATGCTTAGTTTTGGTCCTGGTGGTTTTCGATGATTGATTCTTTTGTTCATTTTTATCGAATTTCTTACATTTATTATTAAGAATTCAGAGAAAAAGGAAGATAAGAGGTGTATTGATCATATATTGGTGCCTTTGCAGGAAGACACATAATTGAAGACTGACCGTGGATGGGAGAAGTACCCTTCCTTATTCGACAAGGAATCGACGTGGGAGCTTGATGGTGAGATAAGAGAGAAGCAGCCTTCCTTATTCGATAGTTTTGAGGTAGGAGTTTATTTTATGTTTCGAAGACAACACTTTTTCTTAGTGGTATATTATATAGTACGTTGATCCTAGCGGTCCACTATGTAATGCTTGTGGTAAGTTAGACCTAGTCAGAACTGGGTATTGGAGTAACCTTTTGGCATCTAATCGATCGTGGATGAGCATAGAAACTTTGCAACTCATGGATTGGATTTTGTTAGAATGAGGCCAAGACTGTAGCGGGTTATGTGTTGGAAAATGAGCTTGATATATGAGTTCTTTCCATACCGTTCCATTATAGTTTTTGCTTGACGTTTTTGATGCTTATTTTTGGTCCTGGTGGTTTTCGATGATTGATTCTTTTATTCATTTTTATCAAATTTCTTACATTTATTATTATGAATTTAGAGAGAAAGGAATATAAAGAGGTGTACTGATCAGATATTGGTGCCATTGCAGGAAGACACATAATTGAAGACTGGCCGTGAAAGCATTCTCTTTCTCTTGACATTTCTCTTATCGGTGGGTGTCTATGTTCCTTCTTCTCTACTCCCTCACGTTTAACAAAATGAATTATCTTGCTTATCTTGCTACGTACCTCGATTGATGATGCCTTACTAATGAAAAGATAATGATGCCACAAGTTTGATACCACTACTGTAATGAATGAGACACATGAAAGACAAACTGTTAGCATGAATGAAACAATAATGCTATGTTGTATGTTTTACATGAGAAATGATGCTAAACTATGTAATACGATAATGTTGGGACCGATTAGTCACCAAGTGAAAGATGAAAATATTATGACTAATAGGTCACCAAGTGTACCTTCAATGAATGAGATATACAATGTTGGTTTTATTTACCTTTAGTACTTTACCATAACATGTATGCTTATAGTTGAGTCATATATGCATTTCATGATCATGGACTACTTGCGCACAAGGTTTCGCAAGTCTCCTTGAACGGGATCCGGGTCACCATGAACTACTTTGGCCTAGGAAAAATATTCGGATGTGCTTATAGGTACAAGGTATTACAGAGACATTCATCGATGCTTGCAACCTGATTTGAAATATCGCATCTTAATACCATGTAAAAGTTCTTTATGGTGCAGTAAACATGAAATAACACATATAGACATGATGCATGCTAATAATTATCTTATGCGGGGGCAGAAAGTATTATATCTTATATTCTTATATAGGGATTGTGGATCAGATGTATGTAAGATTCATGTTTTAAGTGATATGATATGTTTACTCTTTCACTTATCCTATAGGGTTCTTGGCATTGTCAGTATTGGTCTCTAGTGCTAGGATAGTCTGAGTATAAGTTGGTTCATCATAGAAAACACCGATACACGATTAGTTTCATAAGCTAATTCATAAGCTAAGTATTAGTTAAGTTATGTCATTTTATCCCACGAGAGATACTCGTGTGATATTAGGCACTCGATTTGAGAAAAAAACAAGAGATCAAAATCAAACACAAAATTCAGGCTAGTCGTATCGATATATATCAAACACCGGCACACGAGACACATAGGTACACAATTCAATTTGATATTGAAAATAAGAGAAATCTAGAATAGAAATATGTATACGAATACCATATGATGAGACTTACACACAATGAGTACGAAATCATGAAATCATGCGAGAGTAGAAGACTAAAACAAAAGTATATATTTACAATTATATGAAAATAATAATAATATGGACAAGTGCTTATTCGTATAAAATAGAGTTATTTGTATTTATCTCTCATTATTAATCCTTAATTATGTTTTCCCGCATTATTAAATTAATTATTACTGCCTCCATTTATTTGTATTTACCTTATTTAACACTAAATTGGGGTTAGTACATATACAATTAAAAATTGAAGGGGTGAGGGAGAAATGAGTTATGGAATAGTAATGAATGAGATAAATACAAATAACTCTATAAAATACCAATACTAGGATAGTAATCTCACATTAGTCTTTCGGATTTTTGACCAACTCAACTAGTTAAACAAAATTTATAGGATGACAAATTATTTAGATTATTCAATCAAACCCATAAAGTACAATAAAATAAAATAGACTTTTATTATTATTATTAATATGGCAAGTCGTCCTCATTATTACTCGGTGACTATTTACAAACGTATTGGAGAGGTCGAAAGGGATGAAGTTTAGTTGTAGGTACTACAAACTATCTTTTTTTTTTCCCTCTCCCAAAGTCAACCTATCATCTTTGTCTCAACTATTATAATGCGGCTTAGAAACGGCACAATGAGCCGTCTAAGCCGTATGTATATCCTTACTTATTAATTTAAAAAAAAAAATTAAAAATCTTTTTAACTAGCGTAGTTGTCTCTCACGTAGTTGATTTTTTTTTTAAAAAAAAAATTCTAAAATCCTTCTAATGTAATTAACTGAACATATAACAAATTCTAAAGTATATTTATTATTTAAATTATATTTAAACTAATTAAATGATATTATCTAACTATAACACATATCCAAATTTTAAAAAACATATTTATAAAATTTTAAAAACATATTTATAATATATAACAATTAAAATATATTCAAAATATTTTAATATAATTTAAAAATTTTAATAATATCGTAGTTTTATTTTTACGTGAAAGTAACTTAGTCTTGTATAGGAAGGGATAAAGAACCTACAATAATAGACTAGTATCATCCGGTGCACTGTGTATCCAAACCTGAACAAATAGATGGGACCAAACATTGAGCCAGCTATTTCGTAATCGGGTTAGGGCCGGGCCGAACTTTTTCCCGGACAAGTTGGCAGACCATTGGGCCAGCCCTGCCCGTTTACCATCCTAGTTGAACAATCGGGTAGGACCTATTAAAAAAGTCGAGGGTATTTATGGGAAGGAGAGAGAGAATAGAAAATAGCTGGAGGGCGAACCAGTAAATAGAGATGAACTGAAGGACATTTTCGTACGACATGTTCTATAAATAAGACCCTATTGTGGGTTAGGGTTGTATTCTGATGAGGCGGCCGTCCGTATATCTTTTCCCATCTCTTCAAGTTTCAGAGTTCTATGGCTATTGGACACTTCTACTTAAAATTACCATTATCATGCTATTTGATTTATGTTTTCTTCTCTGTAGAGTTTTTTTTTTAATTTTTTTTTTAATTTTGGTTAGATGGAGGGGATTGTTGGTTGCTATGATGAGGACCTTAAATGAGTAAAAATACTGAAATTTTCTGATGGATGGAAAATCTATTCCTGAGCGGTTACCTGAGCAACTTAAACCCCTCTCTTTATTTCGTTCATTCAAGTCATTTATTTTATATACGAAACGAACGAACTTGCTTTTTTTCTTTGTATATAGGATTTTTCTTTGCCTCTCAATTCAATCTTGATATTGGGAAAGATGAATTAAAAACTTTTTATGTTCTTGTGGTTTTTTTTTTTAATTTGTTTTTTAAAATAAAAGTTATATTCTGATCGATAAAGCTGGTTAGGTATTCTGGTCTGCGTCTACATATGTCATTTTGATGCCAGGTGGCGTGTCATGGTTCTTAAAGACAATTTATAAAGCCACATCAAAAATTATTCAGAATAGTCGAAATATTTTTTTTATTTATAAGTTTGTCATCGAAAATTTTTACTATGGACGGAAGAACTTAATATTTTTTAGGACTATCAAAAAATTTGACAGTTCTAACACTGTCAAATATTTCAATTGTTCTAATTTTATGATTGTCAAAAAATTAGAACAACAAAATTTACCGTACAAAGAATATATTTAAATAAATTATCTAAAATGAAAATTTTTAAAAAAATTTAAAGTTAAGAAAGATTTTCTCATCCCAAACGAAGAAAATATAAAAAAAAAAATTAATTATTTTGTTATATTTTTGTCAATTGAGATGGCGAAAATTTAATTTTGTCTAATTTTTGTCATCTAAGTTAAGGAAAATTTTCCTTTTTTTTTGGATTTTTTTGTTTGTTTTGATTTATTTTTAAAGTTTTTTTTGTTGATATTTTGGGTTAGCGGATTTGATTTTTTTTAGTGTTTTTGTTGATTTTGTTTGAGCAGGCAAAGAAACAACTATCAAAAAAAACTTATAAAAATAACTATTAAAACTAAAATAATTAATGTAGTTATATTTTTTACTTATTTTTAATAGTTATTTTTTTAGTTAATTATAGTGTGTTAATAATTTTTCTAAATAGTTGTACTTAATTATTTTAATTTTTATAATTAATATTCTTAATTAATTTTAGCGTATGATGGAATTTTTTTTTTAAAATTTATATAATTTGTCTATGGTCATGATAATCTTAAAGTCTTAAAATCTTAAATAAAATATGTTGTGGCCATGATAACCTTAAAAATCTTAAAATCTTAAATAAAATATAATGTTCATTAAAAATCTTAAAATTTTAAAATTCTCTGTCGTAAGAAAATGACGTATGCCATCGAGCAAACTTTGAGCGGCTATAACTATTTATTCGAAAGTTATTTTTTGTCAAACAATAGTTCGATTTGTAAGTTTTCGAAGAGAGTAACACAATCTGTGTAGAAAGAATTCGCATCAGAGACAAGACTCAGGTGTTACAGGTAAAAATATAAAATTTAAAACTTTAAAGTAGCATAACTTTTGATTGAGAGATCGAAATGAGGTCCAGCTGGTGCCAAAACGACCGGATCTAAAATTACTTTGGGATAAACAATTTTATCGTTTGATCGACTTTTCGAAATTTCATAATCGCAAAAATATGATGTTTTAACCTCCGAATCTTATTTTTGATATTTTTATTTTCGGGTTTTCTTTCGATATTTGATGTTAACGATTAAAAATTGATGTCTCCGGATTCTCAAATTTTATCGTACAATATATATCAGTGTGAAGATGATTAAAAATGAGACAAAAATATTTTTTATATTTTTTTAACGACAAAATTATCTATTTATAAATAATTTACTAATCGTACTAAGATTGATTTAACTTTCGATTACGGTAGAAACTTTAAATGGCCATAATGTTAAGTTTTCTACCAAATGTTTACAACCTTCTTACAACCTCCCCCTCTCACCAACCACCCCCCCCCCCCCCCCCCTTCACTCCTTACATATGGGTCCCACCCGGTATTTTTGCCAACTCAGAGGGCGAAAATGTAACAAAAAAATTTAATAATTATTTTTTCATATTTTTGCCATTTGGGATGGTGAAATCTTTCGTAATTTTAAATTTTTTTAATTTTTTTTGTTTTAGGTAATTTATTTAAAAATATTTTTTGTACAGTAAATTTTCTGAAATTAGAAAGGACTATTAAATATTTCTACAGTCATAATTCTGTTTCTAAAGTCCTAATTCTATTACTGCTAAAAAAAATGACAGTCCTTTATATTGGAAGAACTATCAAATATTTCGACAGTCCTCTCTTCCTTACATCCTCCTTCTCCTCCTCCTCTCCTCTCCTCCGCCTCATCCTCGACCACCTCCTCTCTTCTCCTCCTCCGCCTCCTCTGCCTCCTTTTCTTCTCTACCTCCTCCTCTCCTCGATCTCCTTCTCTCCTCTGCCTCCTCCTCCTCCCATCGCATTATTCTTCTGTCGGTGTTGCCTCCTCCTCATGTCGACTCCTCCTCCCCTCGTCGTCTCCTCCTCCGGCGATTGTGTTAGAGTTAGGATTAGGATTTGTGATGGAGGAGAAGGGAGGTGTGTGGGCAGCCGAAGTAAATTTTGCGTTGTTCTAAGTAAAAGTTGCTTCAATCTGGACCAGCACCAAGTAATGGACTGTCATGAGAAAGTTTGGATGTCCCTTTAGAAATGGTCTTCCTAAACTATAAAAAATGCTAAATTTACGATCAAATGCTTAGAGCATCTCCAACCCTGTTGTGAGTTTGGAAAATAATGGTTGCCACATAGGAATTACAATTTCATATTTCAAAAAAAATTCTCCAACAAGGACAATGTGGCAAGGACTTCTAAACTTGTCATGAGATACAAGGACAAAGTGAAATTGGTTATCTAGATCTAGACAAAGGACGACAATTGATTTCACTATCATCAATTATGAATAAAAAAAGAAGAAGTGAAAATGTTGTCTTTGAAGTAAAAAATAAAATAAAAATTTATTGTCTTCTCAATAACTTTTCTATTGGAGAATACTTTTGCAAAGAATACTCTTTTATCTAATTGTTTGTCTTGTATCTCATGTCACATAGGAATCATAATACAAAAATTTTGTATCTCATGTCACACAGGAATCACAACACAAAATAATACAACATGGACTATAAAGATCCCGTCCGACCTCATCTTTTCTCTTCCTCCTTCCTCCTCCATCCTCCAATGAAAGTCGGCCTCACCTCTCACCTCCATCCTCTTCCACCCCTCCCTCCTTCATTGGAAGTCGGCCTCACTTTTTCCTTTTTCTTTTTAACAAGTCTGTCTCAACTTTTGTTGGTTACCTTAATATTTCATATTAAAATGTATTAAATAGCCAAAAAATATTGAGTCGTTTAGGGGTAAAACGTGAGACCCTCTGGATCGGAAATAACGTTTGTTGCCACAGTTACCCAATTTTTAATGTTAAAATAATGTAAATCAAATAAGTTACTTCTACATTTTAACAAACTAATAAAAATATATTTTTATATTGATAAAGAAAACAAATGTATGTAGTAGATGCCTAGCTTAGTGGTCATCAGAGTGAAAGTTCAAATTTACTATGTGAAAACAATCCAAACATATATTCTAAATTATTAAAAATATATATAAATTATTATTTTTAGTTTTTTTTTCTATATTATTAGCACATAATGATATATTTCAAATAAACATTCAAATTTTTTCCTTTTATTTTGCTTCTCTATTTGGTAAGATTTTCAATTTTTCTTATTTTTTTTTCTTTCTTTCTGTAAAACCCCCAGATTTTGCAAGAATTTTAATTTGGGATTTTTCGCAATTTTCTGGAATTTTCTGGAGATTTTCTGTAATTAAAATCAGGGATTCTAAATTATTAAATGATTTTTAATTGTTAATAAATAATATTAAAATATTATGAAAATAATATTTTTGGGTGTAAAATGGAAAACTGGACTTAGGGTAATTTTCCTGGAATTTATTGGACCCCGGACCTATTTTTAATCTCCTAAAAACTATTTATCTATTTATTAATTAATTAATTGATTTATTATTATTATTATTATTATTATTATTTTCTGTTTATTTTCTGGCCCGTTTCATTCAGCCCGGCCCACTGGGCCTGACCCGCGGCCCGCCAACCGGCCCAGCCCGCACAGCCTAGCGGGTCGGGTCGGGTCGGGTCGGTCAGACCCGATCCGCGAGCCGCCCGACCCGCTGACCCGGTCACCCCGTTTCCCCTCCCCGCGTGGCCGCTCCGGCGCCCGCGTTTACCGCCGCCTCCGGCGGCTAGCCCCACGTCCTCGCCTCGCAGACGCCTTCTCCGCCACGCCCTCCTTCTCCCCGCCATTTCCGGCTAAACCCCGCCTCTCTCCGCCTATATATAGCCCCAGACCGCTCCCCTCCGGCCACCGCGATTTCCCCCTCCGGCTATTTCCCCTCCGGCCAAAACCCTAGCCCCGCCTCGCCTCCTCCGGTGCCTCCTCCCAGCTCCGCCACCCTCTTCTCCGGCGCCACCCTCCGCAAGGCCCTGCGCCACCGCCCTCGACGACGAGCAGCAGCCGCCTCCTCCTTCCCCTTCTTCCTCCCAATGCCGGCAGCCCTCGCAGTGCCTCCGGTCGGCTCCGCCCGTCCCCGACGACGCCGCACCGAGCCGCCCCAGCCCCTCCCCGGTGCTCCTCCGGCCGGCCACCCGCCGCAGCGTCCAGGAAACCCTAACCCTAACCCTAATTTCCCCAATTTCGTGTCGGCGTGTCGGACACGACACGGACACAAGAAATTCGCTTTCAGAACCCTGTTCAGGTGCGTGTAACTTTCTCCTCGCTGCCCCGTTTTCAATTCCGTAAATTACGTTGCGAAGCCTGTATGACCCTCTCGGTGCCCGGACAAACCGCTCGGGGCATCGCGTCCTGTGGTGATCGCACACCGCGATCCAAAAACAGGAAAAACCAGACCCTGTTTCACCCCGGAACTGAGAACGTCCCGCCAAAGGGGACGACTTGGTCGCGTGCGGTCTTCACAGATACGTGCGCACCGTCGATACGGACGTGTGAGAATTCGCGGAAGCTGATTCGGGTGTGCGTGCACACCGGAATCAACGCGTATCCGCGGACATCGCCCCGTATCCGACTTTTCTTTAATTCGCCCTAACTTCTTGTACACTCGTCGGATCGAGACGAAACTTGCGCCATCGGACTCGTAGCGATACGCTGGTCCTGTGGGTCAAGTTTGGTTCGATTCTAAGAACGTTGACGAAATCGCGTGTCGTGGGCCCCACAGGCCCCGCTCGACGGGCGATTTTGTGTTCGGCTCATCGGAATCCAAATCTGGAAGTTTCGTTGGGTTCGTATCAGCGTTTCTGACCTGTTGACACTAAGTTTGGTGAATTTGGAGACCTTTGACCCGGACACGTTTTTCGGTGCAAAGCGGGCCCACCGGCGGACCCCGTTTTGACCCGAAACTGCCGTTTTTGCCCTTGTCTCCAAATTGGACCCAAGGACAGGCGTTTCTAGCTATTTGACATCTTCTGAGCGTGATGGTAATATTTATTTCAGCATCTGGGCTCATCTCTGGATATTTCCCCAAGTACAATTAACCGGATCTAAACAACAGGCAAGTACCTGCACTTCAAGTTTAATCTTTATATTGTGATAGTTAATTCCCTGCTCTACTAGTACCCTTGATGATTACACGTAGTGCTAGAATACTGGATTTCATGTCTTGGATACTGTATTTCATGTCTTGCTTTTCATGTCGGGTGGAAGAATACTAGAAGGCATGTAGTTTACCTTTCCCCCTATCATGTTTAATAGCTGTTGGTACGCGACTGTACCCTCAGCCGGATCTCGATTGTTCATGTTTAATAGCCGTCTATGACGGCCGGATTAGCCTTATAAACTCCTACATGCCAACTATGTATTCTAAAATAAACACAAGTTCACACAGATAGCTTCTGGTCTTGTTATAGTTCTTGCTGACTGTTGTAGTTTCATTTCCTGTCTCATATTATTCCTGCTTCCTCATATTCCTGTTTATAGCGATAACCCTGAGATATTAATGTTCTTTTATGCAATTTTCTCAATATGATACTCAATTTAATTGTCATAAATATTTAGTTTAATCTTGTTGTGCATTGTGTACTTTGCTCCTTTCCTAACTGGATCCGTTGTTTTAGGCGATGATGAGAACTTTGCCCCTACCTATTATGGCCCTTATGAGTTAGCAGGTGACACATATGAGGAGCCGGTTCCCACTCAGGAGACTACCTTTGAGGAGGAGTAGCCAGTTAGTTATTATTTTATTTCCTTTCAGCATATACTCGGGTTTGTCCCCGATCTATCTTCTGGCTTTGTATTAACTATGGATCTGTTGTCACAATTTGTTTTATAAAAGTTAGCATTCCTATTTCCTGTTACTTTCCTTGTCTATTTATTGTGGATGAGATAGATTTAAAATTACCTGTGATGACGACCTAGACAGCGTACTACCGCCGACACTGCAGCGTAGGCTGGACGTGCCCACGCACTCGTGCCCGAATAACCCGGTGCGGGTCGTGACACATTTTTGTGGTGGTCCATGCAGGTCCAACGACTAAATTGTTCGGTTTCAACTCAGGGACCGAACAGGCCTGCAATAAAGCTAGGATAAGTTTATAGGATCTCATCCACTTGCTTGAATCGTCTTTGAAATCTGTATCGTATTCGAACTAATTTGAACTTGCATCTTGCCTTGATTCCTGTGCGCCTCTTATTGGTTATTTTGGATACAGGGAAATGGACCCACAAGCCAGCAACGAGGCTCATGCAGAAATACCACAAACCGTTGTGGTTACCCAAGAAGACGATGTGATACCAGTCGGTGAAGGCCAATCATCACAAGGCAGTCAAGCAAGTCAGCCTGCCTCAATAATCCGTCAAGATGGCGTTCCACCCTCGACACAGCCTATTCCACCGATGCCTTCCTTCCCACCGGGACCGCCTATGGACGAACAGCAGATGTTCTATATAATGATGCAAGCCTATCAGAAGGTTCAACAAGAAACTCAGCAAAACCAAGCGGAGAACTTCATCGACAGAATTAGCTCGGAGTCACGGAAGCCAAGCAGTTCAAATGCAATTACCTTCGACGAGGACGTTCTTACTGCAGCGCGACCTGTGGAGTGCACCACAAGGATCGAGTCCAGCCGGAAGCGGCCGTCTGCGTCAGCACCAGACCAAGCACAACAGGAAAAAGCTGCAAAGCGACCACGGATGAATCCAACTCAAGGACAGAACCAACAAGCTCCCACTTGTGGCTATTGTCGAAAATAAGGTCACATTTGGCAGGATTGTAGAAAGAGACTAGGTGCCTGTCTATATTGTGGATCAGCAGCACATCAAATGAAGGACTGTCCTGCTGCTCAAAGACGCACAACTGCACAAAAGTTCCAGTTCAGGCCAGGCCCCAGCAGCGCAGCAGAGGGCACCACCTCAAGAACACGGACAAGCTTAGACGATGACCATGGAGAACGTGCAGACTCTTAGAGTAACTAATGCGCGTAAGTGATTCGTAGATACCATTTTCTAGTATTGTTTTAGCTTGTGCCTATTGGTTCGTGACCTCAGCCCCAACCTAGTAATTTTAAACTTGCTAATAAATGCTTTTATTGGATAACTGTAGAGATTGTAGAATCCTTTGTTACTGAGCTTATTGTAGGTTGTTTTGTGTGTTTAAATAATTTGTACCTCCTTTCATCATCATCTAGTGCACTAAATTTTGATTTACTTGATTTATGCTGCTATTTTATAGCCTAGTTTTGCAAGCTTACTCTTTATCGAGCTTGTTCATGACAAGTGTATTATTGGGGAGGCCCACAATGATACATTTCAGAATCAGTGTATTACGGTCTGATCAACCATAGTTCGCTTGATTCGCCCTTCGAAATAATACTTTACGTGGATTGAGATATATAGTTGACTCGTTGCCCTCTAGATATGTCCGAGCATATCGTATCGATTACATAACTGTATTAATACGAGCATGTGAATAGGAATTACCGAGATAGGATTCAATCCACAATCACTTGACAATTCCCACCTGAATACTTTAAAACGCATTGACCCCGATATTTCTTTTCTATCACCCCACTCTTGAACTCTTTATTATTGATCTTCGTCTTCCCTTATTTCGGAAAGACGAAATCTCGTGCCTGGTATAAGTTAGTACATAGGTAGTACTAGATATGCCACATAGGCCGATCAAATACTTGGGGATTAAACTTTCGTAATTGAGGACATATCATATGTGACATGATCGGCGTTGAAGTTCGAGGATTGAATGACGCTGGTAAGCATATTAAGGAATTTTTTTCTTAAGGTATATAGTCTTTTGTGATGAATGGGTAAACTCTAAGTTGGGTAGCTATGCATTTGTCAACTCGAGAGGAATGTCCTTTGGATCGTGACCGAGTAAGGTCAGATTGGAAGAAGCAAGCCATTATAATTTTGAAAATTTAGAGGAGTGACTAAAATGATTAATGAATTGATATCGAGGACCCAATAAGTTGTATCTTGGATACATGATTTAAATCTTGAATAATGAAAGTAAAATCGTCAATTTGAATTTAGGGGATATATGATTCAGACTTGAACAGTGGTGGACTACACTTAAATTATTTTTCAACTTGATGATTTGAATTACAAATTAAAATTTGATGGTTGGACTAACTAGTTGGATTATTGAGGAGATGAATGAAATTTAAAAAGTTGAAGCATACAAGTGAATGGGAATACTAATGGACTCGAATTACTTCCAGAAGAAATTACGATCGTGAGGTAAATTCATAAGCACGTGCAAATCTGGAAGATGCTATATGGACTTAGTCTAAAATCTGCCTGTGGGTAATTTGAGGAAGTAAGAAGTAATAGCCATAGGTTGAATTCTTGATGGGAACAAGTAGTCATCTTAAACTTTGAAGTGATTGCAGGGGATATGATTAGGCTTTTAATTATCGCAAAGAGATGGCGATCGACTTGCCCTATGTACATGAAGGGTTAACAGATTATGGCTTAATTTTAAATTTTGTGACAAAATTTTTGTAAGTTGGGTAGATTGTAAAACCCCCAGATTTTGCAAGAATTTTAATTTGGGATTTTCGCAATTTTCTGGAATTTTCTGGGGATTTTCTGTAATTAAAATCAGGGATTCTAAATTATTAAATGATTTTTAATTGTTAATAAATAATATTAAAATATTATGGAAATAACATTTTTGGGTGTAAAATGGAAAACTGGACTTAGGGTAATTTTCCTGGAATTTATTGGACCCCGGACCTATTTTTAATCTCCTAAAAACTATTTATCTATTTATTAATTAATTAATTGATTTATTATTATTATTATTATTATTTTCTGTTTATTTTCTGGCCCGTTTCATTCAGTCCGGCCCACTGGGCCTGACCCGCGGCCCGCCAACCGGCCCAGCCCGCACAGCCTAGCGGGTCGGGTCGGGTCGGGTCGGGTCGGTCAGACCCGATCCGCGAGCCGCCCGACCCGCTGACCCGGTCACCCCGTTTCCCCCCCCGCGTGGCCGCTCCGGCGCCCGCGTTTACCGCCGCCTCCGGCGGCTAGCCCCACGTCCTCGCCTCGCAGACGCCTTCTCCGCCACGCCCTCCTTCTCCCCGCTATTTCCGGCTAAACCCCGCCTCTCTCCGCCTATATATAGCCCCAGACCGCTCCCCTCCGGCCACCGCGATTTCCCCCTCCGGCCATTTCCCCTCCGGCCAAAACCCTAGCCCCGCCTCGCCTCCTCCGGTGCCTCCTCCGGTGCCTCCTCCAAGCTCCGCCACCCTCTTCTCCGGCGCCACCCTCCGCAAGGCCCTGCGCCACCGCCCTCGACGACGAGCAGCAGCCGCCTCCTCCTTCCCCTTCTTCCTCCCAACGCCGGCAGCCCTCGCAGTGCCTCCGGTCGGCTCCGCCCGTCCCCGACGATGCCGCACCGAGCCGCCCCAGCCCCTCCCCGGTGCTCCTCTGGCCGGCCACCCGCCGCAGCGTCCAGGAAACCCTAACCCTAACCCTAATTTACCCAATTTCGTGTCGGCGTGTCGGACACGACACGGACACAAGAAATTTGGTTTTCAGAGCCCTGTTCAGGTGCGTGTAACTTTCTCCTCGCTGTCCCGTTTTTAATTCCGTAAATTACGTTGCGAAGCATGTATGACCCTCTCGGTGCCCGGACAAACCGCTCGGGGCATCGCGTCCTGTGGTGATCGCACACCGCGATCCAAAAACAGGAAAAACCAGACCCTGTTTCACCCCGGAACTGAGTACGTCCCGCCAAACGGGACGACTTGGTCGCGTGTGGTCTTCACAGATACGTGCGCACCGTCGATACGGATGTGTGAGAATTTACGGAAGCTGATTCGGGTGTGCGTGCACACCGGAATCAACGCGTATCCGCGGACATCGCCCCGTATCCGACTTTTCTGTAATTCGCCCTAACTTCTTGTACACTCGTCGGATCGAGACGAAACTCGCGCCATCGGACTCGTAGCGATACGCTGGTCCTGTGGGTCAAGTTTGGTTCGATTCTGAGAACGTTGACGAAATCGCGTGTCGTGGGCCCCACAGGCCCCGCTCGATGGGCGATTTTGTGTTCGGCTCATCGGAATCCAAATTTGGAAGTTCTGTTGGGTTCGTATCAGCGTTCCTGACCTGTTGATACTAAATTTGATGAATTTGGAGACCTTTGACCCGGACACGTTTTTCGGTGCAAAGCGGGCCCACCGGCGGACCCCGTTTTGACCCGAAACTGTCGTTTTTGCCCTTGTCTCCAAATTGGATCCAAGGACAGACGTTTCTAGCTATTTGACATCTTCTGAGTGTGATGATAATATTTATTTCAGCATCTGGGCTCATCTCTGGATATTTCCCCGAAGTACAATTAACTGGATCCAAACAACAGGCAAGTACCTGCACTTCAAGTTTAATCTTTATATTGTGATAGTTAATTCCCTGCTCTATTAGTACCCTTGATGATTACACGTAGTGCTAGAATACTGGATTTTATGTCTTGGATACTGTATTTCATGTCTTGCTTTTCATGTCGGGTGGGAGAATACTAGAAGGCATGTAGTTTACCTTTCCCCCTATCATGTTTAATAGCTGTTGGTACGCGACTGTACCCTCAGCCGGATCTCGATTGTTCATGTTTAATAGCCGTCTATGACGGCCAGATTAGCCTTATAAACCCCTACATGCCAACTATGTATTCTAAAATAAACACAAGTTCACACAGATAGCTTCTGGTCTTGTTATAGTTCTTGCTGACTGTTGTAGTTTTATTTCCTGTCTCATATTATTCCTGCTTCCTCATATTCCTGTTTATAGCGATAACCCTGAGATATTAATGTTCTTTTATGCAATTTTCTCAATATGATACTCAATTTAATTGTCATAAATATTTAGTTTAATCTTGTTGTGCATTGTGTACTTTGCTCCTTTCCTGACTGGATCCGTTATTTTAGGCGATGATGAGAACTTTGCCCCTACCTATTATGGCCCCTATGAGTTAGCAGGTGACACATATGAGGAGTCGGTTCCCACTCAGGAGACTACCTTTGAGGAGGAGTAGCCAGTTAGTTATTATTTTATTTCCTTTCAGCATATACTCGGGTTTGTCCCCGATCTATCTTCTGGCTTTGTATTAACTATGGATCTGTTGTCATAATTTGTTTTATAAAAGTTAGCATTCCTATTTCCTGTTACTTTCCTTGTCTATTTATTGTGGATGAGATAGATTTAAAATTACCTGTGATGACGACCTAGACAGCGTACTACCGCCGACACTGCGGCGTAGGCTGGACGTGCCCACGCACTCGTGCCCGAATAACCGGGTGCGGGTCGTGACACTTTCTTTCCTGTTTGGTTACTTTTGGTGGGCCAAACAATTAACAAAAAATTTACTGTAGCGAAATAAATTTATATTAAATTTATGCAAACGAAACAAGTTTGCAAAATTTTTAAAAAAAAGACAGAGTCCGCCAACAGTGTTGGCAGAAAACACAACTGCTGTACACATCGGCAAAAAAAAAAAAAATTAAAGTGGGGCTGTCACGCCCCAGTCCCAAAATACGTAGGACTAGGATACGTAACCATGCCAGCCGCCCGTATATATGGCAACCCTAATATATGGAAACCATATATACGTGCGTACGCTGTATAATGAACAATAATTCATAAGTGGTAAAACTGATCAGAAGTCACAGGGTAATATCTAAATCTCATCCACAGAAATCAATTATGAATAACCAATAACCATGTAACTAGATCTCAATAATAAGTATCTAAAGAATGACAGTCGGATGGAAACAAATCTACTGCCGAAATAGAATATAAAAAGGAACAAGATACACACCATATAAGATCAACATCTGACAATCACGAGGCTCAAAGAGAAGATCTCCTCGGAATATAAGTAGCCTGTCAGGATCTGCGCTCCCTCGAATACTCATGAACATCTATACCTGGCAAGGGACCAGGTCCTCAGAGGGACATAACAAGATACAGAAAAACAACATGCCATGTATGTAAATACTGAATAAATAAATGGGGTGTGCTAACCATCTAAGTGAATGCAATTTGAAGACCTGGTAGTACGCATGGGAATGTGTAGCTAGACATATGCTAACGTAATTCACCAATCGTCATGACTGGCTAGTATAGGTGTCATATGCCCCCAGACGCATGGGCACTCTGCAATCGACCATCTCCGAGGAGCATGGTACGAAGGATAAAAACTCAAGGAGGGGGGTGTCCCATACGCCTACTAGATGTCTTCCCCGCCCAATATAGATGTACAAGTCGTGAAAACGACGTGGACACCTCCTACTATGATGCAAGTCTCAGTAAAATAATCAACTAAGCTAAATACCGTTACACGTGTTGCTCACACTGATGGCCAGTCGCGCATGAGGCACGCGTCCCTACATGAACTCACTCTGTGACAGGTAATGATACGTGTCAAGGCCTGGGAAGTTATATCAATAACTTCACAACTTTATGTGGGTCTACTAGACACTAGGTCAGATACTACTCCTAACGTCAACGTCTTCGTTGACTGCACCCGAGTCTGCTCGGACGCGCACATTTATATAATAAATAAACATGTAACTAATAATAACTGAATTTAAACAGTACAACAAGGCAAGGTATACTTGCCTGGCAAGAGCTGCAAAAATAACGTCCAGGTGTCAAATGCCAAAAGCCAGAAACTATGGCCTCAGAAGGAAAGTCTCCGGATGCTGAAATAAACATCACTAACAGTCTCAGAAAATATCAAATAGCTAGAAATGCCTGTCCTTAAGTCCAATTTGGACACAGGGGCAAAAATGACAGTTTTTGGTCAAAGCGGGGTCCACATGTGGGCCGCTTTGCACCGAAAAATGTGTCAGGGTCAAAGGTCTCCAAATTCGCCAAACTTAGTGTCAACAAGTCCAAACGTCGATATGAACCCAACGGAATATCCAGAATTGGATTCCGAAGAGCCGGTCACAAAATCGCCCGTCAAGTGGAGCCTGTGGGGCCCACGATACGGAATTTTGCCAACGTTCTCAGAATCGAACCAAACTTGGATCACAGGACCAACGTATTGCTACGAGTCCGATGGCGCAAGTTTCGTCTCGATTGTGTACACAAAGTTGCAGCGTGTTCCAGAACAGGCGGATACGGGACGTTGTCGGCGGATACGCGTTGATTCCGGTGTGCACGCACATCCAAATCAACTTCTGCGAAATCTCGCACGTCCGTATCAACGACGCACACGTTTCGGTAAAGACCGCGTGCGACCAAGTCATCCCGTTTGGCAGAGAGTACTCAGTTCTGGGGTAAATCGAGTCGTTATTTTTCCTGTTTTTGGATCGCGGTTCGCGATCGCCACAGGACGCGATGCTCCGAGCGGGTTGCACGGACATCGAGAGGGTCACATAGCCTACGTGTCACAGCTGACGGAATTAAAAACGGAACTACGAGGAGATAGAACGGGATACCCGAACAGGGCTCCGTGAAACCGAGTTGCGCGTGTCCGTGCATCGATTCGACACAGGATTTGTGTCCTGGACGTGTCCGGGCCGTGTCCAGCTGCTGTGTCTGGTTCTGCTCGAGTCGGGGTCGTCACGGGGTGGTACAGAGCTAGGGCAGCGGGTCAGGGGGTGCTGCCGACCGGACGGGGGAGCCTCGGCCGGGGGACGGCGGCTCGGTGCTGTCGCACTGCTGGTCGGGGGGGAAACTGAACAGGAGGGCGAGGCGGGTCTTCTCAGCCATGGTGAGGAGGAGGAAGAGCTGCTGCTCCGGCGGGGGAAGTCAGGCCGGAGCTCGGGGACAGCGTCGAGCTCGAGGGAGAAGTGGCGTCGGAGATGGTGGTGTTGGCGGTGGTGGGGAAATCGACGGGGGAAGGAAGGAAGGTTGGGAGGGGGAGAGGGAAGCTGATGGTGGCGTTGGTGCTGGTGGTGGAGGATGGTGGTGGCGGCGGGCTGTGATGGGGGGTGGCGGTGGAGAGAAGAGGGCGGCTGGGGGTGGCGACGATGATGATGGTGGTGGAGGGTGGTGGTGATGGCGAGTGGCGGAGGAAGTCGACGGGGGGGGGGGGAGGAAGGAAGGACGGAGGAGAAGAGGGCTGAGGAGAGAGGAGGTCGGGACCGCGGGGGGGTCAGCTCCGGCGAAGAGGGGGGGCTCGGGGGAGGAGAGGAGCTGGGGTCGGGCTGCGGAGGAGCTCAGCGGCGGCGGGGAAAGCTCGCCGCGGACGGGGGAGGTTCGCCGAGAGGCTCCGGCGAGGGCGGCTCGCCGCTCCGGCGAGGGGGGGGGGGGTCGGCTGCGGCCTGGGGTAGAGTTAGGGTTTTTATTTTATTTTATTTTTTCTTTTGTTTTCTTTTATAGAAAAATTTATTAATTTAATAAGTAAAATATCTAGAGATATTTTATAAGATATTTTGTAGATATTTTTAGGATATTTTTGGGTGGGTCCCGTCTCCAAATGGACGGTGCAGGTTCACCGGCCAATGAGGGGGTGACACCTCGCACTGTAATTTGCAGAAAATTCCTTAAAATTTCATAAATTGCGCAGAGATCCTATTTTGGGAAATTGCACAATTACGAAATTGTCTGTGAAAAACACCCGATTCTTGAAATTTCTAAAATGCACAGAACTGAAGAAAATTGTTGTGTGAGGGTCCTGAGGGGCTGGGGGTGAGTCTGGGCAGGGACTGGGCCTGGTTTTGGGGTGATACGGGCCATCGTATTTATTTAATTAATAAATACTGCGCATGGTGTTCTCTAATTATTTAGAGGCATGTAGGGCCATAATTTTAGTACGGTGTCAATACACTAAATGTAGTATACTCAGTGTAGAAAATTAATGTATTTTTGTCTGGGCAAAACAGGTGCAGGTTGGGCCTCTAATCTCTATTGGAACAGGGAATGGTACAGTTCTGGGAATTTAATTACGTACGTTTCTAACGATATTTGTGCGTCTCATACGAGGCTCAAAATAGAGTATCTGGGAGTTGCACAAAGTGCAGAATAATAGGCTGGCATGTCTAGGAGAGGTATGTGAACTTTGTTCGGGGATAACAGCCAAGGTAAAGCTCCAAATAATTTGGTGATGGACAGGTGCACAAGTCAATAGGATATGAAAGCAAAATAAATTAAATTATTGCCATAAATCCTAAATTGTTAAAATAATCCTAGAAATGCTGGAATCTGGTCGAGGGGGTTTACAATCTACCCAACTTATAAAAATTTCGTCCTCGAAATTAAACTAAGCCACGGTAGAAGTCAAAGACAGCATAAGATATAATTTAACAAAGTAATTTTTATCTTGGTTACGAATATATTTTCGAAAAACGTTTACGCATGTCGTCCACACGCTTCCAAATAGATTCTCCTGGCGCGGCATGCTTCCATGCACGCGGACCAAGGGTATAGACTGGTTCCTCAATACTTTTTCTCGATGGTCAAGGGTTTTTACGGGTTGCTCTTGATACGACAGGCTCGGCCTAATGGTGATCTCCGAATGGTGCCTCTAGTAGGTGGTATCCTCAAGAAGACATGATCGTCCTTTTTGAATTCCAAAGGACGATGATGACGGTCTGTCCACTGCTTCTGTCTGTCTTGCACTACTCGCAAGTGTCCTTGTATTACTTAACTGTCTCTACGGTGTTGACCACCAACTCTGGTCACGCGAATCCTTGTCTGGTACAATGCTGACTGGTATGCCGTGCAATCTTACGATTTATCTCATATATAAGTTAGCTAAGGCTTCTGCAAACTGGCCAACTCTAAAGGTAATAAATGTGCTGACTTGGTGAGTCGGTCCATAGGAATTTTGGATCCTTACAAGTCAACCTAGTCATAGGTGCTGCTATCTATTCAGGAGTCAGTCAATTGTTCATTCAGGTGAAATCATTTTAGACTCCTGTCAGCAAAATGATACATTCTTCATCGAAACCCTTGAGTTCTGAATTTGACCCAAGTTACGAGGCAAGGATTAAAAATTTTTGCTGCCTTAGTGATGCAGGTATCAGGAACGTAATAAAACGTAGGTAGGTAGCGAAGGTCATTCTAAAGGATAGCACAATTTTAGACTGCAATCTAATCTAATAATAGGGTTTGGTAATTACCCAAGAAACAAAAAGAAATGGCTACAGAAACAATACACTTCGTATTTATACTAAGCATGAGGTTTCATCTTTCCGAAATAAGGGAAGACGGAAAACAATAATCAAGAGTTCAAGGGGAAGGTAATATATTAGAAGTGTGGGGATCAAGGCGTTTAAAGAATTCAAATGAGAATTGTCAAGGCAGTTGTGGATTGAAATCCTATTCTGGTAATTCCTATTCACATATGTGTATCAGCATAACTAGGTAGCTGATACGATATGCTCAAACATATCTAGAGGGCAAGTACATCCGTCTGCTAATTATTATATATCTCAATCCACGTAAAGTAGTTATACGAAGGGCGAACCAAGTGTACTATGGTTGATCAGACCGTAATACACTGATTCTGAAATGTATTAGTGTAGTACTCCAATAATACATATATCATGAACAAGCTTGATAAAGAATAAGCTTGCAAAACTAGGCTATAATAGCAGTATAAGTCAAGGTAGTACAGTAAATATAAGTACGCTAGATTATGATATGAGAAATTACAAAACAATTTAAATTCACAAAAAGACAAGACTCTACAATCTCTATAGTTATTATTCTAACTCCTTGTCTAAGTTGCTAGTTGACCAAAAAGAGGTATGGCCTTCTAAGTTCTACAATCTTAATAAACACTATAGGCTGACCGCATAAAACAGAGATTCAAGGACGATTGGCATAAAGTAGAGCTAAAATAGTTTGGCGTAAAGCGTGGCTTCAGAGCTATCCGCGTAAAACAGAGAAGCGTAAGGTAGAGCTTCAGAGCTGTCCGGGTAAAAAGTCTGTGCGTAGAAATCTGCGCGTAAATATCTCCTGCGTAAAGTCTAGCATTTGTTGCAGCGTAAAGTTGTACGAGAAACTCATGAGTTTGTCAGTCAAAATTAGTGAATCATGATATCTGACAAAAGTACTTGCACAACGATCGAGTGGACGGTTTGATGATGAATTTGTACGGGGATCCAGGTTGTCGTTTAGTGACTGATTGGATACAAGTCATTCTTACGCTCGAGGTGAGACAAAAATCAGATGTCCCATCAAAAAGCTGTTTCTTTTTGCACAGGGCTCGAGGCGTATCTCTGTATTTAATGCACAAGATTTGGTCATGCCTGGGGAAAGCTAAGGCTGTAACAATACGCTCACATCCTATCCTTATGTTACGCCTAATCAGGTTACTCTACGCTGGTTATCTATTATTCATGAATTATCAGGTTTACGCAGGGCAGTTACCTACGTGGCTTGCAAGACGCAGGATAAGGAAGACTAAGGGATCATGGGTAGCGGTTGTCATAACTGCGGCGTAAAGGAGACAATCTCCTGCATAATTTGGCTTTTACGCCAATCAAGAAAGTCATTTGGCTTTTACGCCAACTAGGCAGTTGTTTGGTTCTTATGCCAACAACGGTCAAATGGGTTTTACGCCAACTAGGGTAAAGGGTCTCTGGCATAAAACTAGGTTTATCCAAACATAGGATGAGGTTTCAGTCTTAGTATTCAATCTTAGATTTCTATGGGTTCCTCAAGACTAGGGTCAACACTATGGTCAATTTTCTAACTAATCCTAGTAGTATTTTTACTACACTCAAGTCATACATAAATACGTCAAGGGATAAGGGTAAGTTAATCTATAGGTAGTGATGCTAAGGTTTATTAGGTAATAAGGAAGACTAGGGTTTATTAAGTAATCTGAACTTAGTGATATGTCAAAGCCCTAGTTGTATTCTAAGTAGGATTATTATCCTAGGTATCATTCTATCAACAGGGATGTCTATATTCTAGCAGGGGCTATACTCGAGGAATTATCAGGGAAGCACATGAATCAAGCAGGATGCAATTTTGTAAGTAGGACAGACTGGAAGGAAAATAAGTCATAGTCAATTATGGATGAGATCCTATGTTCTAATCCTAGGTGCAGGCTTGCTCGGTACAGTAACGTAACCGAGACAATATGCTCTGACCTGCATGGGCCACCACTAAAAATATGTCACGCCCCAGTCCCAAAATACGTAGGACTAGGATACGTAATAATGCCAACCGCCCGTATATATGGCAACTCCAATATATGGAAACCATATATACGTGCGTATGCTGTATAATGAACAATAATTCATAAGTGGTAAAACTGATCACAAGTCACAGGGTAATATCTAAATCTCATCCACAGAAATCAATTATGAATAACCAATAACCATGTAACTAGATCTCAATAATAAGTATCTAAAGAATGACAGTCGGATGGAAACAAATCTACTGCCGAAATAGAATATAAAAATGAACCAGATACACACCATATAAGATCAACATCTGACAATCACGAGGCTCGAAGAGAAGATCTTCTCGGAATATAAGTAGCCTGTCCGGATCTGTGCTCCCTCGAATACTCATGAACATCTATACCTGGCAAGGGACCAGGTCCTCAGAGGGACATAACAAGATACAGAAAAATAACATGCCATGTATGTAAATACTGAATAAATAAATGGGGTGTGCTAACCATCTAAGTGAATACAATTTGAAGACCTGGTAGTACGCATGGGAATGTGTAGCTAGACATATGCTGACGTAATTCACCAATCGTCATGACTGTCTAGTATAGGTGTCATATGCCCCCAGACGCATGGGCACTCTGCAATCGACCATCTCCGAGGAGCATGGTACGAAGGATAAAAACTCAAGGAGGGGGGTGTCCCATACACCTACTAGATGTCTTCCCCGCCCAATATAGATGTACAAGTCGTGAAAACGACGTGGACACCTCCTACTATGATGCAAGTCTCAGTAAAATAATCAACTAAGCTAAATACCGTTATACGTGTTGCTCACACTGATGGCCAGTCGCGTATGAGGCACGCATCCCTACATAAACTCACTCTGTGACGTGTAATGATACGTGTCAAGGCCTGGGAAGTTATATCAATAACTTCACAACTTTAGGTGGGTCTACTAGACACTAGGTCAGATACTACTCCTAACGTCAACGTCTTCGTTGACTGCACCCGAGTCTGCTCGGACGCGCACATTTATATAATAAATAAACATGTAACTAATAATAACTAAATTTAAACAGTACAACAAGATAAGGTATACTTGCCTGGCAAGAGCTGCAAAAATAACGTCCAGGTGTCAAATGCCAAAAGCCAGAAACTATGGCCTCAGAAGAAAAGTCTCCGGATGCTAAAATAAACCTAACTAACAGTCTCAGAAAATATCAAATAGCTAAAAACGCCTGTCCTTAAGTCCAATTTGGACACAGGGGCAAAAATGACAGTTTTCGGCCAAAGTGGGGTCCACATATGGACCGCTTTGCACCGAAAAATGTGTCAGGGTCAAATGTCTCCAAATTTGCCAAACTTAGTGTCAACAAGTCCAGAACGTCGATACGAACCCAACGGAATGTCCATAATTGGATTCCGATGAGCCGGTCACAAAATCGCCCGTCAAGTGGAGCCTGTGGGGCCCACGATACAGGATTTTGCCAACGTTCTCAGAATCGAACCAAACTTGGATCACAGGACCAGCATATTGCTACGAGTCCGATGGCGCAAGTTTTGTCTTGATTGTGTACACAAAGTTGCAGCGTGTTTCAGAACAGGCGGATACGGGACGTTGTCGGCGGATACGCGTTAATTCCGGTGTACACGCACATCCAAATCAACTTCTGCGAAATTTTGTACGTCCGTATCAACGATGCGCACGTTTTGGTAAAGACCGCGTGCGACCAAGTCGTCCCGTTTAACGGGGCATACTCAGTTCCGGGGTGAATCGGGTCATTATTTTTCCTGTTTTTGGATCGGGGTTCGCGATCGCCACAGGACGCGATGCTCCGAGCGTGTTGTACGGGCATCGAGAGGGTCACATAGCCTACGTGTCACAGCTGACGGAATTAAAAATGGAACTACGAGGAGATAGAACGGGTTATCTGAACAGGGCTCCGTGAAATCGAGTTGCGCGTGTCCGTGCGTCGATTCGACACAGGATTTGTGTCCTGGACGTGTCCGGGCCATGTCCAGCTGCTGTGTCTGGTTCTGCTCGAGTCGGGGTCGTCGCGGGGTGGTCCTGTAAAACCCCTATTTCAAAAAAAATCGTATTTATTATTTTTATTATTAATTAATAATTTAATCATGGTAATTATGTGCTAAATAGGAGAAATAGATTTTTAATAATTTTTATGTTAGGTGTTCGGGCACTTAGAGGACTTGTGGGACCATCAGGAATTTTTCGAAATTTATTCCATGTAGGAGACCCCTTGAGCAGTTGCTAGCCTAACGATGTGCATTACCCAAATCTATAAATTTCCTTATGAGTATATATATATATATATATGTATATACCAATATGTATATATGTATATGTATATTTTATAAAGAAAAGGAAAGAAAGTATAAGAATTAATTAAGTAAGTATTAAATAAGTTACTAATCTAATAATATTAATAATAGTAATAGTAATAATACTACTCACCTACCAGATTTTGCTAAAGTTGCTCCTAGCAACTTACTGCTTGATTAGACCGGCCACCCCACTTTATTCCTTCAGCAAATACTTACTATGGGCGGCTGTAGCAAATATTTGATAAAGACCGCTAGCAACTTGATTACTTCCGCCAACCAATCCAACCTCTCTCCCTCTCTCCTAATTATATATAATATATATATATATATATTAGCTCTCCAAAACCCTAACCTAATAGTTCCAGACCTTCTCTTCCCATCTAGAGCCGTCACCGCAGCCAGAGAAGCCCCGCCAAGCCATTCAACCATCCCGTCGACTCCGACCTCGCGCCCTGCAGATTCCCACTCGAGGCACCTTCGCTCCGGCGCGATTTTCCGTCGACTCGCTCGACCAAACGCTGTTCCGTTTTTATAGGTATGATCATCCCTTAACCCTCTCCAATATTCGTTTTATAGCCAACCTCAGAAAACGTGTGCCCCTAGGTGTAAAACAGCATCCAAAGTGGACGGACAGACCCAATTCTGGGATCGCAGAATTCCAGAATGACCACCCGTATTGCCGAGTTCGTATCTCCCTCCACAGAGATCCGAATTCGGTGATTCTTTTTGATACCTGTAGAATACCTGACCTAGTTTAATTTCTGTAAAATAACCCTAGGCTAATAGTTGCTGTGGACATAGTTATATTCGTCACAAAACTGTACACACCCACTTTTTTCGGTTTTCCAAAAGTTGAAAAACGGAGCGCGCTCCGCCAAACGGGACCGCCCCGCCGTGTGCCAAGTGTACCCAATGGTGCAAGCAGCATAACCGGACACGTGAAAATTCGTGGGGACTGATTCGGACGCATTACCAAAAACACAGGTCTCCGCAAAGTCGTAAGACCATGTATGGGGGCTGACGCCTGCCCAGTGCCGGAAGGTCAAGGAAGTTGGTGACCTGATGACAGGGGAGCCGGCGACCGAAGCCCCAACGACTGCCGCTCACTTTGCAAAGACACTACTATTACCTCCCTAACGGTCACCGCTCCGTGGTTCGCCTTCGACCCCTCCTTCCACTACTCCTCCTGCTGACCCGATGCCTGCACCAGTAGTGTACGCGCCAGAATCAGGCCGTATCCGCGGACACATTTCGTGTCGCAACTTTTGTGGAACTCGCACGTGTTTTGTGCACGCTTGTCAGATTGTGACAAAACTTGTGCCACTGGACTCGTGGTAACGCGCTGGTCCTGTGACCCAAATTTCACGCAATTCTGAGACGGTTGACCAAATCGCCAATTGGCGGGTCCCACGGTTGACTTTTTGGACAAAATAGTGTTCGGCTCATCGGAATCCACATTTGGACATACCGTTGGGTTCGTATTGACATCTAGAATTGTTTGACCCATAGTTTGTCCCATTTAGGGACTGTTACCCTCGGCACGCTTTTCGGTGCAAAGTGGGCCACACGTGGATCCCACTTTTACCCAAAATTACCATTTTGCCCCTGTGTCCAAATTGGACAAAAGGGATATGCTTTTTAGCTATTTTGCTTATTCCGGAAACGTTGGTGATATTTATTTCAGCATCCGGAGACGTTTGTTCGGAGTCCTTAGTTCCAGGTTCAGTGTCCTTGACATTTGGGCGCGTACACTTTACAGATTTCTTGCCAGACAAGTATACCTTGCCATTGTACTGTTTTTACATTCCATATGAGGCATGCATATTTATTTTCTGCTTATTTAGTTTATTTATTTTAACTGCTATATAAACTGCGCGTCCAAGGAAACTTGGGTGCAACGACGGTGTCGTCGTACTATGTTTTTATTTATGTATATGCATTGGACCTACTTTATGAGACTACCCCATTTTCATGAGGCATTTATGTTTCATTGGCCATGACACTATTCTTACACTAGTGTGAGTCACATGTAGGACACGGACTTGCGTACTCGGCTGGCCCCCGGTACGTATAGGTCGTGCGACGGATAGGGATAACTGCCAATAGAAACTTTGCATGCTAGTAGACCTGGCGGTTATTAGAGGTTTATCGTGTCATGGATATGACATGCTTAGAGCATTGGGTGGAGAGAACAACAAGTACCGCATTTGAGCTCCTTTACACTTTTTCTCTTGTACGTCCGGATTCTCCGCTGGAGATACGGGTCATGATGACCACTATATATTATGTACTATCAGGCGGGCCACCGGCGTTCAAAAGATGACGTGCCTTTTAGGCCCCTGGATCTCCAAAAGAGAACCATGCCAAATCCCAGTTTTCAGCCAGATAGCTCACTTATGGGGAAATGTGTTCTTAACTGCATTCACATAGATGGTTAGGCGACCCCAATGGATGTTTATTTTTAGTACTTTATTGGCATGTGCTTTTTGTATCTTGTTACGTCCCTCTGAGGACCTGGTCCCTTCCAGATATAGGTGAGCAGGAGTATCCGCAGGAGTATGGACCTGGACCTGATGCTACCTATCAGCCTGAGGAGATCTTACCTTCTGATTATATGTGATTCATTATAGCTGTTTAGAGATTTTAGTTGCTATTCTTTTCTAGATATTTATTCTTATATTAGAGTTTATTCTCTTCTCTCTTTAGTAGTTTATTATAGTCGATTTGCAGTGGATTTGTCTCCACCCGACTATTGCACTTTGAGATTACTATTTGAGACTACTTCTTTGATATTCAGTTATTGATTTCCTTTATTCTATCATTTGTGCTATGGATGAGATATAGAACTGCGTGTGACTTGTTGTGACATATATTTACCACTGTGGATTGGATATTCATGTACAGCGTACGTGTGTATATGGTTTCCATATATTGGAGTTCGTATACATACGGCTGGCGTGTTACGTATTCTTAGTCCTACGTATTTTGGGACTGGAGCGTGACATGTTTTTGTGGTGGCCCATGCAGGTCAAGAATATATTGTCTCGGTTACGTTACTGTACCTAACAAGCCTGCACCTAGGACTAGAATATAGGATCTCATCCACAATTGACTATGATTCATCTTCCTCCTCTCTGTTCTATTTTGAACAATTGCATCCTGCTTGGTTCCTGTACTCCCCTAACAGTTCTTGAGTATAGCCTTCTGCTAGAATATAGGAACCCTGTTATTAGGATGATAATTATGGTAGCACACCTATTTAGAATACAATGAGATTATAGATACACCACTAAGTTTAGAATATCTAGCGAACCCTAGAATCCCTTATCCCTATAATTGGTTTACTATTACCTCGGATGTATTATGAGGACTTGAGAGTAGTATAGACACTACTAGAGTTAGTTAGAAGGTTACCATAATGTTGCCCCTAGCATTGAGGAACCCATAGAAAACCAAAACTTAATATTTGGACTGAACCTAACCTTCATAGTTAGATGATATTGGAACTATAAACTTATATCATTATCTTATTATTAGTAGACAGCACCCTAGGAAGCCTAGAGGAATGTAATCAACACTTCTCCCTTGATCATACCCCGAGCATAGTAACTAATACCCCACTCCCCTTAGAGAACCATGATGCCATCTAGAGCCCTCTATCTTTATTTTATATATTGTTTCCCTGTGACCATAGCGCTCGCTATTTTGCGACGGCTAATTACGTTTCTTCTCTTCATCTTTCAACTCGTGCCATCTGACACTTCGGATAGTAGGCCAAGTAAATTTATTCTTTGTTAAGGGCTCATAGTTTGCTAGGATTATAGTTGTAGCCTTGAGTGTGAATTTTTTTTATGCTTGGTAGTTAGAACTTGATAAGTTTAAGTTGTTTTGTAGATTGTGACCAATGATTAACCCTTAGTTTTAAATCATGTAATTTGTACCCTCACCTCGATATACGTTAGACCCATTTCCTCCTTAACGGCCAGTAACTCTTCTATCTTTACCATTGACACTTGCTTATAAGTGCTATGACTAAGACTTAGGATGATCATTACCTACATAAAAAGGATACCCTAATCAATACCAAGATTTTTTCTCATATACCCTAATAAAGAGTTTTTGTTTTATTTACATGTGCAAGATTATTTTGTAGGACCCTCTTAAGACTGTCACCGTATTAGTTTAATTCTTTTAAGTTGGGTAGTATGCCTCACAACCTAGTATCACATAGTCCACTTGACCCATCGAGGTAGTGTAACTGAATGACATTAATTGTATGCTAGCATAAAACGACAGTGTTTATTCAGACGGTAGAATTTAGAGGTCCATACCCTATTTGGTCGACTAGCGACTTAGACAAGGAATTAATGTGATAAATATAAGGATTGTGTAGTCTTTCATTATTATTGCTTATTTTGCTTTTGTTTTTGTGAAATTTGAACTGTTATGAACCTTCTTTCATCATAATCTAGCGTATTCATATTTGCTGTACTACCTTGACTTATGCTGCTATTATAGCCTAGTTTTGCAAGCTTACTCTTTTATCGAGCTTGATCATGATATATGTATTAATGGGTTAACACACTAATACATTTCAGAATCAGTGTATTAAGGCCTAGCTAACCTTAGTGCGCTTGGTTCGCCCTTCGCATAACTACTTTACGTGGATTGAGATATGTAGTGATTAGTAGACAAATATACTTGCCCTAGACATGTCTAAGCGTATCGTATCGGCTGCATAACTGTACTAATACGAGCATGCGAATACGGATTTACCAAATAGGATTTCAATCCACAACTGCCTTGACAATTCCCAATTGGATTCCTTGAAACGCCTTGATCCCCATACTTGTATTCTATCACCTCCACCTTGAGCTCTTTATTATTGTTTTTTCGTCTTCCCTTATTTCGGAAGGACGAAAACTTCGTGCTTGGTATAATTTGATATGCAGATATTACTAGACATACCCCATAGGTCGATCACATACTTGAGGATTGTTCTTTCGTAATTAAGGACATATCATATGTGATATGATCGGCATTGAAGTTTCGAGGACTGAACGACATGAGTAAATAAATTAAGGGATATTTTCTTAAGGTATATAGCCTTAGGTGATAGGTGGATAAATTCTAAGTTGGGTAGCAGTGCATTGTCAACTCGGGAGGAATTTCTTTTAGATTATGATCGAGTAAGATTAGATTGGGAGAGGTTCAAGCCATTGTAATTTTGAGAAAGTTAGAAGGATGACTAAGATGATGAGGATCAATGAATTGATATTGAGGACCCAATATTTATACCTTAATTGCATGAGTTAAATTTTTGAACAATGAAGGTAGAATCACCAATTTGAATTAGAGGATAAATATAGAATTTCAGACTTGAATATTGGTGGACTGCATTTAAATTATTTTTCAATTTGGTGACTTAAATTAAGAATTAAAATTTTGGTTGGACGACCTATTTGAAATAATGAGGATGTGAATGGAATTTAAAGAGTTGAGGCATACAAAAATTTTATAAGTGAAAATGGGAAAATATTGGACTCAAACCACTTCTAAAGGAGATTATGATAGTTAGAGATCGTGAGGTAAAAGTTATATGCGTATGTAAATCTTGGAGATGTTATGTGGATATGGATAATTTGAAACAAGGTGAGAAGAGATAACCATAGGTTAAACTTTGATTGGAGCAGTGGTCATCTTAACCTAGAAGTGATTGCAATGGATATGATTAGGATTTTAGTTATCACAAGAAGATTGCGACTGACTTGTCTTATCGTACATAAAGGATTAACCGATTCTGCCTTATTTCACTTTTGAGGACGACATTGTCTTAAGTTGGCTGAATTGTGAAACCACCTCACCTAAGAATTTGACCTACTCGGCTTAGATAGTGAGACTGAGGCTAGCACGAATCCACTTAGAAATAGAACTCGGTATTTTTATTTAAGTTTTACAACATGATATCACTTGACACGCCTTACCATTGCTACGATAAATGGAGCAAGTCACTAGTCACTGCCTTCCTACAAATTCTACACCCTTATCCTAGACATGCCCATCATCCAATTCTCATCTTTGTACAATTTTCCAATTGTTGGACGCTTTTATGCAAAAGAGCATTTATGTGTCCACACCATTGGACATGACACATGAAGAAACCTATTTTTCGCTCATATGGATTTTTCCATAATTTTTTTTCGGGATGTGCAACGTGCAACATCGCCCACCCCTTTAAACCTAGCTTTGCATTTTAAACAATGCAAATCTTTGACCATCATTACATTCTATCGTGGCTTAATTTTAATTTCGAGGACAAAATTTTTATAAGTTGGGTAGAATGTAAAATCCCTATTTCAAAAAAAATCGTATTTATTATTTTTATTATTAATTAATAATTTAATCATGGTAATTATGTGCTAAATAGGAGAAATAGATTTTTAATAATTTTTATGTTAGGTGTTCGGGCACTTAGAGGACTTGTGGGACCATCAGGAATTTTTCGGAATTTATTCCATGTAGGAGACCCCTTGAGCAGTTGCTAGCCTAACGATGTGCATTACCTAAATCTATAAATTTCCTTATGAGTATATATATATATATATATGTATATACCAATATGTATATATGTATATATATATTTTATAAAGAAAAGGAAAGAAAGTATAAGAATTAATTAAGTAAGTATTAAATAAGTTACTAATCTAATAATATTAATAATAGTAATAGTAATAATACTACTCACCTACCAGATTTTGCTAAAGTTGCTCCTAGCAACTTACTGCTTGATTAGACCGGCCACCCCACTTTATTCCTTCAGCAAATACTTACTATGGGCGGCTGTAGCAAATATTTGATAAAGACCGCTAGCAACTTGATTACTTCCGCCAACCAATCCAACCTCTCTCCCTCTCTCCTAATTATATATAATATATATATATTAGCTCTCCAAAACCCTAACCTAATAGTTCCAGACCTTTTCTTCCCATCTAGAGCCGTCACCGCAGCCAGAGAAGCCCCGCCAAGCCATCCAACCATCCCGTCGACTCCGACCTCGCGCCCTGCAGATTCCCACTCGAGGCACCTTCGCTCCGACACGATTTTCCGTCGACTCGCTCGACCAAACGCTGTTCCATTTTTATAGGTATGATCATCCCTTAACCCTCTCCAATATTCGTTTTATATCCAACCTCAGAAAACGTGTGTCCCTAGGTGTAAAACAGCGTCCAAAGTGGACGGACAGACCCAATTCTGGGATCGCAGAATTCCAGAATGACCACCCGTATTGCCGAGTTCGTATCTCCCACCACAGAGATCCGAATTCGATGATTCTTTTTGATACCTGTAGAATATCTGACCTAGTTTAATTTCTATAAAATAACCCTAGGCTAATAGTTGCTGTGGACATAGTTATATTCGTCACAAAACTGTGCACACCCACTTTTTCCGGTTTCCCAAAAGTTGAAAAATGGAGCACGCCCCGCCAAACGGGACCGCCCCGCCGTGTGCCAAGTGTACCCAATGGTGCACGCAGCATAACCGGACACGTGAAAATTCGTGGGGACTGATTCGGACGCGTGTACGCACCGAAATCAGGCCGTATCCGTGGACACATTTCGTGTCGCAACTTTTGTGGAACTCGCACGTGTTTTGTGCACGCTTGTCAGATTGCGACGAAACTTGCTCCACTGGACTCGTGGTAACGCGCTGGTCCTGTGACCCAAATTTCACACAATTCTGAGATGGTTGACCAAATCGCCAATTGGCGGGTCCCACAGTTGACTTTTTGGACAAAATAGTGTTCGGCTCATCGGAATCCACATTTGGACATACCGTTGGGTTCGTATTGACATCTAGAGTTGTTTGACCCATAGTTTGTCCCATTTAGAGACTGTTACCCTCGACACGCTTTTCGGTGCAAAGTGGGCCACACGTGGACCCCACTTTTACCCAAAATTACCGTTTTGCCCCTGTGTCCAAATTGGACGAAAGGGATGTGCTTTTTAGCTATTTTGCTCATTCCGAAAACGTTGGTGATGTTTATTTCAGCATCCGGAGACGTTTGTTCGGAGTCCTTAGTTCCAGGTTCAGTGTCCTTGACATTTGGGCACGTACACTTTACAGATTTCTTGCCAGGCAAGTATACCTTGCCATTGTACTGTTTTTACATTCCATATGAGGCATGCATATTTATTTTCTGCTTATTTAGTTTATTTATTTTAACTGCTATATAAACTGCGCGTCCAAGGAAACTTGGGTGCAACGACGGTGTCGTCGTACTATATTTTTATTTATGTATATGCATTGGACCTACTTTATGAGACTACCCCATTTTCATGAGGCATTTATGTTTCATTGGCCATGACACTATTCATACACGAGTGTGAGTCACATGTAGGACACGGACTTGCGTACTCGGCTGGCCCCCGGTACGTATAGGTCGTGCGACGGATAGGGATAACTGCCAATAGAAACTTTGCATGCTAGTAGACCTGGCGGTTATTAGAGGTTTATCGTGTCATGGACATGACATGCTTAGAGCATTGGGTGGGGAGAACAACAAGTACCGCATTTGAGCTCCTTTACACTTTTTCTCCTGTACGTCCGGATTCTCCGCTGGAGATACGGGTCATGATGACCACTATATATTATGTACTATCAGGCGGGCCACCGGCGTTCAAAAGACGACGTGCCTTTTAGGCCCCTGGATCTCCAAAAGAGAACCATGCCAAATCCCAGTTTTCAGCCACATAGCTTACTTGTGGGGAAAGGTGTTCTTAACTGCATTCACATAGATGGTTAGGCGATCCCAATGGATGTTTATTTTCAGTACTTTATTGGCATGTACTTTTTGTATCTTGTTACGTCCCTCTGAGGACCTGGTTCCTTCCAGATATAGGTGAGCAGGAGTATCCACAGGAGTATGGACCTGGACCTGATGCTACCTATCAGCCTGAGGAGATCTTACCTTCTGATTATATGTGATTCATTGTAGCTGTTTAGAGATTTTAGTTGCTATTCTTTTCTAGACATTTATTCTTATATTAGAGTTTATTCTCTTCTCTCTTTAGTAGTTTATTATAGTCGATTTGCAGTGGATTTGTCTCCACCCGACTATTGCACTTTGAGATTACTATTTGAGACTACTTCTTTGATATTCAGTTATTGATTTCCTTTATTCTATCATTTGTGCTGTGGATGAGATATAGAACTGCGTGTGACTTGTTGTGACATATATTTACCACTGTGGATTGGATATTCATGTACAGCGTACGTGTGTATATGGTTTCCATATATTGGAGTTCGTATACATACGGCTGGCGTGTTACGTATTCCTAGTCCTACGTATTTTGGTACTGGGGCGTGACAGGTCCGGAGCTAGGGCAGCGGGTCAAGGGGTGCTGCCGACCGGACGGGGGAGCCTCGGCCGGGGGACGGCGGCTCGGGGCTGTCGCACTGCTGGTCGGGGGGGAAACTGAACCGGAGGGCGAGGCGGGGTGTTCTCGGCCATGGTGAGGAGGAGGAAGAGCTGTTGCTCCGGCGGGGGAAGTCAGGCCGGAGCTCGGGGACAGCGTCGAGCTCGAGGGAGAAGTGGCGTCGGAGATGGTGGTGTTGGCGGTGGTGGAGAAATCGACGGGGGAAGGAAGGAAGGTTGGGAGGGGGAGAGGGAAGCTGGTGGTGGCGTTGGTGCTGGTGGTGGAGGATGGTGGTGGCGGCGGGCTGTGATGGGGGGTGGCGGTAGAGAGAAGAGGGCGGCTGGGGGTGGCGACGATGATGATGGTGGAGGGTGGTGGTGATGGCGAGTGGCGGAGGAAGTCGACGGGGGGGGGGAGGAAGGAAGGGCGGAGGAGAAGAGGGCTGAGGAGAGAGGAGGTCGGTGCCGCGGGGGAGGGGAGGGTCAGCTCCGGCCAAGAGGGGGGGCTCGGGGGAGGAGAGGAGAGGAGCTGGGGTCGGGCTGCAGCGGAGCTCAGCGGCGGCGGGGAAAGCTCGCCGCGGACGGGGGAGGCTCGCCGAGCGGCTCCGGGGATAACAGTCAAGGTAAAGCTCCAAATAATTTGGTGATGGACAGGTGCACAAGTCAATAGGATATGAAAGCAAAATAAATTAAATTTTTGCCATAAATCCTAAATTGTTAAAATAATTCTAGAAATGCTGGAATCTGGTCGAGGGGGTTTACAGGGGCCCACAAGCCAATTTTTGCAAACACTGCTGAAATTGGCTCCCCCCAATTTCAGCCAACTATGTTGGCGGAAATTGGGTGTGGGGGCCCACTTGGTTCGGTTCGGTTTGTTTGGATTTGTTTATTTGGTTTGTTTGTTTTAATTAGTTATTTTTAGTTTTATTTATTTAGTTTTGTTTCTTAATTAGATTTAAGAAAATATATTTTAACGAAATAAAATTAAAATAAATTAATTGTAAGGAAAAATTTAGAAATATTTTTTTCGAAAATTTGCTTCCACAGCATCAAAATTTGTATAAATTCCATCTACAACATAAAAGTTTAAAAAATTATGAAAAAAACATCAATTGGGCATTTATATTTTTTTATATTATATTTCTATCGTTAATTTTTTTGCTGTTAACAGACGTTAAAAAAAATAATATTAATAAAAATCTGCCGTAAGAATATTTCGTCTGCCGTCGAGCATATTTCGAGCGGCCATAACTATTTGTTTTGAAATCATTTTTCGTTAAATAATAAGTCGATTTGTATGTTTTCGACGAGAGTAACTGTAAACACCCTAAATTTTTCAGATTTTTAAAATCAATTTTTGGGATTAAATATGCAATTTTCAGTAATTTACATAGGCCCTGTAGTGAGTTTGTAATTTTTAATTGCCAATAAACAACATTAAAATATAATGAAAGTATGATTTTATGGTGTAAAATAGAAAACCGGACTTAGGGTAATTTTCTGGGATTTTATTGGACATCAGACCTATTTTTAAAAGCCTAAAAACTATTTTCCTAAATTAATTAATTAATATTAATATTAATATTATTATTATTTTTATTTCTATTATTTATTTTATTTTTAATTCGTCTTTGGGCCCGGCCCGGCCCAGTGGGCCGAGCCCATGAAAACCCAACCCAGCCCAAGCCTCCTTAGCGGGTCGGGCGGGTCCGCTCACCCGGATCCGCGCCCGACCCGGACCCGCATCTCCCAAACCCGCTCCCACGTTCGACCCCGTTTCCCGACTTCTCCGCCGGCGCCGGAATTCCCGCTGCCACGACCGCGTCACCCCCACGTCGCCTCCCCCTCCGGCCTCTCCGCCACGTCGCCCAGGCCGAGCCCTCCCCAGTCCCCCTATAAATAGCTCCTCCTCCGCCTCCTTTCCCCCGAACCCACCTTGCCCTAACTAGCTCCGGCCGACCACCACGCCTGAACCCTAACGCCCGACTCCGGCGAACCCCTGCTACGACCTCCCCCAGGCGGAGCTCTTCCTCCTCTCCCCTTCCTCCTCCTCCCCAGGCGCAGCAGACCCCGACTCCTCCCCTCTTCTTCTCGAACCCGCCGACCCGGCCGTTCGAGAACCGCCGCAGCCTCGGCCCGACCTCGCCGACCGACGGCCAGCTTCCCAGAGCCCCGGCGACGCTGTCCCCAGCGCCCCACCGCCGTCTGCGCCGCCCAACCCGCCACCGACGTGTCCTCCAGCAGTACCCAGAGCCCGGACACGCGGACACAGACCCGGACACGGGATTCACAGTCAGGACACGAACACGCGTGTCGGACACAGAAAACCCTGGTTTTCTCGGTCCCCTTCAGGTATTCATAACTTGCAACCCTGATCTCCGTTTTCGATTCTGTAAATTCCTACGCGTAGCCTGCATGACCCTCTCGGTGTCCGGACAAACTGTTCGGGACATCGCGGCCTGTGGCGATCGCACACCGCGATCCAAAAACAGGAAAAAACCAGACCCTGCTTCACCCCGGAACTGAGTACGCCCCGCCAAACGGGACGACTTGGTCGCGTGCGGTCTTCACAGATACGTGCGTCTCGTCGATACGGACGTGTGGGTTTTCGCGAAAGTCGATTTGGGTGTGCGTGCACACCGGAATCAACGCGTATCCGCGGACATCGCTCCGTATCTGCCTTTTCTGCAATTCACCCTAACTTCGTGCACACACGTCGGATCGAGACGAAACTTGCGCCATCGGACTCGTAGTGATACGCTGGTCCTGTGGGTCAAGTTTGGTTCGATTCTGAGAACGTTGACGAAATCGCGTGTCGTGGGCCCCACAGGCCCCGCTCGACGGGCGATTTCGTGATCGGCTCATCGAAATCCAAATCTGAAAGTTCCGTTGGGTTCGTATCAGCGTTCCTGACCTGTTGACACTAAGTTTGGTGAATTTGGAGACCATTGACCCTGACACGTTTTTCGGTGCAAAGCGGGCCCACCGGTGGACCCCGTTTTGGCCCGAAATTATCGTTTCTGCCCTTGTCTCCAAATTGGACCCAAGGACAGGCGATCCTAGCTGATTGACACCTTCTGAGCGTGATGGTACTGTTTATTTCAGCTTTCGAAGACATCTCTGGGAATTTCCGTAACCAGGACCTTAGTGGATTTCAAAAACCTCAGGCAAGTGCACCTTGCCAAACTTACAGTCATTATTTTCATATTTTCTGTAAAAATACTCTGCTGGATGTCTTGTGAAATTCATATAAACTGTTTTAAACTGCTAAAACCTAGGAAACGTACGACGTACCTAGTGCCCGATCATAGTCGGGTACTGACACCGTACGCGGTGCTGGGTTCGTCATTTAGCGATGGATTTACGACCCCCTTATTTTGTACTTGACCTCTCAAGTACCCTATAACCCAGGACACATGACACTATCATGGACAGAATCTTCCCGAGTTATTCGTGGGGATTCTGAATAGGATACAGGACTTGACAGAGTTATTATTATTAGAAAGTATGACTTGTTGCATTAGATATAATCCCGCTGACATGGACATGAGACGTTATGGTCATGGTTTGCGCGATTACATTGGGTGGGGAGAGACACACAGGCTACAGGCTGTTCTATATATATATCTACTATTATTGTGAGGTTGTAGATTCTCCAGCAGAGCTAGACCCTTTACGTGTTATTACTGCTACCCGGCTCCCCGACATAGAGCTTGTAGCGGTCTCAGCCTGAGTACTAGTGTTGCTCTCATTTGCATATCACATAGATGGTTAGTTACTTAGTTTACCCTGCTGATTCATTATTTATTGCACTACTTATTCATTTTGGCTTGTAATATCTGTGCCTTGCTATGTCCACTGAGGACCTGGAATGGATTATGTCCCCAGGTTTAGCTGAGGAGCAGTATCCCGAGATATACGGGACAGGAGCTGAAGCTATTGCTGGAGCTGAACCAAACACTGAAGACGAGGTGACTGCCGAGGACTTCTCCTGAGTGCTTGTTCCAGTACTCAGTATTTATTTCATGTTTACATCTTTTGTTCCTGGCCTATAGAGCCAGTTTATTTCAGACTATAGTCGGATTGTTGCTCCGACTGACTTGCTGTGTTGATGTTGCTACATTACTTCCATTTGATTATGCAGTTTAATTCCTTTTCTTTATGGATGAGATTAGCGTGACATGTGTAGTAGACCTTATTTACAGCTTAAGTATGCCCTGATGGCTCCATTAAATTGGGTTATCCATCAGTACGTGCTGCTGGCCATTGCCACGCATCTCCAGTCCCTCGGCATTTTGGGACTGGGGCGTGACATGGTTTTTGTGGTGGCCCATGCAGGTCCAACTAAATTGTTCGGTTTCAACTTAGGGACCGGACAGGCCTGCAATAAGATAGGTTATAGGATCTCATCCATATATTTAATCATTTTTGAACTCTATGTCGAATTCAATTAAATTGCTTGAACTGCATCCTGTTTGATTCCTCTGTGCGTTCTCATTGTTTTCTTTTGATGCAGAGAAATGGATCCCAGACGTGGTGACGAGACCCCCTTGGGAACACCGACTCAAGCAGGGCTTACCTGCGAGGCTGGAACGACGCCAGATACTAGAGGACAATCCTCTCAGAGCAACCAAACTGGCCAGCCAAGTTCCAGATTCAGGCGTGATGACATCCCGCCTCCTCCCCAGTTCCCTCCTATGATGCCTGTCTTTCCCCCAGGACAGGCAATGGACGGCCAGCAAATGTTTCAGATGTTCTACGCCATGATGCAGGCGCAACAACAGATTCAACAGGAGACCCAACGCCGGGAGGCCGAGAACCTAAGGAACAGCCTGGGCGCAGCATTGGAGCATGCAAATCCACCAAATAGGCGGCCAGCGACGGGATCTATTACGGATTTCCGTCAACTCAAGCCCCGTACCTTCTCGGGCAAGGAAGGACCAACTGAAGTGCATGAATGGCTTACAAACACACAGCATCAGTTGGAGGCCGCTGAATTACCAAGGGACAAATGGATGACTGCCGTCCGGATGCAACTGACGGACAACGCGCATCATTGGTGGCTGTCCGAAGAAAGAAGGCTCGGACATGATCAGGTTACCTGGGAGGAGTTCTCCAGACTCTTCCAGGAAATGTACATCCCTGCTGTGGCTCGGTCAGAACTCCGAGACAGATTCAACCGCCTGATCCAGGGCAACATGACGGTGGAGGAATACAACGCCGAATTCATTCGCTTGAGCCGCTTCGCCCCTTCTCTAATTCCTATCGAAGAGGAGAAGGCGGAGAAGTTCTTTGATGGGCTCAGGTTCGAGCTTCAGAAGTTAATTGGATCGGTCGCGCCCACCTCTTACACCGACGTCCTAGCTGCAGCACGTCGGCTGGAGCGCGTTACTCGGAGGGAATCAAGCCTGAAACGTCCCTTCTCCTCAGTACCGTCCAAGTCATCACCAGGGGAATCTGCTAAACGGCCCCAGAAGAGCCCGCCCCCAAGAGCAGCAACTAAGAACCTGCCTACTTGCCACTACTGCAGCAAGGTAGGACATATTGAAAAGGAATGTCGACGCAAGCTGGGACTCTGCCTGGTTTGCGGATCTGGATAACACTTCTCCAAGGACTGCTCGGAACGTCGAGAGGGAGTTCCGAATCGACCAGCTCCACCTGCAGCTCTTCCAGCTGGGGGAGCAACTCAGACAGGGCCTGGAGGAGCCAGGCCACCTCTACCACCTCAGGCAGCACTGTTCCAACAAGCTCGTCAGCAAAGGGGTCCCGCTCAGGGACGAGGTCAGGCATATGCACTAGCAGTCACTGAGGAAGCTACTGCAGGAGAAGTGATAGCAGGTACCATATTAGTAGCTTCAATTCCTGCTGTAGCATTATTTGATTCTGGAGCTTCGCATTCATTTATTGCTGCTAGCTTCGTAGCCACACATAGAATAGCTACCGCACCTCTCTCGAAGATGAAGAGAATACTAACGGGAGGTGGAATTATCCCGGTTAGTGATACTTGTAGATCATGTTCGGTAGTAGTCTGTGGCCGAGAGATGCGAGCCCAATTCCTGATCTTTTCTATGCCTGATTACGATGTTGTACTTGGTATGGACTGGTTAAGTCAGTACCATGCGACACTGGATTGCCGGCTTGGAAAAGTGATATTTAGACCCCCTAGCCTTCCTGAGTTTGAATTTCTACGAGGAGCTGTAGAACAAGGGGTTCAGCCAACTCTTAGGGTATTGACCGTAGAAGAAGATTCAAGTTACCCAAGAGTCATAACGGAATTTGTGGATGTATTTCCCGACGACCTTCCAGGTTTACCACCTGATCGGGAGATAGAATTCACGATAGACCTAACTCCAGGAGCCGAACCTATCACCTCATCGGTATATCGGCTAGCACCTAAGGAGTTAGTGGAGCTGAAAACACAAGTTGACGACCTTCTAGAGAAAGGATTTATCCGGCCCAGTGTTTCACCATGGGGAGCACCTATACTCTTTGTACCCAAGAAGGACGGATCTGTACGGCTGTGCATTGATTACAGAGCCCTTAATGCTGTAACTATTAAAAACCGGTACCCATTACCACGCATTGATGATTTGTTTGACCAGTTGAGTGGTGCTAAGGTATTCTCCAAGATTGACCTTAGATCCGGTTATCACCAGATTAGGGTGAAGAAGGAAGATATCCCAAAGACAGCCTTCAGAACTAAGTATGGGCATTATGAGTTCCTAGTTATGCCGTTTGGTTTAACCAACGCACCTGCTGTATTTATGAGTTTGATGAACGGGGTCTTCCATCAGTACTTGGATAAGTTCGTGGTGGTGTTCATTGATGATATCCTAATCTACTCCAAGAACCACGAAGAGCACGAGGAACACCTTAGAATTGTGCTAGAAACCTTGAGAAGGGAGAAGCTGTATGCCAAGCTCAGCAAATGTGAGTTCTGTATGGACAAAGTGCCATTCTTAGGGCATATTATCTCAGGTGAAGGACTGTCTGTGGACCCAGAGAAAGTCACTGCTATAGAAACCTGGCCTACCCCTACCTCTGTTGCGGAAGTGAGAAGTTTTCTTGGACTTGCTGGGTATTACCGGCGGTTCGTAGAAAATTTTTCAAGGATCGCAGAACCTATGACTAAGCTGACACGGAAGGATCAGGAGTTCATATGGTCGGAAGAATGCCAGAATGCCTTTGAAGAATTGAAGAGGCGTCTAACAACAGCACCAGTCTTGACTCTTCCCTCAGGGTCAGGAGGTTTTGTTGTATATAGTGATGCGTCCGGTAGTGGACTAGGTTGTGTCTTGATGCAACACGGCAAGGTTATCGCCTATGCATCGAGGCAGCTGAAGGTCCACGAAAAGAACTACCCGACGCACGACCTGGAGCTAGCTGCAGTGATTTTTGCATTGAAGATCTGGAGACATTACCTGTATGGAGAAAAGGTCGAGATATTCACTGATCATAAGAGCTTGAAGTATGTTTATACACAGAAGGAGCTCAATATGAGGCAAAGGCGTTGGCTGGAGTTGATGGTGGACTTTGACATCGATCTGCAGTACCACCCGGGAAAAGCAAATGTTGTAGCCGACGCCCTTAGCAGAAAACCCTCGGCTTATTTCTTGACAGAGCAGCCTCAGTTATTACAAGACTTGTAAGATCTTCAGATAGAGGTTGTTCTACCTGGACAAAATGGGTTGCTGGCTAACCTCGAAGTGAAGTCATCGCTGGTGGAGAAAATCAAGGAAGCTTTGCCTAATGATGCCAGATTCCGAAGGCTGAGAGAAAGAACAGAAGCAGGCTTGCAGACGGGACTTCGCATCCACGAGGACGGAACATTGAGGTGCGGAAATCGCCTATGTGTTCCAAATGGAGAATTAAGGCAGGAATTGATGACAGAAGCCCATAGCTCCATATACTCGGTTCATCCAGGAGGAACCAAGATGTACAGGGACTTAAGACAATATTACTGGTGGCATGGAATGAAAAGGGAGATTGCCCGCTTTGTGGCGAAATGCTTAGTCTGCCAGCAGGTGAAGGCCGAGCACCAGAGGACTGCAGGTATGTTGCAGCCACTTCCCATCCCTGAATGGAAGTGGGAGCATATTACCATGGACTTTGTCACTGGGTTTCCAAGAAGCCCTAGTGGTAAGGATGCAGTATGGGTCATAGTGGATCGGCTCTCTAAGTCGGCTCACTTCTTGCCGTTCAGAGTCGGACAATCCACAGAAGTACTAGCCGACATGTATATGCGTCAGATCGTAAAATTACATGGAGTGCCGGTTAGTATCGTATCAGATCGAGACTCAAGATTTACATCTCACTTCTGGCGAAGCATGCAAGAGAGTCTCGGCACCAGGCTCAAGTTCAGTACTGCCTATCATCCTCAGACAGACGGACAATCAGAGCGCACAATTCAGATCCTAGAAGATATACTGCGATCTTGTATACTGGATTTCGGAGGCTCTTGGGAAGATCACCTGCACTTAGTGGAGTTCTCCTACAACAACAGCTATCAGGCAAGCATTCAGATGGCACCTTTCGAGGCGTTGTACGGAAGGAAGTGCAGATCGCCGATATGCTGGAGTGACGTTGGTGAACGTCAAATGCTGGGTCAAGAGTTGGTAACGGAGACAGTGGAGAAAGTAAAGCAGATTCAGAACCATCTCCGTGCAGCCCAGGATAGACAGAAGCATTGGGCCGATGTACACCGACGACCCCTGGAATTCAAGGAAGGGGAACATGTATTTTTGAGGATCTCGCCCACTAGAGGTACTATCAGATTTGGCAGCAGAGGCAAGTTAAGCCCAAGGTACATTGGGCCATTCGATATCTTGGAGCGCATTGGTGAGGTGGCTTACCGTCTTGCATTACCTCCATCCTTAGAGGGAGTGCATGACGTATTCCACGTCTCACAACTGAGGAGATATGTGACGGACCCAAGTCATATAGTTGATCATTCTGAGATTTCGGTGGGACCTAGCCTGAGATACGAAGAGCAGCCAGTGGGTATACTCGACACCAGCGAGAAGACACTGCGAGGGCAGACTATCAGGCTGGTTCGAGTAGCTTGGAAACAGCACTCTCCAGGCGAATCGACCTGGGAGCGAGAAGATGTTATGCACCAGCGCTATCCACATTTATTTGCTGATGCAGGTAACCTTAGTATTCTTTTAGTTCTGTAAAATCTTGTCTTTATAGTTTACCCTTCGATTGCGAGGACGCAATCCTCTTAAGGGGGGTAGATTGTAAACACCCTAAATTTTTCAGATTTTTAAAATCAATTTTTGGGATTAAATATGCAATTTTCAGTAATTTACATAGGCCCTGTAGTGAGTTTGTAATTTTTAATTGCCAATAAACAACATTAAAATGTAATGAAAGTATGATTTTATGGTGTAAAATAGAAAACCGGACTTAGGGTAATTTTCTGGGATTTTATTGGACATCAGACCTATTTTTAAAAGCCTAAAAACTATTTTCCTAAATTAATTAATTAATATTAATATTAATATTATTATTATTTTTATTTCTATTATTTATTTTATTTTTAATTCGTCTTTGGGCTCGGCCCGGCCCAGTGGGCCGAGCCCATGAAAACCCAACCCAGCCCAAGCCTCCTTAGCGGGTCGGGCGGGTCCGCTCACCCGGATCCGCGCCCGACCCGGACCCGCATCTCCCAAACCCGCTCCCACGTTCGACCCCGTTTCCCGACTTCTCCGCCGGCGCCGGAATTCCCGCTGCCACGACCGCGTCACCCCCACGTCGCCTCCCCCTCCGGCCTCTCCGCCACGTCGCCCAGGCCGAGCCCTCCCCAGTCCCCCTATAAATAGCTCCTCCTCCGCCTCCTTTCCCCCGAACCCACCTTGCCCTAACTAGCTCCGGCCGACCACCACGCCTGAACCCTAACGCCCGACTCCGGCGAACCCCTGCTACGACCTCCCCCAGGCGGAGCTCTTCCTCCTCTCCCCTTCCTCCTCCTCCCCAGGCGCAGCAGACCCCGACTCCTCCCCTCTTCTTCTCGAACCCGCCGACCCGGCCGTTCGAGAACCGCCGCAGCCTCGGCCCGACCTCGCCGACCGACGGCCAGCTTCCCAGAGCCCCGGCGACGCTGTCCCCAGCGCCCCACCGCCGTCTGCGCCGCCCAACCCGCCACCGGCGTGTCCTCCAGCAGTACCCAGAGCCCGGACACGCGGACACAGACCCGGACACGGGATTCACAGTCAGGACACGAACACGCGTGTCGGACACAGAAAACCCTGGTTTTCTCGGTCCCCTTCAGGTATTCATAACTTGCAACCCTGATCTCCGTTTTCGATTCTGTAAATTCCTACGCGTAGCCTGCATGACCCTCTCGGTGTCCGGACAAACTGTTCGGGACATCGCGGCCTGTGGCGATCGCACACCGCGATCCAAAAACAGGAAAAAACCAGACCCTGCTTCACCCCGGAACTGAGTACGCCCCGCCAAACGGGACGACTTGGTCGCGTGCGGTCTTCACAGATACGTGTGCCTCGTCGATACGGACGTGTGGATTTTTGCGGAAGTCGATTTGGGTGTGCGTGCACACCGGAATCAACGCGTATCCGCGGACATCGCTCCGTATCCGTCTTTTCTGCAATTTACCCTAACTTCGTGCACACACGTCGGATCGAGACGAAACTTGCGCCATCGGACTCGTAGCGATACGCTGGTCCTGTGGGTCAAGTTTGGTTCGATTCTGAGAACGTTGACGAAATCGCGTGTCGTGGGCCCCACAAGTCCCGCTCGACGGGCGATTTCGTGATCGGCTCATCGGAATCCAAATCTGAAAGTTCCGTTGGGTTCGTATCAGCGTTCCTGACCTGTTGACATTAAGTTTGGTGAATTTGGAGACCATTGACCCTGACACGTTTTTCGGTGCAAAGCGGGCCCACCGGTGGACCCCGTTTTGGCCCGAAATTACCGTTTCTGCCCTTGTCTCCAAATTGGACCCAAGGACAGGCGATCCTAGATGATTGACACCTTCTGAGCGTGATGGTACTGTTTATTTCAGCTTTCGGAGACATCTCTGGGAATTTCCGTAACCAGGACCTTAGTGGATTTCAAAAACCTCAGGCAAGTGCACCTTGCCAAACTTGCAGTCATTATTTTTATATTTTCTGTAAAAATACTCTGCTGGATGTCTTGTGAAATTCATATAAACTGTTTTAAACTGCTAAAACCTAGGAAACGTACGACGTACCTAGTGCCCGATCATAGTCGGGTACTGACACCGTACGCGGTGCTGGGTTCGTCATTTAGCGATGGATTTACGACCCCCTTATTTTGTACTTGACCTCTCAAGTACCCTATAACCCAGGACACATGACACTATCATGGACAGAATCTTCCCGAGTTATTCGTGGGGATTCTGAATAGGATACAGGACTTGACAGAGTTATTATTATTAGAAAGTATGACTTGTTGCATTAGATATAATCCCGCTGACATGGACATGAGACGTTATGGTCATGGTTTGCGCGATTACATTGGGTGGGGAGAGACACACAGGCTACAGGCTGTTATATATATATATCTACTATTATTGTGAGGTTGTAGACTCTCCAGCAGAGCTAGACCCTTTACGTGTTATTACTGCTACCCGGCTCCCCGACACAGAGCTTGTAGCGGTCTCAGCCTGAGTACTAGTGTTGCTCTCATTTGCATATCACATAGATGGTTAGTTACTTAGTTTACCCTGCTGATTCATTATTTATTGCACTGCTTATTCATTTTGGCTTGTAATATCTGTGCCTTGCTATGTCCACTGAGGACCTGGAATGGATTATGTCCCCAGGTTTAGCTGAGGAGCAGTATCCCGAGATATACGGGACAGGAGCTGAAGCTATTGCTGGAGCTGAACCAAACACTGAAGACGAGGTGACTGCCGAGGACTTCTCCTGAGTGCTTGTTCCAGTACTCAGTATTTATTTCATGTTTACATCTTTTGTTCCTGGCCTATAGAGCCAGTTTATTTCAGACTATAGTCGGATTGTTGCTCCGACTGACTTGCTGTGTTGATGTTGCTACATTACTTCCATTTGATTATGCAGTTTAATTCCTTTTCTTTATGGATGAGATTAGCGTGACATGTGTAGTAGACCTTATTTACAGCTTAAGTACGCCCTGATGGCTCCATTAAATTGGGTTATCCATCAGTACGTGCTGCTGGCCATTGCCACGCATCTCCAGTCCCTCGGCATTTTGGGACTGGGGCGTGACAGTAACACAAATCATGTAGAAAAATTTTTTATCCGAAGCAAGACGCATATGTTACAGGTAAAAATATAAATTTTAAAACTTTAAAGTATCATAACTTTTGACTGGGAGATCGAAACAAGGCACAATTTGTGCCAAAATAATCGTATGGAAAGGTACTATGGGATAACCGTTACACCGTTTTACGGACTTCGAAAATTTTCAGATCGCAAAAAACGATGTTTCGACCTCCAAATTTTACTTTCGGTAATTTTATTTTCGAATATTTAAAATTTACTGTAGTGAAATAAATTTATATTGGATGTGAGGGCCCACGGATTTAAAAAGATGTTTGGACCACCAAAAAAAATTAGAAAAATTTAAATTAATTATTTTATGTCTACTATGAAAAAATTTAATAAAACAAAATAAATAATCAAACCAAACTAACTAAACAAACCAACCCAAACCACCCAACCAACCCGTGGGACCCCACCCAATTTCAGCCAACATAGTTGGCAGAAATTGGGTGTGGGGCTCACAGATTCTTTTGGGTGGTTTGGGTTGGTTTGTTTTGGTTGGTTTTGGTTGTTGTTTTTTTTGGTTGGTTTGTTTTTGTTGGTTTTGTTTTGGATTTAGTTTTTTTTTTTTAGTTTTTTAACCAATAATCAGATCTAAATTTTTTCTTACAATTAATTTATTTTAATTTTATTTTGTTAAAATATATTTTCTTAAATCTAATTAAGAAACAAAACTAAATAAATAACCAATTAAAACAAACCAACCAAACAAACCGAACCGAACCAAGTGGGCCCCCACACCCAATTTCCGCCAACACAGTTGGCTGAAATTGGGGGGAGCCAATTTCAGCCAACAGTGTTGGCGAAAATTGGCTTGTGGGCCCCACTTAAATTTTTTTTTTTCCTACGTGTACAGCTGTTGTGTTTTCCGCCAACACTGTTGGCGGACTTTGTCTGTTTTTTAAAATTTTGCAAACTTATTTCTTTTGCATAAATTTAATATAAATTTATTTCGCTACAGTAAATTTTCTGAACAATTAATATAGATAAGCTAGGAGACGATTAAATCTGAAGTGTTTGCTAACTTTCTAAAAATTATCAAGTATGCACAAGTGTCCAAGTGTAGCTTTCAAGTTCTATAAAATTTGACCAAAGTCAAAATGTAGCATTGAAATATCTTCCACTGTAGATGATCTAATCTAATCGGGTGGCCTTGCCTAACCAGTTAGTTGGCTCTTGATGAGCTTAGGCCCAATGGGCTGCACAGACTTGGTATGGATCTGTTTCTGTTGGCTTTTGGATCAATCCATTTTGCAAAAAAATTTGAACTGGAGATTGTGTTATTTTATATTAATATAATAATGTATATACATCTGCTCTTAGAGGTGTAAACGGATGAAACAGACTCAAACAATTTCATGTTCAATTTCGGATTGAAATTAAAATGGAAAATGATATTTCGCCTGTGTTCTTGGATTGCAGTTCGTGATCGTGGACCATGTGTCAGCAATATTTTGCCCTTCTATTTGTATGGGCCCACCATCGATTGGACAATGAATGGAGCGTTGACATGTGGCTCGCGGTAATGGTTCAAGACCACGGACAACATAACACTGTCGGATTAAAATTGGATGGTCCTAAGTTCAGCTTGATTCAAATTGGATCCAAATATCAATGCTTAGGCTTGGTCTGTTAGGAATTAGCTAGTCTCTGTTCGACTTGCTAGATTTGTTCGGACGGATCGGATACGGACCAAATACTGGTTCGATTATAATTTTTGGCTAATTTAATAAAAAAATTACATAAAACGATGAGTAAACAATTTGAATAGGAGGAAATACGCGTAGGGAGTTTTGATTTGGGAGAAAATAAATAAATAAATTAATATAGGAATAGGAAGATCTGTCCATGGAAAGTTGAAGAAAATTGAATACATGAATCAAAATTCCTAGAGGGACTCATGAGTTCTTAATTTTTTGAACTCACACAATTTATAATCGTTGGATTATATCTATTTTATCTTTTAATTTTTTCAAAAAATCTAAATACAAAAATACAAATATAATCGTTAGATTACATCTATCTTATCTTTTAATTTTTTTAAAGGATCTAAATATAAAAGTATAAAAGATTAAACTGAAAAAATTATCCACTTCTCGTAGAGCAAAATAATTTTTTCAAAGGATCTAAATATAAAAATATAAAAGATTAAACTGAAAAAATTATCCACTCGTGGTAGAGCAAAATGTTTTGCCTTTTTATGGATGGTAATAAAGAATAGTAAGTATGGAAAAATTGGAAAAAGAGCTTGGCACAACCGGTCGGCCAGTTCACATGCTCAATGATAGGGAAAAAAAATCACTAAAAAATTTATTTGAATCGACTTGCTTACAGACTCGCAGACTATTAATTGTTATAGTCTATAAGCATCAAGCCTACTGTATGCATGTGTATGTCTACTGTATGCATGTGTATGTGTGAGTTTCAAGTCAAGGTGTGGATTAAGTCGGTCTGGGTCGATTTGTGGTCCGGGTTAATCAGGTTTGACCGGATCTGGTTTGAACCAGACTCAATGCGAAGAGAGCGATGGGCCGGTCCGGTCAATAAATTATCCGACCCAGCCTGGGTCCATGATCCGGTCAGGGTAGGACCGGATTGAACGAGTCTGGATCCGGGCCGGCCGATTTTTTTATTTTTTTTATATACAATCTATATATGTAAATAAATTCAAGTAAAAATTTGTAGGTTTTTTCTTACTAAGTTATTTTTGTATAATTTGAAATTTATAAGTAAGTAAGAAAGTTTTTTATATAACTTTAAATATTTAACTTTAAGTATAAATTTATTTAAAATTTACAAGTAAGTTAGAAAGTTTTTTTAGATAACTTTAAGTATATAATTTTAAGTATAAATTTATTTGAAATTTATAAGTAAGTTAGGTTTTTTTTAATTTAATTTTTTTATATCAATATTTATATAACTTTAAGTAGAAATTAAAATGTAAATATTTATAAAGTCATTATTTTTTGAATATTTTTTGAATAACTTATAAAAAAATGTATAAATCTATTTTTTTGAATTTAAATTAAATTTATAACTTAAAATTTAAAGAAGTGATTTATATAGACACAAAGAAGTTAAATGTAAACAACTAACAACATTAAGTAAGAAAAAGCTAAATTTCTTTTATTAATGACAATTAAATATAAATGTATTATAACATTAAGTAAAAAAAAAAAAATAGAAACTTGTAAACTAAAATTTTATTTGCATAAAGCTTGTAAAAAATTGTACAAGTCTTTTAAAAAAAAAATCGTCGTCCGTCTTTCGTTGAAGTTTATTTTGCTCAGCTCCTCCTTTAATAGCGTCATTTATAGTAAGAGATTAGTCATGCGATATCGGCACTTTCATCTTTTGAGTCTTGAGTTCTTTTCTCAGCACGGGTCCAATTTTGAACGCAGACACAAGCTTCCAAAATATCTGGCAGCAACCGACTCCTTTTCTTGCTTAGCATCATTGAACCTGCACTAAAACAAGATTTCGATGCTACCGTGGACACCGGGACCATTAGAATATTGCGTGCTATAGCAGAAAGTACATGATACATTTTTTCGTGTCTCTTCCACCATTCTAAAATTGAATAATAAGATGAAGAGTCATCTTCATCTTGTTCATAAGAATTTAGATATAAGGACAATTCTTGCATAGGTTGGAAAGATTGTTTTTGTTTCTTTCTTTGCAGTACACTTTTAGCATATGATAATTTAGAAGCAAAACTAGAGCTACTACCTTGAACGGTTGTAGCGGGTTAGGTGGATACAACTCTATCTTCATATAAAGCAATTAAACTATGTAAAGCATCATTAATTTTTACTTTCAAACTACTTACATCAACTCTCATATTATCTTCAAAATCGTCTATTAAAATATATACACCATCTAATTTAATCATAGGATCAAAAACCGAAACCAAACAATATAGAAGAGGTATATCACCCGAATATTTTTTAAATTTGGCTTCCATTTTGGCAACAACATCAAAATCAGGGACATTTCTATATTTACAAAATAAATGAGACATGTTAAGAATTTCTATATTATATTTACAAAATAATAGTAATTACTCTCACCAAATATAAATGGTTGTTCCTCATAAATCATAAATCTTGCTAACTCAGTCTTGTTACGAGTATCAGAATAAGTAAATGTACCTAAAGAAGATCTTTGACCACCTGTACTTAGCTTTGTTTGTATAGCCTGCAGTGTGTCTTTACCATAGCAACTTTCGTTGTATCTTTTTAAAGTGTCCGAACCATTATTTTTTTTTTTACTTGTAAACCCACTTATATCTCTTACATTCTGCAGACTTAGGTATTGGTTTTTGATCTTTTGGATCTAAAACCGGATTGCCTCACTATCAGTGACAAATATTTTTGTAAAATAATTCCATAAAATAGATTTTTTTTCTATTGCCAAGATTTGTAGCCGTGGTTATACTCCTAACTTCAGGAGGTAACTTTTGTCTCGGTGGCATAAATTCAGGAATATGATTATTTTCAAATATATTATTATAATAATCATAGTTTTCAAAAGGTTGGTTTGAACCTTGTCCATCCATATTTAAAAAAAAAAAATACTTTTTTAAAAATTAGAGCAAAATTAATTAATTCTCTACGAAGAGAGAGAGAGAGAGAGAGGAAAGAAAAATCTCAAATCAGAAAAAAAACTATTATATAATATTAAAGTTACTTGTAACGTCTGTTAGAAGCCTCCAAAATAAATCGGAAGAAAATGTGCTGAGAGGGAAGAAGTTGGACTCCAGTAATTGCTTTACTTCTAAACTTTGTAATTGTCTTGCTTGCTTCTAAACTTTGTAAGAAGAAAGAAATTTTGTAGAAGGAAAAAAGTTTTGTTGTGTTTATTTTTCATGAATTATGGACTATTTATAGAATTTGTTGGGTCAAAATGACCCCAAATACCCTAAAAATTAGTTTTTATAATGGATATTTTGGTCATTTTTAAAAAAAAGACCAAAATACCCCTAAAACAGAAAAAACTGCCACTAAAATAGGGTATTTTGGTAAAAATGCCCCCAATGGATATATTCTAAAAAAAATGGCCGTACTGGGCCAACCGAGTCGACCGAATCCGAACGGCCCGAACGATACAGAAATCAGGCCGGGCCGGGGCCGGGCTAGTGGGTTGGCTCCACCGACCCAGCCCGACCAGTGGGGGCTAGTGGGCCTGGGCAGGTCGGTCCGTTGACCGGGTCGGGTCCGAACCGGGTTCCGAGCCGCCCGCTCATTTAGACACCTTGAGTTTCAAGCCACCAGCCAAGCTACCACCGGTGGCAAGTTCTTCGGGTGAGTGTTTTTTAATATTTTAATAATAATAAAAAATAAAATAATTATTTTATTATTGATGTTCATAGACATATTCGAGCTGGACAAGTATATGATCGAGTTCGAGCTCGAACTCGTTAAAGGTTCGGACTAGCTAGTAATTTTGTTAAGTTCGGTTCATATAAGTTGTTCGGACAGTCCACGGTTGGATTATTTATCGAGTCGGACTCAGACGAACGACGGACCGTCCTGTTCACTATATATATATATATATATATATATATATATATATATATATATATATATATATATATATATATATAATAAAGAGAATGGAGGAAATTGTTCATTCATTTATCATATTTTATATGACGTTATCATCACGATTGCTCTAGGAAATAGAAGAAGGGAGAAAGAACTTCAAGTAAAATTATATTAAAGAGGTAAGTCTAAGTGTAGGTGAAAAAATATATATAGACAATAAATTAACAGAAAATGCAATGTCTGGTCTTATACATTGTGCTAGATATAATAGTGCTACGATAGCACTTAAATACGATATTTCAGGACCAATTTTTTTTTTCATCTTCTCCCCTTGGTTGGAATGTATTTTTATCCAAATATAAAGTACATATAATCATAGATGTACTTAGTAGATATGCTTTGTCCGTTTTGAATTATTTCAAAATTCTTTCAATATATCGGAATTGATGCACTAATATTCCACTAAAACTTTGTTCTATTTGTAAACCAAGACAAAATTTTTTTTTTTAAAGTATTTTATTTCAAATTATTTATTCAAATAGTTTACAGTTTTCTCTAATTTTGTAGAAGACCCAATTAGGTTTATATCATCCACATATATTGCTACTATAGAAAATTTATTCTCGAATTTCTTAATGAAAACATATGGACAAATTTGACTATTTTTGTATCCTTTCTTAGTCAAATAAATACTAAGATGATTATACCACATTCTTCCAGATTGTTTTAACCCAAATAATGTTCGTCTAAGTTTAATTGAACACATGTCCTTTGACTTAGTATCTGGCATTGTAAATCCTTTTGGAATTTTCATATAGATGTCAGTATCTAAGTCTTCGTACAAATATGCAGTTACAACATCCATGAGTCTCATATCAAGATTTTCAAAAATTGCGAGACTGATTAGATATCTATAAGTAATGACGTCCGTAACAGGAGAATATGTCTTCATATAGTCAATTTCAGGTCTTTGAGAGAAATCTTGTGCTACAAGTCGGACTTTGTATCTTTCAACTTCATTCCTCTCATTTCATTTTCTCACGAAGACCAATTTAAAACCAATAGGGTTTATGTCCTTTGGTGTTTCCATTATAGGTCCAAACACACCACTTTTTTAAAGATTTTAATTATGCTTGAATAGCTTCTTTCCACATTGGCCAATCTTTTTTTTTTGTCGACATTCATTTATACTACGTGGTTCATTTTCATAATCATCATTGTCCTTTGATATTTCAGTAGATACTTTATAGCTAAATATGTCATCAATGACAAGTGTTTTTCTATTCCACAATTCACTTGAACATGTATGGAATATCAAAATCTCTTTATTTTCATGTACCTGTGACACTCTAGAGGCATCCATAGATATTTTAGTGAATTTGAAAACTTGCACATTTTCATTATTTGTTTCTTGAGCTCCAGCCACTATCAGGCCTTTATCAGGACAATATGTTTCATTAGCTCTCTTCTTTCTAGGAGCACTATCCTTGGAACCTATAGGCTTACCACATTTTTGACGTGTAGTAGTAGATTCATTTGCCATCTTATTTGGATTTTGTCCAACTGGAATAGTAATTCTGGCTGGTATATTCATAGCTGATCTATTTACCTTTGTAGCATCATTAAATGCATAAGGTAAATAATTTGCGAATTTTTGCAAATGTATCATTCTTTTTGTCTCATAATCACATTGTGAAGTTCTTGGATCTTGATAAGATAGAGTAGGCATATTTTATGTCAATTCACGCCGTTCATTAGTAATACTTTGTTCATTATGAACAATTTATTGCTTTTCTCCCCTAACGGCGGAAAAACTCTCTCATCAAATTGACAATCATCAAATCTTACAATCAAAACATCACCAATCATTGGTTCCAAATACTTTATTATAGAAGAAACTCAAAACCAATGTATATTTTCAAACATCGTTGGTGACCAATCTTAGTTCTTTTCGAGGGTGGAATTGGGATATATACTGCACGTCCAAACTTTTCAAATAGAAATGTTGGATTGTTTACCACAAACAAGTTATATAGGTAAAAAAATATGGTAGGCCGTGGGTCTAAATTTAACTAGAGATCCAGCATGTAAAATAATATGTCCCCAACCCTCAATTGGCAAATTAGATTGCATTAGTAAAGGTCTAGCTATAAGTTGGAGATGTTTGATAAATGACTCAGCTAACCCATTTTGAGTGTGCACATGGGGAACATGATTTTCTACCTCAATTCCTAATGATGTATAATATTCATCAAAAACTTATGAGGTAAATTCTATAGCATCATCAAGTCTAATTGATTTAATCGTATTATCAGGAAACGGAGATCTAAGTTTAATAATTTGGGCCAAAAGACGAAAAATGTAAAATTTCTAGTAGACAATAAACAAACATGTGACCACCTAGTAGATGCATCTATGAGTACCATAAAATATCTAAAAGGACCACTAACAGGGTGAATAGGACCACAAATATCTTCTTGTATTCTTTGCAAGAAAGTAGGAGACTCATTCTTAACTTTTAGCAAAGATAGTCTAGTTATGAACTTTCCTTGTGAACAAGGAACACATAGGTTTCTTTGGTAAGCCAAGATTGTAATTTTTCAATAAATGTCCAAAATAATTGTTAATGATCCTTTTGAACATAGTTTGTCCCGGATGACCCAAACGGTCATGACAAATGGTACATAAGACTCATTTGCTTTATGTTTTGCCACATTCATATGAGATTCAAATATACCAATGGTGGTGTAATACAAACCCACCGAAAGACAAGACAATTCTTCTAATGTGAGCTTTTTTCTTCCAACATTAGATGTCATACATAATGTCTCTTTATTGTTTTCAATATGGTACCCATTTATGTGTATATCTTTGAAACTCACCAATTTTTTTTTAATTGTTTGAATATAACACATTCTGCAAATTTATTTGAGTACCACTAGGTAACATGATGTGTGCTTTTTCAAAGCCCTCAATTATATGGGCTGGCCTAGCTATTGTTGACACTTTATGCTTGTCAAATACTAACTTTGAGAAATTTTTTGATTTTTCAAAATCGTATGTGTTGTAGCACTATCTACCAAACACATATCTAAGTCATTATTCTCCCTTCGTAATTCCATACCTTCAATTATAAAGAAAAAAAAATTATGAACATATATTCTAGCTAACATAAATATAATAAAAATAATTAAGCATGCCAAACGATAATATTATATTAGAAATGTGACTCTAAATAAATAATAAAGATTTCTAACAAACCCTCATAGCCTAGACATTCCATTTATGGATTCTTTAAATTTGTCAACCTCTTCTTGAGGAGCTCGACATTGCTTAAACCAATGTCCATATTTTCCACATTTATGACAAGCATTACTACTCTTATTTGGTTTATTTTGAGGATTTGAATTTTCTTTGTTAGAGGGTGTTGTCCACTTATTCAATTTATTCTTTTGTGAACCACTGTTTCCACCTTTGGAAGGCTGATAACCATGACCATATCTCCCATAGTTTTTTTTACGTCCTCTTCCACATCCTCTACCATGACCTCTGCTAAATTCAATATTAGAATTTGCCTCAGGAGTTGGCATTGATCTAGTTGGTCTAGAGTTATGGTTTTTTAAGAGAACTTTGCTATTTGCCTCTGCTACAAGGAGACAAGTCACCAGTTCAGAGTATTTTGTGAATTTTTTTTTACGGTATTGTTCCTGCAAAAGCACATCACTTGCATAAAAAGTGGAAAGAATTTTCTCAAGCATTTGAATCTTTGTTACTTCTTCTTCGCACAACCTAAGGCGAGAAATAATATTAAATAGAGCATAATTGTATTCTTTAATAGTTTATAGTCTTGGTATCTTAGGTTCAACCATTCACTTTGAGCAATCAGAAGGATTACCATCATTTGATGGTCAAATATATCCTTTAGATATGTCCAAAAATTCATTGGATCATCCTCACATAGATATTATGCTTTTATATCATCATGGATATGATGTCGTAGGAAAATTAAAGCCTTAGCCTTGGCTTCAGAAGATTCTTTATTTTTTTTCTTAACAGTTCCATCAAGCTTGTTGGACTGCAAGTGCAACTTCGCATCCAATAATTGTCTCTGCTCACATCAAGAGCTTTAAATTCAAGTTTTGCAAGGCTCGACATCTATATGGCAAAAATAATTATATTAGATGTAAATAATAAATTTACATCTAATATGACAACAATGTGATCATTATGTATTTTGGGTACTTTCTTATAATTTAATTCACATATACAAAAATATGAATTAGTACCTAATAGAATTTAAATAAATCAAATAATGGATTTTTTTTTTATTTTGAAAGAAATTGTGAACATGTTCAATACAAATTTAGATTTAAAACTAAAAAAAAAATAGATCTAGAAAACTTATATTCTAATCAATCTATAAACACACAAATCAAATATATATTTTAATTTTACTAAAATATGTGATATAAGTATACATAATTTAGACTTACCTAAATCATGATATGTCAAATAGGACTTGATAATGCCATAGAATTCAGCTCTTCTCTAGTTGATTATTTATTTGGAGTCACATTTTCATTATTTGTTTCTAGTAGTTGATTTATATGGTGAATGAAGAAACAATTTCCTCTATTCTTTCTACTTTATAATACATTAGAGAATTAATCGCACTCCATGAGTTTGTGGTCCTATTCACCCTGCTAGTAGTCCTTTTAGATATTTTATGGTACTCATAGATGCATCTACTAGGTGGTCACATATTTGTTTATTGTCTACTAGAAATTTTGTAATTTCTCGTCTTTTGACCAAAATTATTAAACTTAGATCAAAGTTTCCTGATAACATGATTAAGTTAATTAGGACTTGATAATGCCGCAGAATTCAGCTCCTCTATAGTTGATTATTTATTTGGATTCATATTTTCATTATATATATTGTTTATTCATTCACCATATTTTATATCACGTTATCAACATTAATTGCTCTAGGAAATAGAAGAAGGGAGAAAGAAGTTCTAGTAAATTATATTGAAGAGGTAAGTTTAAATCATGTATATATATATATATATATATATATATATATATATATATATATATATATATATATATATATATATATGCTCAAAAATTACCTGGGTGGTTTCATATTATGGAACCAACCTATGTTACAACTGTTGAATTTGGATTGCAAGGCTGAGATTACACTTATATGTTTTAAGTATATACTCCCACCTTTTAATCTCAGCCTTGCAATCCAAATCCAACAGTTGTAATCGGTTGATTTCATAATATGAAACTACCCAGCTAGTTTTAGAGCATATATATATATATATATATATATATATATATATATATATATATATATATATATATATATATATATATATATATATATATATATATATGGGAGCGGATCCGAAGCCCCGCGGGAGCCCCGTTGCTTCCAACTGTTGGATCGCGGGGGCCCCACCCCCTATCCGATGGTGCAAGGGGGTCTTTTGATCCGCCACCAAGGCTTATTGCACCATTATTTCACCAATTAATCTCAACCGAGTAAGTGATGGGATCATGTGGTTATAAAGCATGATGACATGCATAAATTTTTGGAATATATGTCATCATGAAGTCACCATTCTTTATAACCACATGATCTCATCACTTACACGAATGAGATTAATTGGTGCAATAATGGTGCAATTAGCCTGTTGGTAAGGGGGACGGTACCCGTAGGGACTGTTCGGGTTTGATCCCCCCTCCAAATGGCTGGGTGGCTATTATAGCCACAACCCGGGCATGGTGGCAATATATATAAGAAAGGATTATGTGTCACATATAATTTGACATATAAAAAAATGCAATCCCAGTCGCATATTAATAGAAATTAAAGGTTTAGATTTGTATATAAAATTGTGTTCCCATAGACTAATAAACTTCATAATTTATGTGCCATACTAACTAGCTCTTGACAAATAAATTAGAATATATTTTTGCCATGTGTTTGATCTCGTATTTTACAAATTAGTAATTTTAGTTTGATCACAAAAAAATTAGTTAATTTTAGTAGAGTTTTTTTATTATAAATTTAATATTACCATTTGTATGCTAGCAAGATTTGCTAAATTAAATTTTTATGATGATTCATTCATTATACTTCCTATCTTCTGATTAAAAGAATACACTGATTATGCATATCATTGTTGCATTTAAATATTATTTGCACTTCTACAAGAACTTTTTCGAGGGGTTGTAAATTTGTTAGTAAATGGGGTTAACTAATATGACAAAAAATATGAGAGTAAGAGTTAACTAATTGTTTCCGCCCTTTTTCTTTTACAAAAAAGCGTGCTACTTTTTTATAAAGTGATAGAAACTGTTTGTTTTGCTTACAAAGAATCCAAAATATAGAATAAATTCAAAATACAAGCAAGAATAAGAAAGATTATGGGAGTGGTAGTGGTGGAGATCAATTCTGTAATCGATTTTTTACTCCGTTGACGATCCGATATGAAGATGGAAGAAACCTCACCAACTCTAGCTCACAAACACTGAGGAGAAGAGTATGGTCACAAGAAGGCTCAAGCTTGTTACACCTCGGTCCTGTAAACCCCCAGAAATTTTAGATTTAAATGAATTTTCTAGAATTTTCTGTGATTTTAACTAATAATCAAATTTTCTGGTAAAGTATTTTTAATGTGATTTAGTAACTAATTAAATAAATTATGTTCTGTATTAAGTATTTTTAAATGTGTTTAGTATTATTATTATATTATTATAAATAATATTTTTGGTGTGTAAAATTAAATATTAGACATAGGGTAATTTTTCTGGAATTTATTGGACCCCAAAAATATTTTTAAAGACCTAAAAACTAAATTTTTAATAAAACCCTAAATAAACCCGATTTATTATTAAACCAAACTTAACCGAACCAACCCAAACTAAATTCGACCCGGTTTATTTCTAAACACAAACCCTGCGGGTCGGGTCGGATCTAAACCCGACCCGAAACCCGTAACCCGACCCATACTGTACTGCTACAGTAACCGTCCCCCCCCGAACCTCGTCGACCGTTATGGATTCTGGTCGTTTCTCCGACCAGATCTGCCTCCTCCGCGGCGGTTTTGCCCCTCTCCTCCGCCGGTAATGCCTCCGCCTCTCCGCGGCGGTTACCCTCGCCCTCACCCTATAAAATCCGTCCAGACCCGCCGTCTCAACCACCAAGACCACCACCGTAGCCTCAGACCCCGGCCACCCTCTCCGCCCGAGACCCGCCTTCACCAGCGCAGTCTCCTCCAGCACTCACCCCCGTCCATCACCTCAGTCCTGAGCTCCCCATCACCCTCAGCCCCGAGCAACTTCGGCCTAGCTCCCCCGACCCCGGCCGCCTCGACCCAGCCGCGAGCTCCTCCGGATCCGCCGCCTCGACGACAAGCCGACGAGCCCGACGAAGAGCCGCCACTGCAGCTCCACCACAGCCGTGCCCTAGCCGCCACCAGCCCCGGCCATCTTCGGCCGCCTCCGGCAGCGAGAAACCCTAACCCTAGCCACCGCGTCGCGCCGCCTTGCGAGGACGAAATTTCGGTTTCTGCGGAGCCCTGTTCTGGTAGCCTTTTCTCTCTCCTCGCTGCCCCTTCTCGTTCTGTCTGTTGTGACGCGAACCCTGCGTGACCCTCTCGATACCCGTACAACCCGCTCGGTGTGTCACGTCCTGTGGCGATCGCAAATGGCGATATAAAATCAGGAAAATATTTACCCTGCACTTCTCCGGAACTGTGTGCGCCCCGCCAAACGGGACAACTTGGCCGCGTGCGGACTTCACCAAAAGGTGTGCTCCATTAATACGGATGTGTAGGATTTCACGGAAGTTGATTTGGATGTGCGTGCACACCGGAATCAACACGTATCCGTCGACAACGCCCCGTATCGGTCCTGTTCCAGAACTCGTTGTAACTTCATGTACACACGTCGGATTGAAACAAAACTTACGCCATCGGACTCGTAGCAATACGTTGGTCTTGTGACCCAAGTTTGGTTCGATTCTGAGAACGTTGACAAAATCACGTATCGTGGGCCCCGTGGCTCCACTTGACCGGCAATTTTGTGATCGGCTCATCTGAATCCAGTTCTGGAAGTTCTGTTGGGTTCGTATCATCGTTCTGGACTTGTTGACACTAAGTTTGATGAATTTAGAGAACATTATCTCTGACACATTTTTTGGTGCGAAGCGGGCCACATGTGGACCCCGCTTTGACCAGAAACGGTCATTTTTGCCCCTGTGTCCAAATTGGACTCATGGACAGGAATTTATAGCTATTTGATGTCTTCTGAATCTGATAGTGATGTCTATTTCAGCAACCGGAGAAGTACCTGCAGAACCCGCTGATACCAGAGCCGTAGTTGGTAACCAAAGCCCAGGCAAGTGTACCTTGCCATACTTGCAGCATCTGTTTATACTATTATCTTGATTTATGACTATAAGATCTCTGTTCAACCTAGGGCCGTGTGATATTACTTAGCGTCTGACTAATATTCGGGTGTCAACACTGTACGCAGAGTTGTGTAATGTCACCTAGACATGGATATCGAGACACTATACATTTTGTACTTGTCTTATCAAGTATGTCATACCTTAGGACACCTGACACTATTCATAAGATATAATCTTCCTGAGATATTCATGGTGATTTTGTATAGGATACAGATTTATGACATATACTTTATACATGCTTAGATCTCTTTATGACTTGTTGCATTAGATATGATCTTGCGTGACATGGACATGAGCCATCGTGAACATGAGACGTGTGATTACATTGGGTGGGGAGAGTTTTACTATACAAAAGGCTGATTATATATATATATATATATATATATATATATATATATATATATATATATATATTACTTTACTAGAGGTGCCTTAGACTCTGACACAGAGCTTTGGCACATTTACTGGCCCTTCGAGAAAATACTGCTATGGGTTTCCCTGACACAGAGCCTGTAGTAGTCTCAGCCTGAATATGAATAATGCTCTCACTTGCATATCACATAGCTGGTTACATAGTTTACCCTATTGCTTCATTTATTGCTGCACTACAATTATTTTGGCATGAGTTATTTTGTACCTTGCTATGTCCCCTGAGGACCTGGATCTGGATTATGTCCCCAGGTTTAGCGGAGGAGATCTATCCCGAGGTGTATGGGACATGAGCGCTGCGGATTTCTCCTGAGTATATGCATATTCTATACTCAGCTATTTCTATTGTTAGACTCTTTATTTCCAGTCTTTTGGAGTTGATGTATCAAACTTATTTTCGGGTTGTTCCCCGACTTATGTTTTATTGTGACTTGATATTGATTTATATTTTGATATTGTGTATTCATTTCTGTGGATAAGATTAGTAGACCCTTATTATTGTATTACAACTTAAGTATATCCTGATGGGTCCATTAAATTGGATTTACCCATCGGTGTGTGCTGCTGGCCATTGCCACGTGGCTAGTCCCTCGATATTTTGGGACTGGGATATGACATAGTTTTTGTGGTGGCCCATGCAGGTCAATGACTAAATTGCTTCGGTTTCAACTTAGGGAGCGAGCAAGCCTGCAATAAGAATATGATAAGTTTTTGGATCTCATCCACTTGCTTGAATCGTTCTTGATATCTATATCGGATTCAAATTAAATTTTGACTTTGCATCCTGCCTTGATTCCTGTGCGCCTCTTATAAGTTTATTTTTGATGCAGAGCAATGGATCCGAGAACCGGTGACGAGAATTCCTTAGGTACACCGTACGATTTTGTGGTCACCTATGATAAAGGAGTAACACCAGAAGATAGAGGACAATCGATTCAAAGCAATCAAGCGGGCCAGCATACTTCAAGGTTCCGGCGTGATGATATCCCATCTCCGCCACAGTTCACACCACCAATGCCCGTATTCCCACAAGGGCAGACTATGGACGGGCAACAGATATTCCAAATGATCTACGCAATGATGCAAGCTCAACAGTAGATTCATCAAGAGGCTCAGCGTCACAAGGCGGAGTACTTGAGAAACAACCTAGTAACTGTACTGGAGCAGGCCAACCTACCAGCTCGACGGCCATCGATGGGCTCTATCACTGATTTTCGCCAACTGAAGCCCCGAACCTTTTCTGGCAAGGAGGAGCCCACTGAAGTTCATGAGTGGCTCACAAAAACTCAATATCAATTAGAAGCAGCTGAGCTTCCAAGGGAGCGTTGGATGACTGCCGTACGGATGCAGTTGACGGGCAATGCACATCACTGGTGGCTATCTGAGGAGAGACGGCTTGGACCAGACCGAGTCACTTGGAAAGAGTTTGCTAGAATCTTTCAGAAGATGTACATTCCATCTACTGCTCGATCAGAACTTCGGGACAAGTTCAATCGCCTCATTCAAGGCTGTATGACAGTGGAAGAGTATAACGCGGAGTTCATTCGACTGAGTCGCTTCGCCCCTTCCCTGATCCCGACAGAAGAAGAGAAGGCTGAGAAGTTCTTCGATGGACTAAACTTTGAGCTACAAAGAATGATCGGATCCGTTGCACCTACTTCATACATGAACGTCCTTGCTGCAGCTCGACGTATGGAGCGCGTCACCAGGAGAGAGTCCAACCTGAAGCGGCCTTTCACATCAGCACCAGCCCGAGCACCGCATGGAGAAGTTGCAAAGAAACCTCATCTGCATCAAGCACCACAGGGAGCTGTATCCAAATCCCTAGCTCTTTCTACCTGTCACTACTGTGGCAAGGTAGGCCATGTTAAAAAAGAGTATAGACGTAAACTGGGATTATGTTTAGCTTGCGGATCCAGTCAGTATTTAGTAAGGAAATACACTGAGCGTCGAGAAGGAGCACTAATAGTAAACCAACAAGCTCTACCAGCACCAGGAGGATATCAACCAAGGCCACCCTTGGCACCTCGAGCAACACCCTTCCAGCAAGCCCAACAACAACAGAGGGCACCACCTCAAGGATGCGGACAAACTTTCACGATGACTTTGGAGGACGCGCAGACTCGTGGAGTAACTAATGCGTGTAAGTTTTCATAGCTATCTATTCCTAGTATTGCTTTAGCTCGTGCCTATTGGTTCGTGACCTTAGCCTTGACCTGGTAGTTTTGAACTTGCTAATAATTAATAACCTAGTTTTTCTAAACTGTAGTTTTCTTACTAGATTTCCTTCACTCTGGAAATTGCATAACTTCCATTGCTTAGAAAAATGATGTTTTCATTCCTTATGTGTTTTTGCTTAAACCTCATCCTTTGATTCTCCTGAATCAAGATTCTTGACAGTAATATGCTTTGAACAATACTTGCAACCGTGTCATCTCTGTTGACCGGTTATTCTTTGATTGCGAGGACGCAATCCTCTTAAGGGGGGTAGATTGTAAACCCCCAGAAATTTTTCAGATTTTAAAAATAAATTTTCTAGAATTTTTTGTGATTTTTAACTAATTAAATCAATTATTTTATGGTATTAAGTATTTTTAAATGTATTTATTAAATATTAAAATATTATGAAAATAGTATTTTTGGGTGTAAAATAAAATATTAGACATAGGGTAATTTTCCTGGAATTTATTGGACCCCGGAAACATTTTTAAAGACCTAAAAACTAAATTTTTAATAAAACCCTAAATAAACTCGGTTTATTATTAAACCAAACCGAACCAAACCAACCCGAACTAAACCCGACCCAGTTTATTTCTAAACCCAAACCCTGCGGGTCAGGTCGGATCTAAACCCGACCCAAAACCCGTAACCCGACCCATACTGTACTGCTACAGTAACCGTCCCTCCCCCCGAACCTCGCCGGCCGTTACGGATTCCGGCCGTTTCTCCGACCAGATCCGCCTCCTCTTCGGCGGTTTTGTCCCTCTCCTCCGTCGGTAACGCCTCCGCCTCCCCGCGGCGGTTACCCTCGCCCTCACCCTATAAAACCCGCCCAGACCCGCCGTCTCAACCACCAACACCACCACCGTAGCCTCAGACCCCGGCCACCCTCTCCGCCCGAGACCCGCCTTCACCAGCGCAGTCTCCTCCAGCACTCACCCCCGTCCATCGCCTCAGTCCCAAGCTCCCTATCACCCTCAGCCCCGAGCAGCTCCGGCCGAGCTCCCCCGACCCCGGCCGCCTCGACCAAGCCGCGAGCTTCTCCGGATCCGCCGCCTCGACGACAAGCCTACGAGCCCGACGAAGCGCCGACACTGCAGCTCCACCACAGCCGTGCCCTAGCCGCCACCAGCCCCGGCCAGCTCCGGCAGCCTCCGGCAGCGAGAAACCCTAACCCTAGCCACCGCGTCGCGCCGCCTCGCGAGGACGAAATTTCAATTTCTGTGGAGCCCTGTTCTGGTAGCCTTTTCTCTTTCCTCGCTGTCCCATTTCTCGTTCCGTCTGTTGTAACGCGAACTCGGCGTGACCCTCTCGATACCCATGCAACCCGTTCGGTGTGTCGCGTCATGTGGCGATGGCAAATGGCGATCCAAAATCAGAAAAATATTTACCCTGCTTTTCCTCGAAACTGAGTGCGCCCCGCCAAACGGGACGACTTGGTCGCGTGCGAACTTTACCAAAAGGTGCGTGCCATTAATACGGACGTGTGGGATTTCACAGAAGTTGATTTGGATGTGCGTGCACACCGGAATCAACGCGTATCCGTCGACAACGCCCCGTATCGGCCCTGTTCTAAAACTTGTTGTAACTTTGTGTACACATGTTAGATCGAAACAAAACTTGCGCCATCAGACTCGTAGCAATACGCTGGTCCTGTGACCCAAGTTTGGTTCAATTCTGAGAACGTTAACAAAATCGCGTATCTTGGGCCCCGCGGCTCCACTTGACGGGCGATTTTGTGATCGGCTCATCGGAATCCTGTTCCGGAAGTTTCGTTGGGTTCGTATCATCGTTCTGGACTTGTTGACACTATGTTTGACGAATTTAGAGAACATTGTCTCTGACACATTTTTCGGTGCGAAGCGGGCCACGTGTGGACCCCGCTTTTACCAGAAACGATCATTTTTGCCCTTGTGTCCTAATTGGACTCAAGGATAGTCGTTTCTAGCTATTTAATGTCTTCTGAATCTGATGGTGATGTCTATTTCACCAACCGGAGAAGTACCTGTAGAACTCGCTGATACCAAAGCCGCAGTTGGTAACCAAAACCCAGGCAAGTGTACCTTGCCCTACTTGCAGCATCTGTTTATACTATTATCTTGATTTATGACTGTAAGATCTCTGTTCAACCTAGGGCCGTGTGATATTACTTAGCGTCCGACTAATATTCGGGTGTCAACACTGTACGCAGAGTTGTGTAATGCCACCTAGACATGGATATCGAGACACTATACATTTTGTACTTGTCTTATCAAGTACGTAATACCTCCGGACACCTGACACTATTCATGAGACAGAATCTTCCTGAGATATTCATGGTGATTCTGTATAGGATACAGGTTTATGACATATACTTTATACATGCTTAGATCTCTTTATGACTTGCTGCATTAGATATGATCGTGCGTGACATGGACATGAGACATCGTGAACATGAGACGTGTGATTACATTGGGTGAAGAGAGTTTTACCATACAAAAGGCTGATTATATATATATATATATATATATATATATATATATATATATATATATATATATATATATATATATATATATATATATATTACTTTACTAGAGGTGCCTTAGACTCTGACACAGAGCTTTGGCACATTTACTGGCCCTTCGAGAAAATACTGCTATGGGTTTCCCTGACACAGAGCCTGTAGTAGTCTCAGCCTGAATATGAATAATGCTCTCACTTGCATATCACATAGCTGGTTATATAGTTTACCCTATTGCTTTATTTATTGCTGCACAGCAATTATTTTGGCATGAGTTATTTTGTACCTTGCTATGTCCCCTGAGGACCTGGATCTGGATTATGTCCCCAGGTTTAGCGGAGGAGATCTATCCTGAGGTGTACGGGACATGAGCATTCTTTGGAGCAGTACCAGAATCCGAGGACGAGGTGATCGCTGAGGATTTCTCCTAAGTATATGCATATTCTATACTCAGCTATTTCTATTGTTATACTCTTTATTTCCAGTCTTTTGGAGTTGATGTATCAAACTCATTACCGGGTTGTTCCCCGACTTATGTTTTATTGTGACTTGATATTGCTTTATATTCTGATATTGTGTATTTATTTTTGTGGATGAGATTAGTAGACCCTTATTGTTGTATTACAGCTTAAGTACATCCTGATAGGTCTATTAAATTGGATTTGCCCATCGATGTGTGCTTCTGGCCATTGTCACGTGGCTAGTCCTCGATATTTTGGGACTGGGGCATGACAGGTCCTGAAGGACCGAACGTCCTCGCTGGACGTGATGTCGTATGAGCCTAAGTTGTGCTAGCACAAGACAAGCATCAAAACGGTCGATGCAAATGCTAAGCCACATAGTCGCACAAATTGTCTCCAAGCAGAAAAGTTGAAACAACACAAGTAATACAAAAAAATAATACTCTTTATTGATATAAAATAATATTACAATAGCTAGGCCAAATGTTATAATCGCTCAATCTCTCTCTCTCATTACAATAAATTGTGCCAAACGGCTTACAACTTTAGAAATGATACAAAGGATGATGTTCCAATACATTATGTCATGTATAAGTGCTTCAACTCCAACCGTAATGCTCTAAGGCACCAGAACGAACTCCACGTCTTAGTGCACACGAAGAAAACTCTGCACCGAACGAGTTACTCATGCACCCTGTAAGCAATCTGGTGGGTTATCAGTACAGTAAATGCACTGGTGGAGAGGCTTCTCGCCCACTCAACAAAACCAATCACGTTCATTTAGTTCTGTGCACCAACTTATTATGTTATCTTTCTTATCTTGTTTTAGGATCAGTTTTATGGCATATGAATATGAATTTACTCGTGTAGTGGAGAGTGTCACATAACAACGATAAGAAATCAACTTACCCATACTTACCATTCGGTCTTCCTTGTCCAAAGATATACCACGTTAACCAAATACATATATTGAAACGAAGGAATAACTAGGTAACCTTTAAGTGTTGTGAACGTTTTCTGTTACAGACCAGTTATGATCAAAATATATAGTGCATTGTGCATCCATTCTCTAGATGTGTGACGTGACGTGCATCCATTACTTGCCTCAATTCAATGACTCGCACATGGATTGCCGTTAGCAAGCCGACTTAATCTATATGAAAATGTCATTGGCACCATAAGCTATCTTGGACTCTGGTAGGCGTGAACATCCGGGTAGGTGCAAACTACTCCGAGAGTGTAGAGCTACAACATACTGTGATTTACCCTTTAATTAAGCTTTGTACCATCCTTGAAGGTCTCTAGTACCCTGTTCCTCCTAGGTCGACACGATCCCAGTATCTCGACAATCGTTCGAGGAACCAAAACCTTGTGAAAAAGTTTTCCTTGACCATGCATGTTCTCTTCTTCTTCTTCTTCTTCTTCTTCTTCTTCTTCTTCTTCTTCTTCTTCTTTCCATATGCTTAATCTTTCTATGAATCTCAATTTCACTATGGGCTCCCCGAGCCATTTCCTTTCTGAACCTACTGTTCTCCCAAAGCAATCTCTTCTCAAACTTTAATCTTCATGCAACTCCCAGGTTCGGTGACCTACCTTTACGATCCAACGATCCTGAAGCCTTTTCATGTTTTTATTACTTGGCTTGGAAAGACTATTTTAATAGTCTTTCCGTGCCTCAACTGAGTGAACCATATTAAGTGAAGTGACTTAAGCAGTAGCGTATTCCATGTAACAAGCATTGCAAATATGAAAGTAAAGTGATACAATTGATCATGCGACATCGATTACTCGAAACATAAGCCAATTCTTACTTACACAAAATTAAGGTAGTAGTGCGAGGTTCCAACTATAATTCCAAGTTTTATTTCCATGTTATACACAAAGAGATAAAGAGTGGGATTATTTCTTATCTAGGTTGGTTCACTTCGTTTATTAGCATGCATCAGGTGATTTGCCTAGTGACTAGCATGTATCATCCATATTTTTAAGGGTGAAGGCCAAATAAAGATATGTTCATCGGAGCCACCCACCTTAGAGAGGACTCGCCTCGGTCGAGCGGGACTCTGAGTGAACCGCTGAATACGCCATGTTCGAATGTCGTTGCACCAATGCTTCCTCTTGCTGAGCTGGGCTGAGCGGGTCGTTACATAATACATCACTCAGAAACAGTTTTGTCTTCGAAGCTTTCTGATTTCACTCATCCAACTATACATCACTTCTATCTCCAACTCAAATCCGTCTAGCATGACATCCAAGATTGCTTGACATAACATCCTATCTGTTCCTTAAATCCATGCCACACTCATACCTTAGCCAAATTGTCCTCGAACAACTATATTATTCAATTCAAATTGACTATCCTTCAAACCTAACCATCCAATCCTTTGCCTCAATATCTACTGCTCTTTGGTAAAGCTGCCTTGCTTAATATGTGGTATTCTATAACTCACTACGCACTGGCAAAATTATAAACTAGGGCAAGCTTGTCCAAGTGATACTCCTCAATCATTTAGAATCCAAGAACCTAACCAACCGATCACTCGACGTCGCCCGATCGAAATCAAGTGCTATGCCTAAACCAAATTCCAACAGTCCTCAAGACTTCAAGTTTGAATCTCAACCAATCTTTTAAACTTTACAAAAATCTAAGTCTAAATCTGATCTTTAGATCGATACACAATTTATCTCGAGTCTTCGCCTACTCTCGGTAAGGAATTTTACTATCTTCAGAAGTCGTCGCTGAATCGTCTACGTAATATCATTCGAAAACTTTCCAACTATATGAAGCAACCAACGGAAATCCAAGTCTCTTGTTTATAACTCTATCATATTCTTCCAAACATGATCTTAATCTCGATAAAATCGTCCGAATATGAACAAGCACAAGTTTATTTTCGTTCAATTCTTAAATGCCAATCATCAATCCCTCATTTCGCTTGTACAGATCAACTTGTATCTATCTCGTTCATTCACAATCCTACGATTATATGAAATAAAAATCATCCAAGTCCGATTCGTTCCGTCCGTTAACTATCTATTCCTCCGAGCAATCCCTATGATAACACTATCAATATTTTGAGTATTTACGTTTTCATGAATCCACAAGGTTACCTCGAGCGGGGTCGATCAAAATCTAAGCCAATTCAAATCTAATTCGAACCCAAGTATTGCACTATCTTTAATTACGTCTTCCAAACACACAATTTTTGATCTACGATTCAATTCTTTGTTCCACTTGCTCGATCAATTCTATAAGTCCGACAATAAAATCAACCCGATCAGTCCTTGATACCATCTCGTTCTTTCGATTGCAACCATCTATCCAATCTAGTAACTAACATCCAAGTTTCATCGTCCATTCCGATCACATCAAATATCTAACTTCTCTAGCATATACTCCAAATCCAAAACCTAACTCTAAGTCTTGCTGCCCCAGCTCTTATAGGTCTACCCCCAAAATTCTTCTAAGGTCGATCACACCGGTTTTGTCTCTCGGCATCAGGGCTCGAATGACTCATCCCCAGTTTCCACAGATGGAGGATAGGAATACCGAGAATATAAGGTCAAACCATATATATGGTTAATCCAAAGCACTGCACTCACCCAAAATATAAGGTCAAACCATAGTCCGATCGTATACTCAGATTTTTAAACATTGAGCATAGATCATCCTCATTGTATCCACAACATCTAACCCATGGGGTTCGAGTCCGTTCAGCAAAGCCATTTCTAAGGTAAATTTATCCCATAAAATCTTTGATATATCCTGATTGACAACATCAATCCTACTAACACACGTAGTCCTAGTCCTCAAACTCATTCGACAGCGTCAACCAAATCTAGTTTCACAGTTTTTGATCACCATATAACAAATCCAAATTTTAAGTCAATACTTCCAATTCGCAAACTCTAAGTCATGTAATCATTTACAAATCCACCAAGCATGACTTGTCCCAAATTCTAAATCATCTCTTTCTCGGCATGCACTCATCCGATTTTCTTGTAACCTCAAACTCATTTTGAATAATGAACCATAAGTCCATGCAATCCTAAACTCATCGAACACTCCCTCGTTACATAATCATCTCCTCAAAATTACAGATTGTTTCCAATTTTCCTCTAAGTCATCAATCTCCTTACTTCGAATCAAAGATAAATCCTAAAAATTCTAGAATTCACCAAGCCATGTCACACTAACATTATCATAATCAAAATTTGCCTCACCAAATCTTCTGAATCATCGATGTTATCGTTCATTCAATCCATAGTCCACATCTGGCATTCCTCCAAACAACCAAGTTTTCAAGATTCAATCGATAACATACCTAGAATTCATTCGACTAAAAAAATTCTCGAGACAAAGTCTGTTTATCCTCGAATTGTTTTAATATTTTGAAGTATATTCGCGCAACCATAAAATTCTTCCTTCGTGTATCATCGTTTTCGTTGTAGCCGAATATTATCTTTCGAACTAGATTCAAGATCAAATCTTCCGAACTAAAGGTCGATTCATCATCGCCTATCTCAAGTCATCAAATACATAATGTAAACCCCCACTCACAAAATTTATAATAATAAATTTAAATATTATTGTTAAATTTTTTATTGCAAACTCTAATATTGTATTTGTGCATGTTTAATTAACTAATTGTAACATAGTTAATCATGGCCTTAAACCATATATATATATATATATATATATATATATATATATATATATATATATATATATATATATATATATATATATATAGTATTAGTTTAAAATATTAAGACAAAGAGTTAGGTGATCATTGATTATGCAAGATTAGCTGAATGAAAAATAGACCAACCCAACCTAGTGTGACCGAGCTTGAATAGATTTTTAGGCTAGTAAACAATGCCAATTATGACTCTAACTTGAGCCGGGGGGGGGGGTGTGGGTGTTTGCTAACATGAACTAGGAAGTTTTGGTGCCAAAAACTTGCACTTAACGAAATGAGGACAACAGCCCCATGCATGCACAGTCCACGTTGTGGAGGAAAAGTTATTCCCTCAACTTGACAAGTTGTAACCACTTCCCCACTCCTCCCTTTCCTAAAACCATGTACATCCTATCTCCTTAACATTAAAATTAACATTAACATTAGTTTTAACATTTACACTAAAATTACAAATTAACATTAAAATTAAAACTAAAATTAAAATTAATATAAATATTAAAATTTAAAATTAATAGTAATATTAATATTAATGTTAAATTAATATTAATATTAATTTTACTTTACTTTTAATATTAATTTTAATGTGAATATTAATATTAATTTTTAAATTTTAATTTTAATTTTAATTTTAATTTTAATTTTAATATTAATATTAATTTTATTTTTAATATTAAATTTTAATGTTAATCAGAACCGTTGTTTTTTATTTTAGCCCATATAACGGTTTATAATGTATTCATCCTAAACAATAGATCTTTGTCATTCCACCTAATATAAATTAAATCCAAAGGTTTATAATATCCGTGCTCATTTGCTCAACGGATATCCTTGCTCATATATATATATATATATATATATATATATATATATATATATATATATATATATATATATATATATATATATAAAGTATTTAGATATGGTTTAAGGCCATGATTAACTATGTTGCAATTAGTTAATTAAACATGCACACATACAATATTGGAGTCCGCAATAAATTTTTTAATAATAATATTTAAATTAATTATTATAAATTTTGGGAGTGGGGGTTTACATTATGTATTTGATGGCTTGAGATAGGCGATGACGAATCGACCTTTTGTTCGGAAGATTTGATCTTGAATCTAGTTCGAAAGATAGTATTCGGTTGAAACGAAAATGATGATACGCGAAGGAAGGATTTTATGGTTGTGCGAATATATTTGAGAATATTAAAATGATTCGAGGATAAATAGACTTTGGCTCGAGGATTCACGTGTTGTAAATGAAGATCAACCTTAAAAGTTATAGAAGTATACCTAGATAACCCTTAACAATTTGGAGATATGATTGCATGTGTTAGAATAGAATGAGAATAGTTCAAGTAGGATTTCATAGGCTAGTGTTTAATCTGTAAAAATTGAGGATGAACATTAGTAAATACTATGAGATATGTTGACACTTTGTTTTATGAGTTTTGAGAATAATATTAAGTCACACTTGTACATGAAAAATCTAGTAGGAAGAACTCCTAGCGTCCACATGTTGAGTCTCAACTTAGAAACCATGTATAACAAAGGCTATATAAATATTTGAGGATATTGAGTTGTTAGAGGATATGAATGTTAGACTACTCTTCTTAATGCTTATTTAGCCTCTCTAGACAAACTATTTAGTTAACCTAGTTAGAAATGTTCCATAAAACCAGCTTTCTCTTTAATTTGTGACAAATCCTAATTACATAACAAAAAATATATGTAGATAGATAGTGCTCTTGTGCATGCATATAAAACTATAGAATAATGATTGATTTAATATTATTATATATATAGGCTCTCAAGACAGTTCAAATATGGATACATGATCAGGATTGCAGTAATCTCATCTCAGAGATCCAAACAAATATACCTTGCTATGTTTTACTTTTTAAACTTAATTAATATTGTTCATATACTTTTGTTCTGAATATAATATATTTGTGCGCGTCTAAGAATGCCTCGGGTGTAGTCGACGAAGGCGTCAATACTTAGTCTTGTGTATTAACCTAGTCACTAGTGGACATACCTCAGGTTGAGGAGCTATTATTATATCTCCCAAGGCCTTGACACTTATCATCTCACGGCCCAAACAGATTTTATGTTAGGATACGAGCTTACGCACTCGACTGGCTATTAGTGTAAGTAGCACGTATGACAATACATCGCGTAGTTGAGATAGGTCTAGTTTACTTGTGACCTGCTATTGTATTTATGAGATGTCCACATCGTAGCCATGACTTGTATATTGGTATTGGGCGGGAAAGATAATCAATAGGCATACGGGACAGACAAATTGGTCTACCGTAGTTTCCAGAGGAAACTACGGGGGTTGTTATCCTGATGATTTCATAGTTCTTAGTTACCTATTAACGTTCTCTGAACGTTATGGGCCATTTTATATATGTTGGTCGGTATATCAGGCGATGGTCGCTAGCTATATACTATGTCGTTTGATGATATATGTCAGCATATATTTGGCATCTAGCCTTGAGCTATGCCAGATTTTCTATTTTGGCTTGACCTACCCATACGCTCCAAATTTGTCCTCAAAGTGCATTCAATTAGTTGGTTAGTTCACCCTTATGTTTATTCAGTATTTATGTTATATAATATTTTTTTGTATCTTGTTATGTCCCTCTGAGGACCTAGTTTTCTTCCAGATCCTGACAAGCATTTCTATCCGATGATGTACGGGACGGGATTAAAGGCCGTATTTATTGCTGCTGAGGATCTTAAGGTTCTTCCAGCAGAGTTTTCTTGATCCGTGGTGGGCCTTCTGTCTTGGACTGGAGTATCTTTATCTAATTTGCAGATACTTGAGTATAGTTATCATACCTATTTCCTAGTTGTTTCCTTTCAGTATTTATTTCAGTATTGTATTTGTGGGTTTGTTCCCACCAGACTTATTTTGATTGTACTTTGGACCTAGATTCTCCATTCTATCTATCTTGTACATATTTTATCTTCTCTTATTTTATGTTGTGGATGAGATTAGACTTCCTATTTTTCACATGTGTAGTTTAGATGTGAATTAGTATACTCTATAATATAGTACGACTAGATGGGTCTATTAAATTGGGAACCTATCCTAGGCTGTATCAGCTGGCTATTGCCACGTGGCTGGTCCACTACAAAAATATACTTTTTTAGCGACGAAATTATCCATCACTAAAATATATTTTTTCTTTGCTATTTGCATATAACGACTGATTAGCGACGGAAATATTATGTCAGAAAAATTAACTTTGCTACGAAAATTCTGTCGCTAATCTGTCGCTTTATCGACGGATTAGCGACGAAATGACCGACATAAAACTAGTGACAGATCAGTGACGTATAAATTTTGTAGCTAAACTTTCTGACTACTTACCGACATAATAGCGACATATTATGTGAGCCAAAATTTACCAATTTTTCCAGAAGGTTTTGCACATTCAGGGCTCACAGAGTTCGTCGCTAAGTCGTCACTCTCAGTGACGGATTAACGACGGGTGTTAGCGACGAACTCTGATACATGTTTGGCACATTTGTGTGTATCCGATATTTTAGCGACGAAATAGTCCGTCACTAGGTAGTCGCTGGCATAAGATTTTCCAGATTTTTTGTCTAAAATCTGTCGGTGACCTAAGATTTTCCAAAATTTTCGTCGCTATTACGTCGCTAGTCCATCGCTAAAGGTAATATTTTTCCCATAAATTAATTTCTGCTGAGCATATACCTGTTATACATTCACCAATTTCTGCACAAATAAATTTTACACAAGTAAATTCCACACAAACTAATAAAACCCACACAAACATGTACAAATGTTATATATACAATGAAATAATAAAGTAGAGTAATCCAAACATGCACAAATAACAGTTATACAATCCCACAAAGTCAAATAAATACAATCAAGTCAAAAAAAATACAACCAACTAAAAAAAATTCCATAGGCTCAAAAAATCCATCATGTCGATGGTGGAGGCAGAGGCGGCAGAGGCGGCAGCAGCGGCTGCCGGCTAGCCATGTATTGCGCCACAACCATAGCGATGATATCCTGTAGATCATCAGGAGAAACGATAAATGTAGCAGTAACAGGACCCGTCGAAGGAGATGGATGACCCATCGATGCCTTCGGAGGAGCTGGAGCCGTCGGAGTAGTTGGAGGACCCAACGTAGTAGCCATCGGAGGAGCCGTCGTAGTAGCCGTCGGAGGAGCAGGTACTACAGCATCACGAGTGTCTATCAAATGTCGGACCAGCCCATGTAGCTCATGCACAGTCATCGTAAGCTGCTCCAGAGACATCGCACCAGAAGGAACGCCGGAGCCGGGCACTGATGGAGTTGGAGTAGCCGTCGGAGGAGTTCTGGAAAGAACCGATGGTTGGGATGCCAACGATCCGGTACCGTACACGCTGCCATCTTTCCCCTCTTTCGACAGCTTGTACCCACCGATCGTTTCTCTCAGTCAACGTACTGCTCTCAGCGCTCCCCTCTAACGTCTTAATTACTATTCATATTTGTACTCTAAAGTATAACTATAAATGACTATAATACAATTCAATTTTTTGATTGGTTTATTTGCACTTTTTTTTGCTAATATATATAGTAACTAAATATACCATTTTTTTAAACCGAATCGAATAATGCTCACCCCCAACTGTGACTATGTCCGTGTCAAAACCCAGATATAACAAACCCAAATCGTGTCTATGTCTGTATCGAGAAGAAAATTTTGGTAATCAACACTATGTTTGTGTCATTTGTCCGTGTTTGTGTCTCATGTTGGTAAGCCTAATTCAATTTCAAAACTACTAAGATTTTTAATCTAAATCAAAACTATCCAAAGTATGTCATCTTATATATATCACATTACATATATGTCTCCTCATAATTGCTCGAAATCTTCTTTCTATTTTTTGCAAGTCCATATTTGCTTAGTTTATTTTATTGGTTATATATTTAGGGCAACATATTTGGAACCTATTCTTGTATTCAAGTGTACAATAATTTACTAACAAACTCCAAATCATTAAATCTAATGCTTTTTATATAACTAAGGCTATAATTTGTCTATGTCGGGTGTCGTGTCTGTGTCTCCGTCAGAATATGCTATAGAGATATTGTGTTTCCATATATCAGAATGTATTATCTCATATCTTTTTAATCTTGACTCTTTTCTAGTATGGAAAACTTCTAATTATAACTAACAAAATTCAAATTCAACGTCCGTGTCCAGCGTATCGTGTGTGTCTGTACGTGTCCGTGTCCAGCGTATACAAAATACTAAACCATTTTTTTCGTGTCCGTGTCTAGCATATCGTGTCTGTACGTGTGTCCAGACCCCCACAATCCAAATACAATAATTAACCAAATTGAAATGAGGGTTAGGGTTACCTTAGCTGAAGGAGAAGGCGATCTGACAAAGGTGAAGGGGGTCGGGGGTGGTGGAGGAGGCTTGGGGGTTGGACTCCGGAGGAGGAGGAGGAGGAGAGGGTGAGTGAGGGGTCGGGTCTCGAGAGGGTGAGTGAGGGGGATGGGCTACCGGAGAGGGGGAACGGGTCAGGGCGGGGGGGGGGGAAGGGTCGCCGGAGAGATCGAGAGAGAGAGAGAGAGAGAGAGAGAGAGAGAGAGAGAGAGAGAGATTGAGAATGGAGAGAAATAAAATATGGCTGAGAATTTTAAGTTTTTGCAGCGATGAATAATTTCATCGCTAATCCGTCGCTGCAATAACAGCAACGGATTAGCGACAGATTATTAACAAAATAAAGAGCATATTTTGAGGATATAGGCTGAGACACTCAAAATTATTAAGTCATTTGGCATGATTCATTGTAATGAGAGAGAGAGAGAACTTGAGTGATTGTAATATTTGACCTAGCGACGTTGTAACACTATTTTATATCAATAAAGAGCATCATTGCTTTGTATTACTTGTGTTACTTTAACTTTTCTGCTTGGGGACTATCTGTGTGACTATATGGCTTAGTATTTCTATCGGCCATTTCGGTGCTTGCCTTGCGCTAGCGCAACTTAGGTTCGCACGACATTACGTCCAGCGAGGACGTTCGGTCTTTCGGAACTGGGGTATGATATTTTGGTATCAGAGCACGGATTTACGTCCTTAGCCTCGTATCGATTCTCTCAGCTTTGAACTGCGTTCGTGGGTGATGTTATAGACGCTCTCTCGATGTTCTATTCGATGTTCTATACAATAAGTCTAGATATTTTATGAATCTCATACGAGCATTTTGGTTGAACAAGATAGATATACAGAAGGCCTTGTTGGCTGAGCATTGGACATTACGCACTTAGACTTGTGTTGGTATTAGCCTGTTTGTGTGCGAGATCAAAATATTTTCGGACGAGGATAAGTTGGACTCGATGTGTCAAATTTGAAATGGCTATCGGTTGAGGTGTCATCGAAATTTGAGATGGTTGATGCGAATGCAATATGATCATGCTAGATTTCGGGGATTACAGATGCGAATGTAAAGGAAACATGCTTGAGATTTTGAGTAATGGATCGGTCAGATATTCAAGTAAATCAGTTGGAATTTGAATTCGGTTTTGAGGATGTGTCGAATAGCTTGAAACCTGAGTGGTGTATGGGGTAACTTGTATATGTTCAATGGATCGAGGATTTCGGAGTAGCAATAAGTCTATCAGCAATGAGCGGGATAGTGCACAGCCATAGAATGTGTATTATTTAGTTAGCCATAATTTTGAGTGTCTCGCAGGAAGATTGGTTCGAATGAATGAGGATGAGTTGTGTGAATCAAAAATAATATATATATATAAAGACTATTATTAAGTATATAGGTCATGACACATTTTTAGTGGTGGCCCATGCAGGTCTAGAGTCGCAATTAGTACGATATCGTAGTAGTACTCTAAGTCTGAGATATTGCTACGAGCCTGCTTTAGGATATAGGATATAGGCTGAGACTATACTTAATCACAGCTAGAAATATTTCCAATTCATTCAGTTTCTATCCTTATCTACTTGAATGCTTGCTTTAATTTGAATAATTTTGTCCTTCTTTGATGATATCGTATCTTACTCAATATTGATTCCTTTGTTTCAATCTTTCTTCATGATGCCGTCGAAGATGCGATCCCAGCGCTCATGTGCAGTGTCAGCAAGGTCGATTACTTCGTCGCCTCTAAGGAGGGCATCAGCAGACACTGCTCCAGCAGCTTCAGTTCAGAGGGCCGCTTCACTGGTTTAGGTGGACGCTTCTGCAACAGCATTTGGCGGTGCTCCAACTCCGATACAAAGGACAGTGCCAAAAGTCTCAGAGGAGCTTCCACTTCCACCACCAGCAGTTGATCCGGCGCAGGTGTTTGCGATCTTTCAGTAGATGATAGACGCACAGCGGGCCCAGGCAGAGGCCCGGCAGCACCAGTCAGAGGTTATGAGGCAGGGCATTGAGAATATCCACAGCTTATACTCGTCGCAATCGAGAGAGTTGCCTTGGTACAGCCACAAATAGCTCCACCTTAGTTTACCCCGCAGCAGCCGAGGCCGAGGACTATGATAGACTTCAAGAGGATGGGGCCAAAGAACTTTAAAGGCACCATAGGGATTATTTATGCTGATGATTGGATAGAAGACATTAAGAGGAACCTGCGGCTGGCCCAGATTCCAGATAGCCTACAGGTAGAGGCAGCAGGGAGCATGATATTTGACATAACATTGACTTGGATCAAGACGGACCCCAGGATCTCAACGTCAGGACTTACTTGGAAAGCTTTTAAGGAGCTTTTCAAGTAAAAGTTCTTCCCGAATGTGGCTCTGACTTATCTAGAGAGCTAGTTTTAGTATCTCGTCCAGGGAAGCATGACTTTGGATGGGTACGCAGTAGAGTACTACAGATTGGGTCACTTTTTGGAGGGACAAAATCTCCGGGGGAAGGCCCAGAAGTTCAGAAAAGGGTCTGAACAGGGAGATCAAATCCCATACTAGCGGACATCGAACCACTATTTTTTAGGAGATCTTAGCACAAGCACAGTAGGCAGAGGATGATTTGGAGCTTGGCTCCAAGAGAATGAGGGATCCCTCAGGAGCTCGCAGTAGTGCGGGGCCAGCAAAGCGGCCTCACTTTCAGCAGCAATATCAGAGACACTTCCAGCAGCCGAGGCAGCAGTTCTCCGTACCAACTAGAGCGCTAGTGCAACAGACACACCAGATTCAGAGGCCAGCATAGCCGGCCATTCCTTTCCCATTTTGTAAGAAGCCGACATATGGATGGGATGCTTGCAGGATGAGATTGGGCCAGTATTTATTCTACAGATCAGGAGACAACTAGTTGAGAGCTTTTCCTAGGGCTCCAGCTCGTCCAGCTTAGGGTAGGGCCCAGGGACAGAGAGCACCCGCGAGACTACCAGCGGGACAACAAAAAGGACCTCCATTATGAACACAGCAACAGAGGTTCGTATAATACCAGCAGTAGTAGAGAGGTACACAGTAGGGGCAAGCTTTTGCCTTGACCATCGAGGAGGAGGAGGAGCCAGTTGGAGATGTTATTTTAGGTTTTGTCTATCTTGATTATTTTCCAGCTCATGCTTTATTTGATTACGTTGCTTCACATAGTTTTGTATCTGTATCTTTTGCTTTGAAGCATCATCTTGAGGATGAACCATTGGCGATGACTTACAAGATCATGACCGGGGGTGGCATTATCCTAGTCAGTGATGTTTGCAAGGATCAGAGAGTTTCTTTGGGAGGCCAAGAGTTGAGCATGTGTCTACTAGTAATGCTACTTCTGAGCTACGATATAGTACTCATGATTGATTGGTTGAGTAGGCACCATGCTAGTATCGATTATCGTGGAGGTAGAGTTTTGTTTTAGACGCCAGAAGTGCCAAAGTTTGAGTTCGTCAGAGGAACAACGGAGCAGGATGAGGGAGACTTCTGTGGAGCTTTGGTAGAAGAACATGAGCCTCCATATCCATTGATTACAAGTATATGAACGTCTTTCCGGAGGAGTTGCCAATGTTTCCACCAGACCGATATGTGGAGTTCTTTATAGACTTGGTGCCAGGCGTAGAGACAATATCATAGCATATCTATAGGGTGAACAATAATGAACTGGCAGAGTTGAAGAAGCAGGTGGATGAGTTACAGGACAAGGGCTTCATCCGCTCCAGTTTATCACTGTGGGGTGCTCCAGTATTATTTGTATCGAAGAAGGATGGGTCAGTACGTATGTGTATCGACTACAGGACTCTCAACAACCTCACTATCAAGAATAAATATTTGTTGCCGCGGATTGACGATTTGTTTGATCAGTTGAGCGGAGCGAAGGTATTTTCGAAGATAGACTTGAGGTCGGGGTACCACAAGGTAAAAGTGAAGAAGAAAGACATTCCGAAGACAATTTTTAGGACTCGGTATGGGCTGTTTGAGTTCTTGGTGATGCCATTTGGGTTGACCAATGCCCCGACGGTATTCATGAACCTGATGAATTGTCACTACCATATTTTTTAAGAAATAATATTTTGGTCATTTCATAATTAATTAAATATTGTACATATTGTATATTTATTTATTATATTATATATTTATTATTAGATGTTAGTTTATTATTTAGGAGTTATGTTAGTGGACCTAACCAGTTTAGATTAGATCCATGGGCCAATATTTAATTCTAGTTAGAATTGAGCCAAACTAGAAGTCCATTCATTAGGAGGATGATTAATTAAGTTAAACCCATTAGACTAGAACCTTTCCTCCTTAATTATTTTTTTATGAGAGGTCCCAAGAGATATTTTAGACTTTACATAGTAGCTTGGGGAGGGGGTATAGTGGCCGATCTTGATAAAATAGGGTGGGGTTTCTCTCTCTTCATTTTTCTATTTCAAATCTAGATCTAGAATTTTTTCTTCCAAATTTCTTCATTTTCACATTAAATTTCACCCAAATTTTTTTCCAATTTCTTCCCTAATCATCATTGGAGGTCATTAGAGCAAGGATCTACAAGGAGGAAGCAAGGATCTACAAGGAAGAGCAAGGATCTACAAGTTGAAGGCTCTTTTCACTCAATTTGGAGATTTGATTGGGAATCCATCTCCCAATAGATAAAATTTAGTTTTTCTTCTTCTTTTAATTAGACTCTAAATCTGTGTTTTAATTATTAGAAATTATCCCATATGCTAAGGCTACCCATAGAAATTGGAATTAGGTTCATAGGAGGCCTATGGAGAAAGTTGTGTGTTATTTTGTGTAAATTTTGGGAGAATTTTGAGATTGATATATCTTGTATTTGTCAATTGGTGAATTAGACCAAATTGACATATGTTTGATTGTGTGTGGCTAGTGTCGTATCCATAATTGGATACGTGTAGGCCGTATCCCAATAATTTGGAGATACATGTTAATTTGGGAGTTTGCTTCCGACACGGGGGTTTGAGCATGTCATATTTTGACACAAACACGTAGATGTGTAATTAGCTCTTCATATTGTTCATAATTATTATTTTAGACTTTTTTGTGTCCTTCGGAGTACGTTTGGTGGTGTGGTGGACTCGTATCGCAAGCGTATCATAGATCTTGTGTGATATGGGTGCGATGCACTCCACGTGTTTATTTTCTTGCATTTCAATATACTTGTTTATAGCTATTAGAATATTATATTTATTATTGTATATGATATATATATATATATATATATATATATATATATATATATATTAAGTGTTATGTATATATGAATGTGTATATCTATAGATATCCACGTGTTTATTTTCTTGCATTTCAATATACTTGTTTATAGCTATTAGAATATTATATTTATCATTATATATATATATATATATATATATATATATATATATATATATATATATATATATATATATATATATATATATGTGTGTGTGTGTGTGTGTGTGTGTGTGTGTGTGTGTGGAGGTGATTATATATATACATAGAGAGTTGTATATGTATGTGTGTATGTTTATATATGTATATATATAGAGAAGTATTTGTATCTCTAGTGTTATGTATATATGTATGCATATATATATATATATATATATATATATATATATATATATATATATATATATATATATATATATATATATATATATAGTGTATAGGTGTATGTGTGTGTGTGTGTGTGCGTGCGTATGTGTGCTAGGAGGGGGTCGGGTTGCTAGCCAACAGTAACAACAAGCAAAGCAGTAACAACAACTGAAGAAGCACAGCAAGATAGCAGTGAGAAGCATGCAGTAGCAAAGCAGTAACAGCAACTGAAGCAGCACAGCATCAACATCATGGAGAGGCAGTAGGTAGCATCAATTGCACACAAGCAGCAGCAGTAACTACAATAACATAGCAGTAGCAGCAACACTGCAGCTGCAGCCAAGCAAACATGAGCAGCAAGAGCAATTGTAGAGCCTGCATAACAAGCATGAGCAGCAACAACAACTAGAGCTGCAACAACAAGCATGAGAGCAACAGCAAAGTCCAGCGGCAACTCTAGCAAGGGAAGCAGCTACAGCAGCAAGGTAAAGGGTTGATAGTTCATTAATAGGTTAGTTAGCTTGATGTGTAGTTTAGTTAGTTAGTTACTTTGTTATATAGTTATATATATGTATACATATTATTATCTAGTAGTTATATATATATATATATATATATATATATATATATATATATATATATATATATATATATATATATATATATATACTTGTTTACTAGTAGCTATATGTGTGTATGTATATATGTATATATGTATTGGTAAGATAGTAAGTAGTTAGTATAGTTAGTAGTATTGTATTAGTTAATGCATGTTAGTTATAGTTTTGAGTTTTGGGTAGTTAGTTATATGTTAGAATTCACATTACCTTGTGATACCAAGGTAATGTCAAGGTATTGATGGATACTCAAGATATTGGGTTTAAGTATCAAGATGGGTGTGTGGTGGTGTGATACCGCATTGGTTCAAAGCCAAGGTATCCATTTAGCATTAGTTTAGTTAGGAATATTATATATTGTTGATGGTATATACGTATTATAATATTTTCTTATATAATTACTTGTGTATCTTAGGATACGGTATCTTGTTGGTTCCCTAGTATCTTAGCATAGCTAGTGTGGCCTAGTTACATAGTGTATGGATCCAATATCTTGGAGATAGCCTCATACAACTTAGAAATAGCTAGTTTGATCAAGTTTGACTAGTTTAACCTAGAGTTTACCTACTTTAACTATTTTGACTTAGAAATAGCTTTATGACCTAGAAGTTGACTAGTTTAACTTATTTTTATTCCAAAACCTTATATTGATGTAATATTCCATATTTTGGTCTTCGAGGCACCATACCGGACATCTTTGATACTGTTCATCAGATTTCTGGCGAGTACAATATCTGATAATTTTTTATTTATGATATCCTCTATGTCTCTTGTATCTAGTGTAGATATTCTTAATTTTTTGACATGATGGTTATACGGATTGATATATCCGAATCTTGTCATGAGATATTATTCCTTAGTATGTATGGTATATCTTATGCAAGCCTTGTTTCTTTGTTCTTCTTGTACATGTACAGACACTGATTCTTGGGGAGACTTGCTACCTTCCCAGAGAATCCCGTGTCATAACGTACCATGGTTGGATCACTATACCAGTCGGGGTGGGAAGTATGTAGTGTAGCTATGTGACCATACCCTCCTTGTATCATGTCTTGTTCATTGAATAGTGTTAATTATATACCGTACGTATGATTAACCAGGCCATAATTCTTGTATCAAGTTCCCAAGCCGATCACATGCTAAAGCTGGTACTTACTCACTTAGTCATTAGTATTTTTTGTTTATTTCTATATTGCTCATTCTCGTATTTATTTTCAGTATTTTCTTTATTATATATCTCTTATATCTGTATATTGCATCTTGTATATTCACATCTATTTACTGTTATATAGTTTATATCTTCTATTAGAACTGCTGTTAGAGATATACTTTGCTCCTTTTCTGACTTTATATATTTTTCCCAGATGACACTGAGGAGTGGTACCCCACTCACTATGGGACTCAGGACGTGGTTGGCTTAGAGCCAGAGACCTTGGCTCAGGAGGGTCTCATCCCGACTGAGACAGACGACCCATGACTCGTAGCTTCGTAGTTAGTTTTCTTTTGTACTGGATTTGTCTCCAGCTCAGTTATTAGTATTTCTCTTAATTATTGAATATTATTTTGTCTCATGAGTTGTATTTGTGACTCTTCTATTCTCTTATCATATTCGTGCTTATTCTATCTATAAATCTTTGATTTAGTATATTCATATTCGAACATAAATGCTATCAGGTAGCCAACTTTAGTATTATATGTTCTGTCTTGCTTTCATTATCCATGTGGATTGAGATACAGTAATAGGCCAACCATAGGATATGCATGCTAGAATACCCAACTATAGACAGCTTATACGTTTACCGTTGGCAAGAGTCCACGGTAGATGTATCTGGCCATTGCAACGTGACGCAGTCCCGCATATTTTAGGACTGGGCATGACATATTCAGTCCTCAACTCTCGCATTATCAATAAAATTAACAGTACCTTGCTCCTTTCTTTGAAGAAATCCTGCTAGGTCGCCATACATCTGTATGCACATAATCGAGAATATCTTATGTTTTATGTTTGCTTATACTAAAGGTCACCCTGTGTTACTTGCCATAAACACAATGCTCACAGAAATCCATACTTGGATTCTTCAAGTTCTTCAGTAACCCATGCTTTCTTAGTAAGATCAGGCCCTTCTCATTCATATGTCCAAGCCGCATATGCCAAAGACGTGTACTATCAGATGAATTTGATGTACTGACTGCTAAAGTCCCAATCACAGTTCTTTCTAATAATATATAAAGGTTACAATATCGGTGACCTTTCATCACCACCAAAGAACCACGAACAACTCGTAAGACTCCACCCTCGACAACAAACTTGTTACCATTCGAGTCAAGCATACCAAGATAAATAAGATTTTTCTTAAGGTCAGAAACATGTCTGACATTGGTCAAAGTTCGCACAATTCTATCATGCATCTTCACTTTGATAGACCCAATTCCAATAGCTCGACATGTGTTATTGTTGCCCATCACCACGGAACCACCATCCGTCGCCTTGTAGGAAGAAAATTACTCCCTTTTTGGGCACATATGGAGGAGCATCCAGAATCGAGAATCCAACGGTCACTCATGTTGTCATGTGCCACCGAAAAATAGACTCCGTCAGTGTCGGCTTCTGAAGCGCAGTTTGCTTCATCGCCTTCTCTTTCTGTCTTATTCTCATTTTTCTTGTTCTTCTTCTTTGGACGAGTACACTTATTTGCATTTTGTCATTTCTTATTACAGTTGAAGCACTTCACCTTCTCAATAGGTATCTTGGACTTGGCTCCTGACATTCTGCTGGAAGCAGCTCTATCGTTTGTCCTCCCTCTTGCTATAAAATCGTGGGTTTGGTCTCCACCGTTTCTACCATCAGAAACCAACCTTCGTACCTCATTAGACAATAAGGCACTTATAGCTTTTCTATGGATATTGAGTCCTTCCCGTATAGTAATGTTTGAATAAGATTCTCATAGGAATCGGGCAAAGAAAATAATAGGATTAGTGCCAAACGATCATCATCTTCATATATTTCAACATCATTTAGGTCAGAAATAATTTGATTGAATTTAGAAATATGATCTCGAATTGACGTACCTTCCTCCATCATCAATCTGTAGAGCGACTTTAACATATAAAGTCGGTTGGTAAGAGTCTTCGTCATGTAGAGTGATTCCAACTTTAGCCAGAGCCCAGCGGCGGTGGTTTCGTTCTTCACAGAGTAAACGACATATATTTCCAAACATAGGCGAATAGTGGAACATGCTTCGAGATCCATGTTATCCCAATCATCATCGGTCGTGTCAGCGGGCTTCTTCGACTTTCCACGTAAAGCCTTGTGAAGCTTTTCCAAAAGCCAAAATCATTCTTCCCATTGAACTTCTCAATTTCGTACTTTCAAATCTTGCTTGATAGAGCCATCTCAAGAATCTACCCAATTAACTTTCTCTGAGAACTCCAAAACTCTGATAACAATTGTTGGGCGCACAGCGAAAATAGATCCAAAAAATTTAGAGAAATACCTCAGAGAAAGTTCACAACCACAAAGACAAGTATTTATGTGGTTTGGCCAAGATGTCTACTTCTACGGACGATGGTGATTCAATTCCACTATGAAGAAGGAAAAAGAATTACAATTGCTCTGAACACTTCTCTCATTTCTCTCAAAAACTCTCTAAAAAAACTCTCTCAAATTTTTTTTTGTGTTGAACTTATTCAACAATTTTTTGTTCTCTTATGTAGAACTTATTCAACAATCATTGAGCAGAATTTGAGATCTAATCTTGTGTTGAACTTATTCAACAACTTACATGAGCACTCTTGAGATATTTCTCAAGGAGAAACCTTTGGCCCCTTTATATAGCATACCATATGTCTATACATGAAAAACCAACATTATGTAGGAATAGGAATCCAATCTTATCCTTCAAAGATATGGTCAAATCCAACATTATGTAGGAATAGTAATCCAATCTTATTCTTCAAATGTATGGTCAAATGGTCAAAGCTAATCTTCTTCAAAGATATGGTCAAATATATTAGTCAGTCTCCTTCAAAGATATGACAAATTTTTTTTTTCCAGTTCTTATATTGTCAGACCACAACAAAGACGAGAAAGAGAAAATGAGATATTAGACTACGTTAGATAATAGTTATAATTATATATATTTTTTAGAGAGCACATAAATGAAAAAAAGACAATAAATTTTTTCAAAATCTATCGATTTTAAATGTTTATAAAGACAACTAAAATTATAATACACTGAATTTGAGTACACCAAAATTGGTGCCTCAACCAAATTACTAAGCCCTTTTTTTTCTTAAAAACACTTCGTAGACAGCTCGCACAAAATGTTACTTTTGAGTTGCTGACAATTTATGTAAAAAGGAAGCTACGACCAGGTCGTGCTTGACGGGTGGGTAGGCCTGGTGTGGTCCATCCACGGTGAGCATCATCCCTGGACCCAATATCAGACGGGTACGTGCAACCTCCTGATTTTCTTTCAGAAAGCATCTCTCTTACTTTAGTTGCCATATAAAGCCATTAGATTAGATTAGACCTGTGGAAAGTGTGTTGTCGCCATGCACTTGATCTTCGGAGCTCAAAGTATATAATATACACGATAGGTCAGTGGAAACTGTGTTGCAATAAAAACTAGGCCAATGCAGTGTGTTTGTGACAACTAGAGTTCGAATATTAGACTATAGATGGTGATTATCATGGTGGAAGCCACCAAAGTAGAGCAACTAGAGTCTCCCATTCCACTAGTTGGTGTTGGAGACAATGATGATAAGACCGAAGCTTATAAAAGAAAGTTTGAATACAGACAGAGAGTTACAAATTTAAAATTTTAGAACTGGTTACTTTTATTCAGTTTTTCAGTGAGTCATTTGTTGGTCTATTTATACGTACACTGACACCTCTTCATAATAATGCACATCTCGTGAATTGATCTTAAGAGTTACAGACACAACTTTTCATACAAAATAGGTGTCTAGGAACAACTCTTGATAAATAAGAACTATAGACAAATGCTTTACTTTTAACGCCCTCCCTTAATGCATTTGTCCTGAACTTTTAGCTTTTCAAATAGGATAAGCGAACACACAATAAAAAATTATTGCGTGTGCGCATAGGGTCATTAAGGATAACATGTACATGAAGGCTGGCGCATAAAGTCTCAAGAAGTCTGGGCGCAGAAAGTTACAAAAATGAGCTTGGCGCACAAATGACTAAAACTGGTCAGTGGCACAGAAAGAAGTAATCTCACAGGGACAAGGTTGGCACACAAACGATTAAAAGTGCACGAGCTGCAAAGGATGGCGCACTTGACAAAAGTGGGTGGGCTAGAATAAGCCACGCTGCAACAGAAGTGCGCGAGCAAGCTAGCTAAAAGACAAACACACAACCCGAGGTCAAAGCAGCTCGACAGTCGAAAAACTCGTCAGTCGAGGAGCACACAAATCAATAACACAGAAATCGAGAAACCGGAGATTCGTCTCTAAGAAAATGAAGAGGGAAGAAAGTGCACGAGCAACAAACATAAGAAAAGTGCGCCAACCGAGTAAACATATGAAATTTTTGCCATATTAACCAACGTGAAGAAAATGTGCGAGCTGACTGTGGCACACTTTTCCTTGGTTTTTCGGAAAGAATCTTGATTAAATATACACCAAAGTGGGCCAACGAAATTTTTCTCTCGAAAGTGCGTCACTGACTCATGGAGTGTGATTGGCACACTTTTTTTGCTAGGAGACTAAGTGAAGTATGATTAGTACACGCGAATTATTGGGACAGCACACCATGCGATCAAAAGTGAAATACACGTATTTCTGTGCCCAAGGGGTTCTCATGCATACTCTTCACAGAACACTATTCTTTTTCTCTAGTTAGCCATTTTTGTATATGTATTGTATCAAGTTGCAGCACAGAACTAAGCTGGACTCGAAATCAAGCATGGTCAAAGCAAAGTTACATAAATTATGGTGCTCTACACTATGAGCTAATTAGTTTTGCATAATACAAAGTTTTAACTCAAGAACACCCACACTCATAAAAATTCAAATCTACATTATTTCATCCACCAAATTCAAAAATACCAAGTTCTAAACATACTTAAAATCACACAAAGAACATAATAGACTAATAATATGGAGGGTTTCTCCATTTCTCATGCAAGATGTACTTGCCTAAGGATGGAGAAAAAAACGGAGAGAGGGAGAAAGCAAAGAAAGAATGAAGAGAAAGAAGAAGAAGTTGGATTATATAGTTAGGGTTTGAGGTTTAGACCATGAATTCAACTCATGACCAAAACCATAAACCAAGAACCAAGATAAACCAAGGAATAGGTCTAGTCTTATACAACAAATAATAACATGCAAGCGAGAAAAAAATAATACGCTCCAAATACGTATATTTGGGAACGGAGAGTGACATCTCTATCCACCTTAGAAATTTTTTTTCCACGGAATTCGAATCCAAGTAAGCTAGAGAAGTCAGGACAAGTACGATATAATTCTATTAGCAAAACTACACATGCAAGCAATATCATCACAACACATAGGTGATCACCTGATCACGAAATTTAGATATGAAGGTATAAGGTAGAATATACCTTCCTAATCGAACATGTGTGATTACCGAGACTGTATATCGTCCTCGCGCTACCACGTTGAATCTCCAGGAGTGTGATGTCCCTAGGCAACTCGAACAAGAGAAATAGTTTGGTTCTTGAGTACCTTCTCCCTTCGATCCAGAATGTATACAGGTTGCTCCTCGTAAGATAAGTCGGTACCAACGACTAGTTCAGTGTGATCGAGGATATGACTCGAATATGGGACATACCTATGCAACTGAGATACATGAAATATATCGTGCACCTCACGTAGCAAAGGTGAAAGGGCAAGACGATAAGTCACATCGCCTACCCGATCGAGAATGTCAAACGGGCCAGCGTATCGCAGACTAAGGTTCCCGCGAACCCAGAATCTAATGACTCTACGGGTTGGGGATATTTAAAAGAATACGTGATCGCCGACATGGAACTCTAAAGGCCTATGATGCTGGTCTGTCCAATGGTGATGCTGATCTTGCGCAACCCGAAGTCACTCTCTGGCATGCCTGAGAACTTCTACTATTTGTGTGATCATTTCGGGGCCTAACATCTTCCTTTCACCAATGTCTTTCCAAGCCAACGGTGATCTACACTTCCTGCCGTATAGTGCTTCGAAAGGTGTCATCCGAATACTGGCCTGATAACTATTGTTGTACGAAAATTCCACCAAGTGAAGATGATTCTCCTAAGATCCACCAAGGTTTAAGGTACATGCTTGTAGCATATCCTCCAAGGTCTGGATGGTCCTTTCTAATTGCCCATCTGTCTGGGGTGCTATGCAGTACTGAATCTTAACTTGGTACCCAATCTCTCGTGCAAGCTTCTCTAGAAATGAGAAGTGAACCACGTATCCCGGTCTGATACTATGCTTATTGGTACTCCATGTTGTCTCACAATTTGTCATATGTACAAATCTGTCAATTGCTCGGTAGACTGCCCTACTCTAAAGGGGAGGAAATGTGCCACTTTTATGAGTCGATCCACTATCATCCAAACTGCATCTCGACCAGTCGGAGATCTAGGTAAAACGGTCACAAAATTCATAGTGATGTGTTCCCACTTTCACTCTAGAATAGGAAGCGGCTGCAATAATTCTATCGGTCTCCGTTGTTCTGCCTTCACTTACTGACATATGAGACATCGTGAAATGAACTACGCTATCTCTCTTTTTATCCCGTTCCACCAAAAATATTGCTTGATATCATGATACATCTTCGTACCTCCGGGATGAATAGTGTACTGGAAACTATGTGCTTCAGTCATGACTTCTTGTCGAATATCTCCGCTTGGTACGCATAAACGATTCACAAACCTTAGTGTTTCATCTGCATGTATTATCAACTCCTTCCGAAGACCGGACTAACATTCTTCTAGCAACTTTTGAATCTTCGGGTCCTCTGCCCGAGCTAGCTTGATTCTATCCACCAAAGTTGACTGAATCTATAGGCTAGCCTGAATTTTTGTAGTCTGTGGAAGTACTATCTCGATACCCATTTCTCGTAAGTCTTCTAGAATGTGATTCTGAGTAGTTAACATAAATTTTCCATCTCTTCTGCTAAGTGCATCAGCTACTACATTGGACTTGCCTGAATGGTACTGAAAGACTACGTCGTAGTATTTCAACAACTCTAGCTACCTTCTCTGCCTCATATTCAGGTACTTCTGTGTGAATACATATTTTAAACTCTTATGATCTGTGAATATCTCTACTCGATCACCATATATGTAATACCTCAATAGCTTAAGTGTAAATACTACTGCTGCTAACTCCAAATTATGAGTTGGATAGTTCTTCTCGTGATCCCTGAGATGGCGAGAAGCATATGCTATCACTCTCCCTTGCTGCATTAAAACACTTCATAGTCCTTTGCCAGATGCATCACAATACATTGTGAATCCTTTAGAGCCTGCTAGAAGAGTAAAGATTGGTGCATAGATTAGCTTCTTTTTCAACTCTTCAAAGGCTATCTGGCATTCCGCTGACAACAAAAATTTAACTTTCTTGCACGTCAACCGAGTCAATGGTGCTGAGATCTTAGCAAAGTTTGACACAAATTTTTTGTAGTATCCTGCTAAGCCCAGAAAACTACGCACCTCTGCTACTGTCTTCGAAGCTGACCAGTTCTCTACTGCATCTACCTTCTTGGGATCAACTGATACTCATTCTCTAGAAATAATATGCCCAAAACAAGATATGTAATCCAGCCTGAACTCATACTTTGCTAACCTTCGCATATAACTCGTGCTCCCTCAAGGTCTGTAGTACTATCCTGAGATATTCTTCATGCTCCTCCACTTTACATGAATACACAAGGATGTAATCGATAAATACTGCCACAAATTGGTTTAAGTATGGCATGAAAATACGGTTCATCAAATTCATGAATACCATTAGAGCATTAGTCAGTCTGAATGGCATAACTAAGAATTTATAATGCACATATCGTGATCTAAATGTTGTCTTTGGTATATCCTGCTCCCGAACTTGCACCTGATGATATCTAGATCATAAATCTATCTTTGAGAAGACTCTTGCTCTGCTTAATTGGTCAAATAAATCATCAATCCTTGGTAATGGGTACTTGTTCTTCACGGTCACTACATTCAACTGCGTGTAATCCATACATAACCGTGCTGATCCATCATTCTTTTTCACCAATACCGCTAGTGCTCCCCACGGTGATCCACTAGTCCAAATAAATTTCTTTGCCTTCAATTTTTCCACGTGTCGATATAACTGATCAATCTCTGATGGTAACATTGGGTATACCTTCTGGGATATTGGTTCTGCTCCTAGCATCAACTCTATACAGAACTCTACTTCTCTAACTGGGGGTAATCTGGGAAGCTTGTTCGAAAAGATGTCCATAAACTTTTCAACTATCTTGGGTACCGGGTCTCCTCCCTTTGCTATTGTTGTGACTTCTCCTTTACGCTAGTCTCTTGCTATTCTGCTAAGGATAAACTCTTTTAGACCAAAAATTCTAAACAATACTCTACCCTCACGATAATCTATCGTTGCATGACTATCTCTCAACCAGTCCATGCCTAAGATAACGTCAAAGTTATCCATAGGGAACTTGATCAACCTTGCTGGTAATAAATGCCCACATACTATGATTGAACATGCTAGGCATACCCTACTAACTTCTATGATCCCATTGCTAGTGAGTATATTCAACCTCTATGATAATGCCTCAAACTTCAATCCAATACATGTCGCATATTGTGCAGATATAAATGAGTGCGAAGCCCCAGAATCAATTAAAGCTATGGAAGGAAAAGATATAAAAAGAATGTTACCTGCCACCATGTCACCTGACGCCATGGCTTCTTCCAAAGACAAGTTGAACGCCTGTCATTGGCCTTATCTAGCTCCCTGCTGTTGCCTTCCCTGGTGTCTTTTTTACGGTCTCTACCGTTCTTGTTACTATTTTTGCCGATACAATTGAGCCTACATTGGCAATGGACGCTAAGCTACAGGCCGTACTGCCACTGCTGGTCCTCCTTACTGCACTAACCTTAGAGCTGGCAACGGAGGAAACTGTTGTACTGGCCCTCCTGGCCTCTGCATTAATGAAAATGTAGCAATCCTATAAGAGGGACCCCCACATCTCAAGCATAGTCTATTAGCTGCCCGACAAACATCCCGGGTAAGACCTTATTTGCCATAATACGTACATCCCGACGGTGCTCCCCGCCACTGTTGTTGCTGCTACAGCCGAGTTAGTGACATCACTATTGAGGTCACCATCCTCCTCTATATCATATCATGGATGCGAATGCCAGGGGATGGTGATGACGTTCATGATACTGGTCCTCCCTCATTGCTCTGTCCATGAGGGCTCTTCCAATCTACTCTTCTTGATGCCATCCTTTGGGAAGTAAGCTCAGCCCTCTTTGCCACTATCAATACTGCCTCAAAAGTCTGGTAGCCATGAACTTCTACCATAAGTAAGATCTCCAATTGAAGGCCCTACTGGAACCTCATTTCTCTCTCCAACTCTATTGCCACCATGGTTGGAACAAACCTGCTCAGTCGGCAAAACTTCGTCGTGTAGCCGTCTACTCTCCTTCCAGCCTGCTTGAGGTTAGTGAATCTTTGTTGTAACTCACACTGAGTCATAATCCCAAAGTATCTCGTCCTGAACCAGATCCTGAAATTATCTCACGGAATAGGATGCCTCATTCCTATCTCCATTGTGGCCCACCAATCTCATGCAAGATCCTGGAGTTGTAAGTAAATTAGGTCAACATGTTCCTCGGTCGAAACTTTAACTGCTGCCAAAATGGTCTCAATATCTTGGAGCCAATCATCTGTCGTGATTGTGTCCTCTGTGCCATCAAAATATCTAGGGTTCGGTCAGCAAAACCTAACAGATGCCCCATAATCTGTTTTTCTGCCTCGCTCTAGGGTCGTCTACAACCTTTGGTTCAACAGGACATTTTGTTCTTGTTGTTGTTGTTGTTACACCACCATATGGTGTTGTTGAGCATCCAATAATCCTCGAATAATCTCTAGCACAGTCGGGGTATCTAGCATTGCCGGCACTACGGGAGGTACGAGAAAATCAGGAGCCTGCTGCTCTATCCCAATTACCGTGGGCTTGACTCAGATCCTTGGCTGAGGTTCTACAGGATCTCATTCTACTGGTAACTCTGTATCTCTTATTGCTGCAACATCGAGAAAAAGATTGGCCCTAAAGGAGAGAACAAAACACAATCAAGTACAGACAAGAAGAAATAAGAAAGCAATCAATCTGGAAGAATTCAAGCTGAGTGTCGAAGAAGATGAGTTCAAAATTTCAAGAAGAATCATGTTTGATTGAGACTCCTATGACCATGATACCCCACGAGTCTGAAGAACAGACCTGCATGGGCCACCAATAAAACTTTGTCATGCCCTAGTACTGAAATACGGAGACAGACATGGCCAGCAATCCTGTACAAGGTACTATACGTCGAACGACGGTCACACATGTACTAAGACAATGGGGTGCATGTTATAATCAAGTCACTTAAGGTCACATGAACATCTATGTCTTAATCAATCAAACAAGAAACAGTAAACATAAAGCATATATGATAAAGCAATAAGGCATTTCAAATGCTTTCTCAAAATATTCTGGAGACCAGATGTGCAAAATTAGAAGCTGGAAGAGTATAAAAAGTACATGACAGTGATTAGCTACAATCTGATTAAACACAATCATGTTAGGAGACTAAAGTCCAGACGTACCAGCTAACAGGTGCCGGTAGCTAAACGTCCCAAAAGAAATAAAGGTACAATATCGAGCAGGGAAGAAGGAAACCAACTCGTTATCCTCTGCGACCATATTTTTGGTACGAGCCATAATTCGAAGAAATATATTCTGGATCCTCGGGTGCTGACTCAAAACCTGGCCATGCAAAACCAGTGGGGTTAGACCCCAAATATCAAGTACCACAAAGGAGCACGAAATGGAGAAATAAAATCCAAATAATAGATGTAAGTATACATAGGTTCTTTGTCATAATTTAGGTCCACGACATATCTTAGTACAAAGGCCCAACTCTACCACCAAACAAGAATAATGATTGAACCATCATACTATGATAGTCCATGACCCTAGACCACTAACAGAATAATACAATCACAACCAAGTCCAATTTATTTACATCGGCCAATCACTTGTACGACTTGCTATTTGTGGAGTCTGAGGTTATCTCAGAAATAATGCATAATAGGTATCCTCAGATCATGCCATGTTGAGCAGATCTAACCGAGCCAATACTATTCAGGCACTTCACTTGATTACACCAGTCCTCCGTAGGACCACCACGCTGATAAATCAGTAACAGTTCCAACCTTACTATAGAAAAAAATGTTGGCTCGGTTTAATATAAAAGTCGAATATTGTACTCTACTACCTGCGGATGATATATAATATCCGTAGTGGCTAGCCTTACACGCCATGAAAATTATCACAGGGTGGCTCATCACACAAGATCTCGGGATGTCGTTCCCTCTCCAATGGTACTACCACTTTTAGTTGCTTAATTAACCCTATATTGTGTTCAAAAATCTCAAGGCGTGGCCACATGAGAATTTTCCTTAAGATGATGTACATAGTACGGTTATGCTAGATACGAATCCATGGAGGTTCAATCTGAGCTCACCCGAGCATGTATGCAATAATCAATAATTAATATCCTAGCCATGCTTTGGTAGTGACTAGTATATCATGTCCGTGCTAAAAATATATATTTATAGTATCACGTATTTCAGAAATTTGGAGGCATTCTCGATGCACAACCCAAACATAATCACTTTAACACGTAACATGAGATGTCGCATCTCAGCGAACATTAGATCAGGAACATTATCAAGTATTCGAGTCCAATTACCAATTATCATTGGGTCACATGAATCTTGATCACTTTATAGCATGATACTCATGTCATGCACATAACTTGTTACTATTCATTTAGTCTGGTTCTTCAAGAAACTCAAGTCCAACACATACTCATGCCATATATGAAGCCAATCTAGCACATGGTCATGTCTAGCATGAGGTCTAGTTTCTATGTCCATTCTTTCTTAGAATCATGACTCAAGCGATACCAGGATTAACCACATATAGGATGATAAGGAATATTCCAAATAGGATAAGCGAACACACAATAAAAAATTAATATGTGCGCGCATGGGGTCACTAAGGATAATATGTGCATGAAGGCTGGCGCATAAAGTCTCAAGAAGTCTGGGCATAGAAAGTCACAAAAATGAGCTTGGCGCATAAACGACTAAAACTGGTCAGTGGCGCAGAAAGAAGTCAGCGTAAATAATCACAGAGACATTGTTGACGCACAAATGACTAAAAGTGCGCGGGCTGTAAAGGGTGGCACACTTGACAAAAGTGTGCGGGCTAGAATGAGCCACGCTCGAACAGATATGCGCGAGCAAGCTAACTAAAAGATAAACACATAACCCGAGGTCAAAGCTCGATAGTTGAGAAACTCGTCAGTCGAGGAGCGCATAAATCAATAACACAAAAATCGAAAAATCAAAGCTTCGTCCTTAAGGAAACGAAGAAGGAAGAAAGTGCGCAAGAAACAAACATAATAAAAGTGCACCAACTGAGTAAACATAGAAAAAATATGCCATATTGCCCAACGTGAAAAAATGCGCGGGCTAACTATGGCCCACTTTTCCTTGTTTTTCTAGGGAGAATCTTGATTAAATACGCACCAAAGTGTTCCAACGGAGTTTTTCTCTCGAAAGTGCGCCACTGACTCAAGGAGTGTGACTGGCGCACTTTTGCTAGGAGACTAAGCGCAGTATGATTAGTACGTATGAATTATTGGGACAACATACCATGCGCCAAAAAGTAAAATATAGCATTTTTGTGCCCAAGGGGCTCTCATGCATACTCTTCACAGAACTCTGTTCTTCTTCTCCAATTAGCCATTTTTGTACACGTATTGTATCAAGTTGCAACACAGAACTAAGCTTGACTCGAAATCAAGAACGACCAAAGCAAAGTTACATAAATTATGGTGCTCTATAGTATGAGCTAATTAGTTTTGTAAAATACAAAATTTTAACTCAAGAACACCCACACTCATAAAAATTCAGATCTACATTATTCTATCTATAAAATCCAAAAATACCAAGTTCTAAACATGCTTAAAATCACACAAAGAACATAATAGACTAATAATATAGAGGGTTTCTTTATTTCTCATACAAGCTATATTTGCCTAAGGATGGAGAAAAAAAGGAGAGAGAGAGAGAGAGAGAGAGAGAGAGAAAGCAAAGAAAGAATGAAGAGAGAGAAGAAGAAGTTGGATTATATAGCTAGGGTTTGAGGTTTAGACCATGGATTCAACCCATGACCAAACCAACCAAACCATAAACCAAGAACCAAGATAAACCAAGGAATGGGTCTAGTCTCATGTAACAAATAATAACATGCAAGCGAGAAAAAATAATACGCTCCAAATACGTATATTTCGGAACGGGGAGTGACACATTTGCAATTTGTTTATCGGTCCCACAGAACTTTAATTCAATCTCTTTGTCTTCAACCAAATTTCTAATAAAATATTGACGAAGTTCTATATGCTTTGACCGACTTCGAAATACTGAAGCAATTGTAGACATATTGTCACAGTAAACATCAGTTGGACAGTTTTTTTCTTGATGGAGATTTGTTAAAATTCTTTTCAACCAAACTGCTTCACATGTTGCACTTGTGGCTGATATATATTTAGCTTCTACAGAAGATAAAGCCACCATAATATGCTTCTTATATGACAAAAAAATAACCTTACTTCTCAATAAAAATGCATAGACAGAGGTTCTCTTTTTATCATTAATTGAACCTGCCCAATCACTATTTGTGAGCCCAACTAAAATGTTCTCCTCCTCTTGTTTATACAAGAGGCCATATCCTTGGGTTCATTGAATATATCTGAGTATTCTTTTTTCTGCAGAAAAATATTGATTACTTGGCTAACTCATGACTTTGGATACCATGGTTAAGACATATACAATATCAGGCCTTGTATTTGTCAAGTAGATTAGCGAGCCAATCAAACTTCTATAGATAGATGCTTTAACTTTTGCTGCTCCGTCATTGCTTAAAATCTTAAAATTAGTGCCTTTGGAGTCTCCATAGGTTTATAATTCAACATATTAAAGTTCTTTGAAAGATTTTCTGCATATTTTTCTTGAGAGATAAATATACCTTTACTTGATTGTTGAACCTACATACCTAAAAAATACTTCATATTGCCCAAATATGTTATCTTGTATTCTTTCATTATAGCATGTTTAAAAACTCAAGCCATATTTGGATTGGGTTATTTTCACTAACCTCTTATATATTTTCGGTTTATTAAACAGACCTCCCCTCTACCTTTATGTTCTAAGGATGGTTAGTGTAATAAACATTTATGTAATATATATATATATATATATATATATATATATATATATATATATATATATATATATATAAGGGAGGTTCGTGTAATAAACATAAAAAATATGGGAGGTTAGTGTATTTATTTTCAAATTAAGGGAGGTCCGTTTAATAAATCAAAGACATTGGGAAGGTTGGTGTAAATAACCCATTTGGATTTGTGCTTTTATATATCAAATCATCAATACAAAGAAACAAAATAATAAAATCATATGTGCACCTTCTTTCTTGAGATAGAGTGATGGCTCACTTGAACTTCTTGTAAATCAACTAAGACGAAAATAATGATCAATCTTGCTATTCGCCCTTGGTGCTTGCCATATAAGGCTTTTCGAAGCCGACATAAATTTTCTTTGCTTCCTTTGTCAACATATCTGTATGGTTGTTCTATATATACTTCTTCTTTAAGTTCGTCATTCAAGAATGCAGACTTGACATCTAATTGGTAAAATGGTGTCTTCATTTGTGCGACCAATGTGAGAACAGTCCTAATGGTCTCCATGCCAACAACCGGTGTGAAAGTCTTATTGAAATCAATTTCTAGTTGTTGAGATTATCCTTTTGCAACCAAATGAGCCTTATGCTTTTGGATTGAGTCATCTTCATTAAACTTTGTCTTATATATCCATTTGAGTCTGATTATATCTTTCGATTTTAGTCGATCGACAAGATCTCATATTTTAATTTTCTTAATCACCCTCATTTTTTCATCCATTGCATCCTGCAAATTTTTTTCTTTTATTTCATCCTCAAAATTTTGAGGTTCAATAGCACTTAAGGCAAAATCACAAGATGCAAAGATGTCTGCTAATAAGTGATACTTCTTGTTTAGTCTTGGAGTTAAATATGGTAAAAATTCAATAGGAAGAGATGGTGATGGACTTGATCACGTAATTGATATAGAGTTTGAGGAATCAAACTTTCTTCTTCTTCAAGCAGCAGAATGTTTTCTAAATTCAATGTTTCTAGTTCCTCGAACACTCTCCGTATATCATCATACTCATTCTCACATCTCCAAGCCTTAAGTTCATAAAAAATAACATCTTTGGAGATAACCAAATTATTGGTTTTTGGATCAATCAATTTGTATGCTTTGGAATGATCGTTATATCCCACAAAGATGTATTTTTCTTCTTTTACATCAAATTTCTCTCTTTTGAGAAGGAATATATGCATATTCAATGTAGTCAAACACCTTGAAAAATCTAACTTTGGCTTAAGGCCAAGCCATGCTTCAAATGAGGTCATGTCTTTCAGTGCTTTGGTTAGAGACCTATTGAGTATGAAGACGGGTGTACGCATGGCTTCAGCCCAAAAATCATTAGGTAAGCTTTTTTGCTTTCAGCATGCACCTTGCCATTTCTACAATGATACAATTTCTTCGTTCGACAACTTTGTTTTGTTGTGGGGTGTGTCTAGCTGTCAACTCTCTTTTATTACCATTTCTTTTACAAAATTTAGAAAATTCATTTCATGTGAACTCTCTGCCTCAATCAGCTCTTAGCACTTTCAAATTGCGAGCACTTTGCTTTACTCCAAAAACTTTGAATTGCATGAAAGTAGAAATTGCTTCTGATTTATGCTCTAGAAAATAAACCTACATCATCCTTGAAAAGTCATCTATAAACAGAATGAAGTACCTTTTGTCATTGAAGGATGGAGTATAAGATGGTCCACAAATGTCTGTATGAACCAATTCAAGGGGTGCTCTTGCTCTCAGGTTCATTGTGAGAAAGGTAATGTGTAAAATTTTCCAAAGAATACATCCCTCACAAACTTCCTTTTCAGATTGAAAGGAGGGAAAACCAACTACCATACTTTTCTGGTGTAGCATCTGCAAGTGTCTTTGATTCAAATGGTCATATCTTTGATGCCATAACAAAGATCCTTTATTCTTTTCTGCTTCCAATGCAAAATTTTCTTTTAATGTCACGATCAGCGAAAATACTTTGTTTTTTGTCATGTTAACCTTAGCTATAAGAGAGTTGGCTTTTTTCTCAAAGATAATACAAATTTCACCAAAAACCCTCTTTTTAGTAGTTGTCCTACAGTAAGTTTTGAGACAAGTTAAGGATATACATAACACCATGTATAAGTATTAATATACCTCCTTTTTTTGCACATAAATAATGTCAGGCCCAAGAATCAGAATACTGGAGAGAGGGGGCATTACAAAGCCAGCTACGTATATCAGAATACAAAAGCACTCTGAGACACGGTCACGGCTGTCTATTGACAAGTGAGAGGACTCTAGCATGCTACTGATGACTCCTATGGTCAAACAAATCCTATCGCAATCAAATCAACACAAGAAACAATAAAGTGTAAATCATATATGTGATGGATAAGGCGTCCCAAATACATATGCATACATAATCATGAGAGTTGACATAATATAAAGATACATCAACTAAAATATATATATAAGTACGTAAATGTACAACCAGCCACGGTCCAGAAAATACACATAAGCCGTCCCGAGGATGGAGGGAAACAAAGTGCCAAAAGTAAGGACTAACACGTCCTTGGCCAATACATCATAAAATGAAAGTACAAAATAAAGTAGGAGAATAAGGTAATCCACTCGCTAATCCGAACCACAATCTCTGAGTGCGAGCCATCCGAGGAAAAAGAAGGTAGATCCTTTGAGTCTGCTATGAGATATGGCTATGCAAAACTAGTGGGTTCAGACCCCTAATAGCAAGTACCACAAAGGAAGCCAACGTTGTGAACTTAAACCAATACTAAATTACAACAACTGATAGAGACAGAAATAAATAAATACGGATTTAGACTCATGTGCTACTACTGCACTTATCTTGAGTAATAGGAAAGACAATAAGCTAAATAACATGAGACATAAAATAAACAACTGGTGACATAAGGTAAACATGGGACACGTAAGATAAACTTGAACATGTGATCATGTAATGTGCCGGAACAATAACTAGTAACATGTAGGTTATTCCGGGATATGTGAAAGTGTATAGTACAAGGGTCAAATATATCATGTGAGTACAGGATCTAGAATATGGCATAAGCAGTAGACATGTAAAGAAATAATAACTGAACATAATGGCTAAAGAAAAGATAAGCCAGCAAGCGACAAGAGAACTTAAAAACTTCTCGAAATCAGAACCATAATCCTTAAACCAAACAAGGACCGGAGTTATGGATCTTTTTCCGAGTAGAACTTAGCCTCTGGCCACCCACCGATACATATGACAATACAAAAAAATAAAAGACAATAGGCGAACACAAGGTAAATAGCGCACAATCCAAGAAGCACGACCAAGCAATTCCTACAGCTTGCTATATTAGCTAAATTGGGTTATCACAATCCTAATCATTAACAAATACAATACTGAGAATTTATATGATTGTATGCCCTGCAAACTGTCCTATCTATCCGGATCATAAAATAAATAATGTTGTACTGGTGCCCCACTCAACGGTGTGCTAGAAATGTGCAATACTCGACGGCATGCTACAAATCCATTCTGGCTGACGTTAAGATAACGAGATTGCATGCAACATAGAGATTCTTTTCTCCCGATGCTTTAATCATTAAAGCTACTCATTAGTCCTTAGCAGTTTATTTCAAGATTCTGGGTGTGGCATTCCGTAGAATCCATCCTAGACATGTATTCTCCGCAGAAAGATGCAAGACCAGACATTAATTTGACAATTAGAAAGCACAAGTAAAGACAAGCCACAACAAGAGAATATATAAACAATAAAATAGGAGTACGATGTAGTGCCCCGCTCCGCGTTGGAACTATGTACAAGTGATATTGGTTTGCTGACTCAAAAAGAAAACCTTTCTGAAGATCTACTTGTTGAACTAGAAGACGACTGATCTTGGTGACTGGACAGAACTTCATTCTCTAATACTTTCACGCCTAATAATGAATCTAGTTTATAACTGCTTGTTCTAAGAAGATAGTGTTTATAAGAAGAATAATAGAACATGAACCTGCATGCTTAACTAGAGAACTTGTATTACTTGTCTAGAAGAAAGAACTATTGCCATGCTTAGTAAAAGAGATAAATGTTGCACGCTTGTCACTTCCCGTTCCTGATATATGTATTTGAAACGTATTTTATTTTAGTATGGTTGCAAGTGCATGGAGACTAGACCCATTATTTGGTTTAACCTAGTTCATGGTTCACTTTGTGGGTTGGTTCAAGTCATGAGAACTCTTGGTTCAACCCTCAACCCTACCATATATAACCAATATTTCCTTTCTTTCTCTTCATTACTTTATTTTCTTTCTCTCTCTTGTGTTTTCTTCCTCCAAGTCTTAGAAAAGTACATATTATATAAGAAATGGAGAAACCCTCAATATTATTAGTTTATTTTGTTTGTTATGTGTTTCTAAGCACTTTTGGAATTTGGAGTTTCCTATTTTGATGGGTGGTTTTGAGTAGATATACATTTCTAACTTAGGACTTTTATAGATTTTATGAGTTTTTTTGGTTTTGATCTATTAAATATGTATTTTCGAAAACTAGTTTTTGCTACATTATAGAGATTTCAATTTCAAGCGTTTTGGTTTTTGGTTCACTTGATTTGGACTTAAAATGAGGATTTTATGGTCAAAATAATTTTCGGTTTTTTGAGCTTCCGCCATGGTCGAACTTGCTGTTGGAGAAGACAAAGTCTTTATGTGGCCAGCAAGTTATGCGGCTTGGAGAGTCCTATGCGGCCTGAGCTCTTTGTTGCATATTGACCAGCATGCATCCATCTTATTGGATGCATGGCTGCCATTACACAAGTATTCTGGAGCTAATCCTTGAACTCCTTGTGTTTTCACTCGTTGAACGAAGGAAAAATTTGCTAAGTCCAAAAGAGTAGCATACTGTCGAGTGACTTATGCGACAAGCAGAGCATGTGGCCACCTTCCTTGGATGCATGACTCTGAACCGTTGGCACATATTTTATTGACTTTATCCTTTCTCTCTGACACATTTTATTAAATTGTCACATCAGTCACATGAATCACTTTATGTCACAACACTGACACTTCATTTATTGGCCGTCACTTCCACACTTGTCTCAAGGAGTAGACTTTAACCCTGACTTCATATGCGGCCTGGTCTTCACATGCGGCCCTGACTCCATATGCGGTCAAGTGGTTCATGTGACCCTGACTTCATATGCGGACAGGACTTCTCATGCGGCCCTGACTTCATATGCGACCAGGACTTCATATGCGGCCTAGAGACCCATGTGGCCTTGATTGTTTGATTGAATATTTTCTTATTCTTTTATGATTTATAATTGGATTAATGCTTGTGTTATGATTCTAAGGAAGAATGAATGTAGTAACTAGACCTCGTGCCAAACATGACCATGGGCTAAGATTGGCTATGAACATGGCATAAGTTGAACTGAGATTTTAGTATGAACCCGACTAAGTAGATAGTGACTAGCCGACTATGTGCATGACATAAGCTTCGTGTTACAATATGATCTTGATTCATGTGACCTAATATATAATTGGTAATTGGACTCGAATACTGTATTTGTGCTGATACAAATTATTGCCTGAAAGTGTATATGATCGGATGTACGCCGAGGTACGACATACCATATCACGTGTTAAATGATTTATATTTGGATTGTGCATCGAGAATGACTCTAAATTCCTGAACGCATAATATTATAAATATATATATATTATTTCCCCCAGCATGGGCATGCTATGCGAGTCAACTACCAAAGCGTGGCTAGGATATTTGATTGACTGAATGCTGCATATACGCTGGGGTGAATCCAGATTAAACTTTCATGGATTCGTATCTTGCGTGCCCGTACTTTGTACGACATCTTAAAAAAAATTCTCATGTAGCCACGCCTTGAGATTTCGAACACAATATAGGGCTAACTAGGTAACTAAAAATGGTAGTAACATTTGGAGAAAACGGTATCCCGAGATCATGCCAACGAATATTTTCACAGAGATTCATTCTAAGTGCGTTGTATGCTGGCCACCACAGATACTGTATATCATCCGCTTTAGTGGAGTGCAGTATCTGACCTATTATAAATAACGTGGAGCCATTGTCTCCCTATAGGAGCACTGGAATCGCTAATATCGTATTTTTTAGTGCAGTAGCCCTACGGAAAACTGGTGCCTCATGCAAGTGCCTGTATATTTTTTATTTGGCTAAGTTAGCTCATGTTCGGCACTGGCGTGATCTGAGGATACCTATTATGCATTACTTCTGAGATAACCTCAGGTTCCACAAAATAGCAAGCCGTACAAGTGATTGGCCGATATAAGAAAATGGACTTGGTTGTGATTGTATTATACGGTTGGTAGCCTAGGGAAATGGACTATCACAGTGTGATGGTTCAACCATTATCCTTATTTGGTTGTAGGGTTGGGCCTTTGCGCTAGGGTATGCCATTAACCTAAGTTACGACACTGAACCTATATATTATTATATAATTATTTCTTGGGTTTTTGTTTCTCTATTTTGCACTTTATTTGTGGTACTTGCTATTTGGGGTATAATTCCACTGGTTTTGCATGGCCATGTCTAGAGCCAGCACCCAGCGTATTATCCCCCAACTCATGGCGCATACCAGGAACATGGTCGCAGAGGATAACGAGTGATTTTTTTCCCTGCTCGTCATTATACAATTATTCTTTTGGGCGTTTAGCCACCGGCACCTGTTAGCATGCACGTCTGGATATTAGTCTCTGTACACGATTGTATTAAATCATACTGCAGCTGATCACTGTCATGTACTTTTGTTACTCTTTCAGGTTCTTATTTTGCACAAGCTGGTCTCTAGAACATTTTGAGAAAGCGATTGGCACGCCTTATTGCTTTATCATATATGCTCTAAGTTTATTGTTTCTTGTTTGAATGATTGAGACATAGAAGTTCTTGACCATAAGAGACTTGATTGTAGAATGCACCCCCTTGTCTTATTACAGCCGTGATCGTCGTACAACGTATAGTACCTTGTACGGGGTAGCTGGCCATGTCCGTCTCCGTATTCCGGTACTGGGGTGTGACAATGCTAAGTATATGCAAGATACTACTATTGAACGAACCATTGTCATGCTAATAAGAAGAGTAAAAGATTACTTGAACATATCAGTACCGTGTATGCTAAATGATAGAATAGAGTTACATACTTAGTTTAAGAGAGAGAAGAACTATTGCAATGTCTGTTTAATTAGAGATTTCTTCTATATTTTCTGTATCGTTACTGCAAAGATAGAACTGTTTGAATAACTTGTAATATGTTTAAGATATTGATATGGATGATAAGACTAGTAGTGGACCCTGAGGATCGGTCCTACGGGATATTGGGGGTGTGGCTATTTGAGGAGAGAAAAGTTTTATAGAAACCTTCTATGGTTTGGCCGCAATCATATTAAGAGAAGAAAGATAGAATTTGTGCATTGTTCAACTGTTTCATAATTGTATTTTTATCAGATAGAAAATGCATTCATGCATTTGGTCTGGACAACTTATACACAAGGGCGGTAACCTCTCGGACAGTTCCTGGGACACTGGGATCGTTCTGCCTAAGAGAGGACAGGGCACCCTGAGGCTTATACGTCGTCATGATTATGGAGGGTGCCAAGTCTCTTAGTGAGATGGGCTTGTACGTCCCAACTGCTAAGCCCAAGAAGGGGATCATCATGTAGTTAGGACGCATGCTAGAATTTTAGCCTTCTTGCATACCTAACTGTTTGATGCAGAGACAAATAGAAAATAGCACTCATATGTTTATGTAAATTGCTGCTAACTTGTATGTCTTTTGCAGGAATAACCATTCTACGAAGGGTAAGAATCATTGAATAAGTAATGTACTCATTATTAATTTTTGCTTACTATCGTGTACTGTACCTAGACTTGCATGCTTTGCTTGAATGTGATGATGTCCTTATGATAAGAAGAATAGTCCACTAGATGCACTCTGTCTTGAACTGAGATGAATAGTCCACTAGAGATAGCTTATGATCCTAAGAGTTAATGAGTATGGTTCACGATATATGCTGCGCACTACATGATAGAACACTGCCCCTACTGTATGCTTGAATGTATTAAATATACATACTGTTTTTAAAGTTATGTTTTTCGAAAGAAGTAAGAAATCTGACTTAATCTTGTATAGCATGAAATGAACCTGGGTAAAAGTAGCAAGATCCCTAGTAATGTAGCATTTTATCACATGCTTACTTAGTGTTGGTTTTAGAGAGTGTTGCTTCTGTTCGTTGCTTTTTTACTCACCAGTACTTTCTCCAAAATGCTGACCCCTACCTGTTATGTTCGCATGTGTTAGATTGTTCGAAGAAGCGATAATTGAGTCTCATCCTTAGGAGCAGGAGATCTGGAGTCGATGCCTTGAGCTGTATTGAGATGTTTTGAGATATTTTTTGTATAAAAGTATGTAAGGTATGGAACGTGTCATTGTATTCTGAGAGATATAGCCAATTGGCAAACCTTGTAATCGTTTCAGATATCAATAAAGAGCTTATTTTCTTATACCATTGTGTTCATTTACTTTTTTGCAATATTGTGTCGCTGCTTCTATCTTAAATAGCTTATTTGTGATTGTCCAAAGCCTTGGACTTGTGCAAGAACAACTTAGGCTTGCACGACATCACGTCCATCAGAGGATGATCGGTTCCACAAGACGCTAAAGCGAGGACGATCGGCCCTTGCGGGAATGGGTGTGACATGCGCCACTATAAGCCTCTATAAGGCATGTACTAGGCAGGTTAATAATGGGTAGGTGGCCCAAACTATACTGGATAAAGAGTCTAGACTGATGTATAATGGATATGTGTCCCCAAAACTATACACGGCAGGTGAATAATGGGTAGGTAGGCCCAAAACTATACATGATATCGGGTCTGGGTAGGTGTATAATAGGTAGGTGTTCCCAAAACTATATACGTCAGGTGTATAATAGGTAGGTGTCCGCAAAACTATACAAAATTTGGGTATAGGTAAGGTAAGGGCAATAAGTAACAATGTGTGACCATATGTGAAAGTATGTGACGGTATCTAAAGACATGGTGTCAATAAAAATATATAATGATGTCATGTACATACAGTGTATAAACTCATGTAAAATGTATAGAGAGTTTATAATCATTTACTATATATGCAAGGTCGTCTAATCATGTTAAAGAGTCAATATATTCGAAGAAAAATCAAAAACGGACAAAACGAAAAAAAAAAGATCAAAACAGGCAAAATCAGCCAAAAATAACCGAAATTAGTATACGGTATACTGTAGTATACCGGACGAAAGATAGAGAGTATATATATATATATATATATATATATATATATATATATATATATATATATATATATATATATATATATATATAAACCGGCATACCTTCGGTATACTGTAGTATACCATCGGTATACCGGTCTGGGACAACAAAGAAAAGTCATAATATACGCAAAACTTGTATCGGTCATAAAAACTTTGTTTTAACTCAGAATTCGGATTTTTAAAAACTAAAATTGAATAAAATTAAATTTTTCACAACATGAAATAATTATATTTCACAAATTTTGAGATTTGTTAGATCAATTCCTCAAAATACTCTAAAAATAATTTTTCAGAAAACCGAAACGTGTTCTGATTTCTCCAAACTCCAAACCAAAATATACAAGGCTATGTGAGGGTCTCCCATAGAAAATGAGACCAAAATACACAATAAAATAAAGGTATCACACGTGATACCAAGATCATACCCCGTGTCTCACGGTTAGATCTAAAACTGGGCAAGAGCATAAACATATATAAAATTCATGGAAATAAATCATGCCAAGAACTAAAATAATAAAAAATCATGTAGGAAATATTTCTATCTAATTATATTCAAGAAATAATGACAATAAAAAAAGTTTAAATCTAAGGTTCGTTGATTTGGCAATATGTACTTGCCTAAGGTCTAGCTCCCAGCCCAATCTTCTACTCCACCACCAAGAGGGATTCAGAAATCATACTCCTAGGCCTCAAGACCAAGCTCCAAGATCCCCAAAAAAATGGAGAGAAAATGAAGAGAGAGGAAGAAGAAAGAAAAGTGAGGGGAGAGAGAAAGTGAAAGGGTATACATCGAGGGTGAATTAATCATGACCGTTGGATATGCCACATCAATGAGCCACGTCACGATTTAAATCAATCATAACCATTCAAAGAAAACCATCTATCCATTGGATAATAGGGTGAGCTAGAACCAAGAAACCAATAGGTAATAAGTGAGTCAAATACTATTCACGAAAATATCTAAACACTATTTATCAAAATATCAAAACACTATTCATCAAAATATCAAAACACTATTCATCAAAAGATCTCAAAATAGAAAATATCTCAAAATAAAAAACAACATATAGACAAACCGGTATACCGTCAGTACACACCAGTACACCGGCGGTATGCCGATTAACAACACAGCAGGTTATGAATTCCAATAAATCGGTATACCAGCGGTACAGACCAGTACACCATCGGTATGCCGGTCAAAGGGTAAAATTTTCTAATTCGAAAATTTTAAGGTATCCGTTCTACACACGGATCCTAGCACGAGTCTATGGTAATGCCAATAGGTTTTCTACTGGTCTAGAATAGTCTCTAATATCAAAAATAAAAATTCAATCACGAAAACACAAGTATGAATTGCACAAATATAAAACACAGCCTAAGTTAATTTTTCAAGAAAAATTTTTAAATACCAAAAATTAAGAAATACAATGAACAATAAATAAATACATAAAAAATTACGTATCCAGATACGAATATCGATACGGTGAGACGAGTCTCACAAATGATACCCTTTCCGTTAATGTTACATAGCATTCCATTGCCAAGCTTCACTTGTGAATTCACCTTTTCATCTAACTCGATGAAGCATCGTCTATTTTTGGTCATATAGTAGTTGCATTCGCTATCCACGTATCTTGTTCTTATTGATGTGCACTAAGACATTTATAGAACAATTGCTCTGGAGTATTATTTTTCTGTGAAGTTGGCTTCATTGTTCTTCTGACATCTACAATCCTTTTGTGAACGATTGGATACCTAGCATCGGGTACATTTATGCCAACAATCTGCACTTTTTTGCCTAGCCTTCTTCTATACATGACATTGAGGGACTGACTTTCCATTTGAATCACTTTGCCATGTTGATTATATGAACTATTGCTCCCATTATTGGTGGTGTTTCGTCAACTGAAATTTATGTTTCTTTCGTGTTGTGATTTGTGGTGATCATGATCTCCTCCTCCTTGTCTATCTTCTTTCTCCTTCAAATTCACTTTGGATTGAAAGGCTTGTCCCACCAATTTTTCTGTAGATTTTTTAATCCGTTTCTAGTGTTCTTCTAGTGAACCAATTAGTTCATGTAAGAAAAATGTAGACAAATCTTTTGAATCTTCTATTGCAGCACCAACATGATCAAATTTTGGCGGTAGGCTTCGTAGAGTTTTCTCTACAATATTCTTAGACATATTCGTTTTCCTTCGTGAATAAATTACCAAACTCCCACCACAATGATTGGAGTTTGATCGAGATCACTTTTTGCGAGCCTTGGAATCCAGTTTTGAGTATTTCCCAAGCCTCCTACGATGCTGTTATTGAAACCAATCTTGGAAAAAAAAAAATGTTTACTTACTCCTTGTCGAAGGATGAATAAGGCTTTGGCATCTCTTTTCCTATTTTCGTTGTCAGCGTGCCTACTTTTCTAGGTGACTCTTTTCCAGATGATTTTTTTGGTTGTTCATAGACTATCTTCTACGAGATTCCAAAAGTCTTGAGAGATGAACAAAGTCTTCATTTTAATGCTCCAATACTCATAATCTTTTCCGTTAAATATAGGCACCAAATTGTTGATGTTGATCATTGTCGCAGAGTTCAAAGTTAACACCATTGTTAACACAGCGGGAGGATCAATTTTGTTCTGATAACAAATTTGTCGGAGAAAATACGATAACAAGTTAAATTTATAAAAGAAAGTTGGAATACAGGAGAGAGTTTGAATTTAAAAAAAATAAAAAAAATATAAAATTATTATAAATAATGTGGTTCCTAGGAATCAAATTTAAACAATCAAGAAAAATATCTTACAGCTGAACCACTTGAATTAGAACTGTTTAATTTAAATAAATAATATTATATAGTTAAATAATTAAATTTATTTAAAATAGTTAGTGAAGGACTTACAAACGGTTGAATACAACTTTTGATAGAAAGTAATGTGTAAAGGGAGAGAGAGAAACTCTTGATTTCATTTAAACATGAAAGAATGATGGAGCAAGGAAGAGAGCAGCAGGGGTGATTGACGATGGAGATGATATGGGACTGGAAATCCATCGGCTCCCTTCTGGCCACCGTAATCTTCCTCCGTAGCGCCGTGAACGACTTCGTCCCCCACGAGCTGCGCAGCTTCCTCCGGTCCCTCCTCGCGCGGCTCTACTCCTCCCTCCGCCCCTCGTCCGTCGTCATCATCGACGAGTTCGAGCCCGCGGGCGACACCAACGAGCTCTTCGAGGCGTCGCAGTCGTACCTCAGCTGGCGCTGCCTCTCGTCCGCCCCCGTGCTCCGCCTCTGCAAGACGCACCACTCCAGGACCATCGTGTCCTCCCTCCCTTCCGCGCACTCGGCCACCGACTACTTCGATGGAGCGCAGCTCAACTGGGCGTTCCATTCGGTCGACAAGCCCTCCGCTGCCAGCAACATCTTCTCCCGCTCCTCCTCGACCGAGCACCGCTACTTTGACCTCTCCTTCCATCGCAGGCACCACGAGATGGTGCACTCCCGCTACATTCCCTTCATTCTCGAGGAGGCCGCCAGGTTCAAGGATAAGTCGAGGGAGAGGAAGCTCTACACGAATCGGTCCATTGCTTCTCCTGGTGAATTCTGGTACGTAAAACCCCCACCACCCCACCAACTATAAAACGCTACAGAGTACCGACACTCCCAAAATATCTATGTGAGCTGTATCGCGTCAGACACATGTTGCACATTATTTCGACACGGAGAAACAACAAGTCAACACGCGTGTCCATGTCGTTGATCGTCAAAGGCGGAGTGGGCTCCGGCCCACCCATTTTTTATATTTTTTATGTTATGTCCACAGGACCTGGCTACCAATGCTTTTTTTTTTTTTTCTTTAGCAATCAAACTTCAGGTTCTTCTTACATGAAGACATTTCGTTTTGTATATCAGAGCAGAGCATGATATATTTTACAAATAACGTCTAGTTTAGTGGTTAAGATCAATGTATATTATCCAAGAGGTTGCGTGAGTTGGTGATGAATACAAATATCCAGTCCTTCAGATCAGGAGTCTATAACACAAACACACACATATATATATAGAGAGAATAAGGGAGGTGAGATGACACCTCACTCTAAAAACAAGGGTGGCGGTGACGTGGCACAATCTCAACCACACATTTCATAGCACTTAACCCCCTCCCCTCGTTTGTGTGGTTGAGATTGTGCCACGTCACCGGCACCTTTGTTTTTAGAGTGAGGTGCCATCTCACCTCCCTTATTCTCTCTCTCTCTCTCTCTCTCTCTCTCTCTATATATATATATATATATATATATATATATATATATATATATATATATATATAAGCTTACATCGATTATTTTACTCTAAATTTTAGCTCATACAAATCCACAGCAGCCTATATTCTAGCAATCCAACTCTTTTCTAAATTTCTAAATTCCTAGCTCCCCCCTCTCCCACTATCTCACGTACACTGTACAATACAAAATAATGTACACTGCTAACCGTCCCTTCCACACAAGTCCACAGTAGTCCACACTATAGCAGTCAGCACTTTCCTCGATGTCCGAACTTTCGCATCCTCGACGAGTTCTGCTACATCGCGGATCTTCTGTTGATTGTGAAAGATGATACCAAAGGCTATTAGTGTTTGAATTTATGCCTAAAAGATTCTATCTCGTAAACTAAATATTTTTTATCAAGTTTTTATTTTTTTAGTATGTTGAACACGGAACTACATTTGCCAGATATTCTACTATATGGACACGATGAGATATGGACATGATGATACTAGCACAACATTCATTTTGTTAAAAAAATTAGGACATTTTTTAAGTTTAGTCCGGATAAACTAAAATTCTGGCTCCTCTTTCCTTAACGTGTCATATCATATTGTTGTCCGTGAAACATAGATAAAAAAGTATTATTTACACTAACCTCCCCTATGTTTTAGATTTATTAAACATACCTCCTGTACTTTAAAAATAATTACACGAACCTACCTCTCCTTTATGCTGTAAGGGTGGTTACTGTAATAATTTTTTATGTAAAACATAAAACATAGGTGAGGTCCGTGTAATAAACATGAAACTTATGGGAGGTTCAGGGCCGCCATGAGACTCAGAGGGCCATGTTCAAAAACTGAAGATAAATCCTATTTTACATAATAACGCCAAGTTTAATTTATTTTTTCTTAAAAAAAATGACGCATTATAAGTAAGAGAATATCCTTTAACTTTCATGTATGATAATAATTGTATTGATCGAACGAATATAACATCTAAATATTAGAAAATACTAGTCTAATTAACAAAATTTACATAATCTCATTTGCAGAAGAAGCTTGTTAGCAAAGAGAAAAATAAAGCATTTTGATAAAAATGTTCAATACACATACTAGCAAAAAAAATTTAATTCGAAGACATTTTAGTTTGAACCATCTTTTATTTTTCAAAAACTTGTATTTTACTTGCTATGGTTATGTTCAAAAATATACCAAATTATTTCTTTCGAGTTCCAACCTTATATTTCTTTTTACGCAAAAACTACTGATTTCTGGCATGTAAAAGTTATATTAACAAAGCAAATTAAAATAATATGCAAGGAATTTTTTTTAAAACTATATTCTCCAATTGACTTGTGTTTTACTTGTTAATTAAGATTTTGTTCTACAATATATCGAGTATTTCTTGAAACATTTATTTTTTTGGTAGAGCCTAGATGTTTTTAGATATTAAAGCTATTTTGAAAAATAAAATTCAAGGATTACTGTATAAGTATATCTTTATATTGTTAATCAAATTATTCATTCAAATTTTAAATCAAAAAAGAGAAATAAATTTATTATAATAAAATGAAGATTGTCAAAAAAAAAAATAAAAAAAATAGAAAATAGAAATAAAATGAAGATGCAGCAGATTGATCGAACCTTACACCTCTAACATGCAAAGCAAGCAATCCACCATATGAAGCACATCCTGATTCGAAAGGAAATGACTCTCTTCTTTCAGTTTTGTTTTATTTTATTTTATTATTAATTACAAAAAAATTATAATAAAAAAATTAAAAAAAAAAAGGGTCTTATCTAATAAACCTAAAATATATATATAGAATTTTATTATTTTCTTCCTCTCCTAAACATTTTAATTTGGTTGCAGGTCGTCTGTTCCCTTCAACCATCCATCCACCTTCGACACCCTGGCTATTGATCCGGCATTAAGTGACTCAATCCGGTCGGACCTCCTCCGCTTCTCCGCCCGCCGCGAGTACTACAGACGGGTCGGGCGTGCATGGAAGCGGGGATACCTCCTCCATGGGCCCCCGGGCACGGGCAAGACCAGCCTCATCGCCGCCATCGCCAACTTCCTGGAGTTCGACGTGTACGACCTGGAGCTCACCTCCGTCACCTCCAACTCCAACCTCCGCAAGCTCCTTATCTCCACCTCGTCCAAGTCCGTCATCGTAGTCGAGGACGTCGACTGCTCCCTCGACCTCTCCGACCGCAAGAAGTTCAAGAAACCCAACTACGGGGAAGAAGAGGAAGATGAATGCGCTAACTTGGCGGCGGCGGGGGGTTCGGCCTCGCCATTTGCGACCGTGAGCCTGTCGGGGGTGCTGAACTTCATCGACGGCCTGTGGTCCTCGTGCGTCGGGGAGAGGCTGATGATCTTCACGACCAACCACCCGGAGCGGCTTGACCCGGCCCTGCTTCGGCCGGGGAGAATGGACAGGAAGATCGAACTGTCCTACTGCGAGCCGGCGGCGTTCAGGATACTTGCCAAGAACTACTTGCAGCAGGAGATTGAAGAGGGGTGCCAATTGGAGGAGGCGGAGGGACTGCTTAAGGAGGCGACGGTGACACCGGCGGAGATTGCGGAGATCTTCATGGGCTGCGACGGGGATTCTGCGGATATCGGGCTGGGGAAGGTGGTGGAGGAGTTGAAGCGGCGTTCGAGGAACCAGCTGCGGCGATCCACCAATGGCAGTGGTGGTGACGAACGGGAAGGAACAGAGCATGAGAAGGTTGGTTTTAGTGGGAGGGGACACAAGTTTGGGGCTGAATACCGGACAGTAGATCCGATCACGGAAAAACCATGTGTGGGTGACTTTGATTCCGGGATCCAAGGCAAAAACCACCTTAGTTATTAATTAGAATGTTGTAATCTATCTATATTACATTACTGTGTATCATCCTAAAACTTTTTATTTCCCTTCTAAATATATTCGTGTCTATGTTTATTAATTAAAATTATTTATTAAATCTATACTATTATATAATTAGAAAAGTTTAATGAGCTGAAGAAGAGCCAATGACTAGGCTGACCAAGAAAGATGTAGTTTTCGTCTGGACAGAGGAATGTCAAGCCGCATTTGATGAGCTGAAGAAGAGATTGACGACAGCGTCAGTTTTGACGTTGCCATCAGGGACAGGTGGATTCACTATCTACAGTGATGCTTCAGAAAAAGGTTTGTGATGCGTTCTTCAGCAGCACGGAAAAGTAATTGTCTATGCTTCAAGACAATTACGCCCTCATGAAAAGAACTACCCCACTCACGATTTGGAGTTAGCAGCAGTTATCTTCGCTCTAAAACTGTGGAAACACTATCTGTACGGAGAGCGTGTGGAGATCTTCACAGACCATAAGAGCTTGAAGTACGTATTTACACAGAAGGAGCTGAATATGAGGCAGAGAAGGTGGTTAGAGCTGATGAAAGACTTTGACATCTCATTACAGTACCACCCAGGAAAGGCCAACGTAGTCGCCGATGCCTTGAGCAGGTATCCGATGGCTATGTACTTGACAACAGATAGACACTTATTAGCCGATCTAGAGAGCTTGGGAATTGAAGTACTAGTTCCAGGCGTTGAGATTCAGATGTGGGGATTGCAGATACAATCAGAACTGATGGACAGAATTAGAGCTGCACAGTATGATGATGAGACTCTGAGAAGTATCAGGGCACAAGTTCGGACAGGATTGACAGATGACTTCACTATTGCGGATGATGGATCTTTACGGCATGGCACGAGTATGTGTGTGCCAAGTGGAGAGCTGCGCGAAGAGGTTTTACAGGAGGCACATCGCTCTCAGTACTCGATGCATCCCGGAGCCAACAAGATGTATCGAGATTTGAGGGAGCACGTATGGTGGTATGGTATGAAGCGCGAGCTAGCACGCTTTGTATCCAGATGTTTAGTATGCCAGCAGGTAAAAGCAGATCGACAGAGGCCAGGAGGATTGCTTCAACCTTTACCCATTCTAGAATGGAAGTGGGAGCACGTGCTTATGGACTTTGTTTCAGGACTTCCACGTTCTCCGTGAGGAAAGGACGCGATTTGGGTCATCGTAGATAGGTTGACCAAATCAGCCCACTTCTTACCTTTCAAAGTGGGTACATCGACAGAGAGGTTAACAGAGATGTACGTACGACAGATTGTCAGATTACATGGAGTACCTGTGAGTATTGTCTCATATCGGGATAGCCGTTTCACTTTCCATTTCTGGAGGAGTCTATAGGCTAGCTTGGGCACTCAGCTTAAGTTCAGTACCGCGTATCACCCCCAGACAGACGGACAGTCTGAAAGGACTATTCAGACTCTTGAAGATATGCTACGCACTTGTGTTTTGGATCTCGGAGGTTCTTGGGAGGATCATCTACACCTAGTAGAGTTTGCTTACAACAACAGCTATCAGGCCAGCATTGAGATGTCACCATTCGAGGCTTTATATGGACGAAGGTGTCGTACACCGTTATCTTGGGATGATGTTGGAGAGAGAGCTTTGTAAGGACCAGAAATCGTCGTGGATGCAACAAAAAAGGTAAAACTCATCAGAGACAGACTGCGAGTAGCGCAGGACAGACAGCGACATTGGACAGATAGCAACCGTAGACCCCTAGAGTTTCAGGTATAGGTTTTGTTATTTTTTGGTTGTGATTGTTTTGTTTTAGATTGCGTATTAAGATTGTTTGTTCTAGGTTAGCGATTTGGTGTTCCTACGGATTTCTCCGACACGGGGCACGATTCGTTTTGGTAGAGGCAGAAAGCTTAGTCCACGATACATCGGGCCCTTCAGTATTCTTGCAAGGGTCGGTGTAGTGGCCTATAGACTGGACTTGCCGCCTGCTCTAGATGGAGTGCATGACGTGTTTCACGTGTCGCAGCTGATACGGTACGTGGAAGATCCTAATCACGTACTAGATCACTCGGAGATCGAGGTTGGACCGACACTCAGCTATCCTGAACATCCCGTTGAGATCTTGGATCATAGAGAGAAGATATTGCGGAACCAGATTATTCCCTTGGTTCGTGTTGCATGGAGACATCACTCTCCAGGCAAGTCAACATGGAAAAGAGAGGACGAAATGCGCGAGCAGTATCTGTATCTTTTTGAGACTTGAGGTATAATTTATTGTTTGATTGTTTGTTCTTGCGCTAGTTTATTTTAATTTCGAGGACGAAATTCTTTTAAGGAGGGTAGACCTGTCACCCCCACATTTCAGATTAGGGGTATTTTCATCTTTTCATAATTAATGTGTAAATGATTGCATGATAATTAATTATATTTAAATTGCTGTGATTTATTTGATTGTTGTACATTACCGTTGTTTCGATAATTAGAGCACTACACTAGCCATTGTCTTCCAACCAATTTCACACCCTTGTCCTAGACGTGCCAGACTTTTATCTTGATCCTTGTGTGACTCATAACTATGTCTTGTTGTGCTTTATTTAGTCGCACAACATTCGTCGCAAACGACTATATTTATTTCTACACAAATCAATCTTGTATCCTTGTGTGTTCCAATCAAAATTGGAGACACAATCTCGATCCATTTTGAACAACCCAAATTAGGGTAATATTCTATTCTGAGTCTACTTTATTCATGACACTTGTGTCCCACTTAATTTCAGCCCTTTGTACTTCTAATTAATTTTAGAACACCATTTGCATTTATTTTAATTAATTAAAATCATAAACCTCACTTTGTGCAATTTTCTAATTGTTGGGCACTTTTGTGCAAAAGTGCATTAAGGTATCCATCCCGTTGGACACAACACGTAAATAACCCATTTATCCTTCATGTGTATTTTTCTATAATTTTTGGGAGTATGCAATGCAACATCAATCTCCATGAACCATGGCCTAAAAACCTTGAACCAATGCATCCTAGCCTTCCATTTTTAAATCCATTTAAATCCTAGCAATTGAAATATCTATGGCAAGGCCCAATCCCAAGAGGGTTTTGACCAAACTCTAATTCTAGGTCAACCCAAATACTACCTATATATATATATAGTATTATTTTACTTTACTTTTCCTTCACCCTAACCTAAGAGCACAACCGAATTTCCTCCTTCCCATCATCTCCTTCCCGACTCATCCGCAACCCACCGGAGTTCACCAGCCACCCCGTTCTTATCCGCCTCGCCATCTCCCCGACTTCGACCTTCGCCTGAACCGAGCACGCGCCACGCCGACTGGAGCTCGACCCGCCGACCACTGATCCGAGCAGCAACCCCGCTGCACCGCCTGACGACCGTCCCCGACTCTTTAGTACCACCGTGCTCCTCCAACCTCTCGCCTGAACCGCCAGCAACCCCGCCGCTCACCTGCCAACCCGTCTCTCCTCGTCGACCAGAGACCTGCAGCAGCAACGCGAACCCCGCCGAGCACGTCGACTAGCCTGAAGCCGATGACCCGCCTGCACGGACACTGGAGACCCCACTGAACCCGCTGCCAACCCGCTCGACTGAACTGAGCACTCCGCGACGACCTCGATTTGCACGTCTCGTCCCACGTACCCAGGTTCGAGTCCCCTCTCGAGTACATATACACGTACACGCATACGCGTAGTTCTTCATTGTATGCATGCATATTTATAGTTGGTATTGGTGTGTGTATTAGTATATGTTTAATATTAATATTGGTGTATGCATATATATATATATATATATATATATATATATATATATGTAGTATATCTCAATTAGTATATATACATGTGTATATGTATTGTATATGTATCCCTAGTATATGTTTAATATATATATATTGCATATGTATTCTATTAGTGTATATACTCGTATATCTATTATATATGTAATAAATTGGTATACATATATATTATGAGTATCAATGTTATATGCTAAGATTAATAATATGTATAATATGTCTATGTACTAGATGACCCGAGTATAAATTACGGATACCCCGTAGATTACATTGACCTGTCACCATGTAACATGTTAGCAGACTGCCATATGTACACCGACGTACGGGCAAGACCATATCATTGACTGTCTGTTATGTACAACAACTACAGATGTGACACCCTAGCGTAGTCGCTGAGTTCATTGTGTTTTGATTATGTGTGTTAGTGTAATGTCTAATACAATATTATATTATATGATATGTCTATAGGACTGTTGGATCATTCAGATGATACTTTGGAACCAGAATATTGGTATTACCAGCTAAGGACCACAGGCGAGTACATTCTTTGACAGTTTTTATTATGTTGATTATCTCTATAATTCTAGTTGTATAGCGTGCATGATTCCGACACTGTTGTTTACACGAGTTGGCATCATCGAGACCTGTCACGCGGAGTCGTAATTTGGAATCCATCGTGCTAGCTGGAGAAAACGAGAAAATATTAGTAGCTTATGTGATCATACCCAACTCTACTTGCATCATAGCTCACCCACACCTCACGTCGGTGCAGCATGACCATTACATGCCTCATAGCCTGTTATGTATGATTAGCCTGACTATTGCTTGCATCATAGCTATCCGGATGGTTAGCCTGACCTTATATGAATTATAGCTTGTCATACATAGCAAGCCTGATCAGTCCCAAGCCGATCACATGATATGCTGATGTTTCACACACTTAGTTAGATGTTCTTGACATGTATCTCTAGTATATTGATCTAGCATCTTTACATGTTCTAGTTATTGTTCTAGCGTTTACTTATATTCTAGTTCATTGTTCTAGCGTGCACTTGTATTCTTGTTTATTGCTAGTTGTACCATTGAGATGACATATGTGTTCCAGTATTCCTTTATTCCAGTACTTCATTATTCTAGTATTTCTTATTGCCAGTATTCATATCTATCTTGTATTTCTTTACACTGTGTTATAGATTTTGTCAATATATGTGGAACTGCTGTTAGTGCTTGTACTTCGTTCCAATCCTGACTGGATATTTTTTCCAGAGGATCTTGAGAATTTCTGTCCCACACATTATGGACCAGGTATAGATGCAGACTACACACCAGAGATCTTAGAGGAGACTATTCCTTTAGAGGAGACATTACCTGCAGCTATCTAGACAGTATTTATCTTATGCACTGAGACTTATTTGAGGTTTATTTCAGTTTATGTTTAGACTTATGTTAAGTTTAACTTGAGACTTGTGGAGACTTTATGTTAGACAGCTAGACTGTGGTTTATCTATATTTTGAGACATGGTGTTTAACTATGTTATTCTTTTTATCTTTTATCGTGTCTTATACTCTTTTAGTTGTTGTGATTGAGTTTACTTTATGAGATATTATGAGATGTATATTGTCCTCCTTATGGAGATTGATATTATTGACAGGATGTGAGTTGTGTTTAGTATTTATTGTGACCTAGACAGCGTTCTACCGCCGATGCTGCGGCGTAGGCTGGACGTACCCATGACTCATGCCCAAATTCTGGGTGCGGGTCGTGACACAGCCCTTCCTTCTTCCAAGATTCGTACTTCCATCTCCTAATGCATGGAGAAAGATAATGCATAAATGTTGCATGCAAGTTGAATGCAAGCTAAATGCATGCAGAATATGAACATATAAGCTACTACAGATGGTCATAATTTTTTTAATATACCTAAAAATAACCTTGTTTAAAACCTGAATGAAAAAGAGAACTTTTCTCAACAAATTTCGTATAAATATCGAGCCTAATAATGACTGCAAAAGCTCCGAAACAGCCTCTCAAACTTGAATCTTGCCACAGAAACTTCACCCAGAAATATGGCTAAGTACTTGGCCGAACTCAACCATAGGTGACCGATTTCCATGGATCAAATCCATATTAATTCATCCTGGGGATAGACCTCATTCCCATCAATCTCTTCCTCCATCCTCATGAGGAGAAAGTTTTCAAACAGTAGCCATACTTGTCTTCCTTCGCCAGAAGTCATGCTTCTCTTTTAGTAGAGGCTTCGTCATCATGCCAGACAAATTTTGGCTTGTATCAATGTTTTTATGTGTATAAGACAATTCTCCAAAGCATCTCGAATCCAATGATGGTGTACGTTAATGTTCTTTGTCCATGAGTGATATGTAGTATTTTTACTCAAGTCAATGGTGTAGGAACCCTAGAGGGAGGTGAATAGGATCAAGCTAATAAATCAAGCATAAATGATTAATAATAGGCAATTTAAAATTTAAGTATGCAAGAAGTAAAGCAATAAGAATCCCGACACCCGTGGTATCCTGGTATTCTCCTAGAGGTACTCCAGCCCCAAAAACTCTTGTCCGGCTTGAATCCACTATTGTCAAAATAGTCACACCACGAGCTTTGATCTGAAGGCTCGTTGACTTCTTACACAAGAGCTTTGATCCAAAGGCTCTCTAACTTCACACAAGCTTTGATCCGAAGGCTTGTACACTTCAACTTTTTACAAGATGGTTTTGATCTTCTTACAACGAATATAAAGATCTAACTTTTACAACTCAAGAATACTTAACACAATTTGTGAATAGACAAATAAAAGCTTTAGTGGAGTGTTTGTGGATGGTATTTGGTAGATAAAAACAATTTAAGCTCAAAGGAACAACCTTGAATGAAGGGGTTCAAGTCTATATATAGGCCAACACAAAGAAAGAGAAAAATTGTAACTTTCAGCCCTCGAATGGTATACCGACGGTATACTATAGAATACCGTCAGTATACCGATCTACAGTAGCAACAGCTAGGAAAAGAGTCGTTGGGATCATTTAATGCACATGAATACAACCGTTAGATTGCCAACTGTGATGAACCGGTATACCGTTGGTATAGACCAGTATATTATCGGTATGCCGGTCCAAACGACAGAGAGCAACATTTATATAAAATCGGTATACCGTCGGTATACTACAGTATACCGCCGGTATGTCAATTTTTGGTCGAAAATGATCCTGGGTTATTTTCTAACCTAGTTTTCAATTTTGCGATATATTTCTTATGTTTAAAATTATTCCTAAGACTTTAGACAGACTATAGCAGGTGTATGCTTCTTCAGAGTCTGAAAATGATGATGACATAGTTTGGCTTCTTCCCTTGATAGATGATAGCTTTTTTTTCTTGACAACAGTTGTCCTGAGATACCCAGATTGTGAAATCTGAATACCTTTCAGGGGCTTCGTCTCCGAACCCCCACGGGGGACGGTGCCCCCTCGACTATCGTCCGCTGACTGGGCAGCGGAACCCCTGGTGCGTGGCTTCGGAGATGTCATAGGCGGTTAAGAGAAATCTTCTGGGAAGACATCGTCTTTGGCCCATCATGATTCCTTTATTGCATATGTCCATGTTTGATCTTGCTTATTGATTTTCTGTAAATACAAGTTAGACAAACAAAACAATATACATAGTAGCAAGTGTGATATTATTTAATGCATATTTGGACTATGCTAAGTTTAAGTATTCAAAGTAGTGATAGCATGGATATTAGTGATGTCATAATATTAAATTTAATCGATTAACCATTTTTAAAAATATAGTTAGATCATTGGGCTAACAAATAGCGCTCTGACTGTCACAATATAAAGTTTACTCCACTTGCTTGAGAGAAACCTAGCTCCTTCAGAAAATTCTGCATCCACAAGAGCTCCTTGGCAGCTTTTGTAGCAGCGATATATTTAGCTTATGTGGTGCATAGAGCGATACACTTTTACAACTTTGATTGCAATGATACGACTTCCCCTGCAAAGGTAAAGTAGTATCCCGACGTGGACTATCTTTTGTCCAAGTCACCTGCCATGTCAGAATCAGTATAATCTTCCAAGATAGGTTTTCCATCTCCAAAACATAAAGAATATTTAGAGGTTCTTCTAAGATATCTTAGGGTCCACTTTACTATTTCTCAATGTTCTTTACCAGGATTGAGAAGAAAATGACTTACCACTCCAACTACATGTGTTATGTTCGGTCTTATACAAACCATGGAGTACATCAAACTTTCAACGACCAAGTGTCACCCCCGTTCTAGATTTGGTATTTGTTAAATTTCAAGAATTTAATTTTTTCTGATAATGTATTCTTGCTGTATTTCTCATGTTGGTTTCTGTCATTTTATTTATTATTATTTTTTTTTTGTTGAGAGAGACTATCCGAGACCAGTAGAATACCCATTGGCATTGACATAGACCCGGTTTAGGACCCGCATGTAGAATAAAAATATGGTTTGGTTCATTTGACTGAACCCATGACTAAACCATTTTTCTCTCCTCTTAGTATATATATATATATATATATATATATATATATATATATATATATATATATATATATATATATATATATATGAGCTTTTCTCTCTCATCTCTCTTTCTTCTTCTTCTTCTTCATTTTCATTTTTCTTTCTTCCTTGCTCCTTTCTCCCTTACCCCCGTGTACCTCCCCTAGCCTAATCCTAGCACCGGGCCTAGCTAGGAAGAGGTCGTTGGACTCTTAGGCAAGTACATCTTGCTCAATGGTGAAGTCATGAATTTTTAGATATTTTATATATATATTATTTTTAAAAATATATTTGAGGGAATTTTTTTTCTTGAGTTGCTGATCATATTTAGCTCTTGGAGTTTTAGATTTTGATGTATGAATTTTTTTAGATCTGAGTTTTAAGTTTAGAATTTTTATGGGTTTCATAATTTTTTTTGGTTTTGATATATTAAAACTTAGTATTTTTAAAAATTAGTTGTTCCTTATGTTAGAGCATTTTATTTCATGCAATTTGGCTTTTGTTTCACTTAATTTAGAGTTAAAATAAAGTTTTTATGAAGAAAATAAATTTTTGGTTTTTGCAGCTTTTGGCCATGGCTGAATCTGCTATCGGAGAAGACAAAGTCTTCATGTGGCCAGCGACCTATGCGACAGAGAGCACTATGTGGTCCGGGAGGGTTATGCGGCCTGAACTCCTTGCCGCATACTGGCAGCATACGTCCATCTTTTTGGATGCCTGACTGTACATTACACAAAGTATTCTGAAACTAAGTCCTTGAACCTCTTATGTTTCACTCGCTGAACGAATAAAAAATCCGCTAAGTCCAATAAGGGTATCCATGCGGCAATCTGAGCAAGCGGCAAGCGGACTTATGCGGCATTGGTACTATGTGCCTCTCCTCTTTTGCCGCATAACTCGGCTTCACCCTTGCACATCTTTGTATAATTCTTGTCTTTTCTTCCTGACACACTTTTTGTCCTATCACATCAATCACTCTATGTCACTTCACTAAACTTCATTATTGTCCCATCACTCAGCACTTACCCCAAAGAGTAGACTTTAACCCTGAGCATGCGGCATGTGAGTCCATAGGGCAATTGGGTTCATGCGACCAGTGAGTTCATGCGGCAATTGGGTGCATGCGGCCAGTGAGTCTATGCGGCAAGTGAGTGCATGTGGCCAGTGGGTGCATGCGGTAAGTGAGAGCATGCGGCCAGAAATTCTTGTGTGCATTTTGTGTTCTCATTTACTAATCTCTTTCAGTGATTATTATTGTGTAATTCCTTATGTCGATACAAGTTTATGTTATCAGACAAATTTTGCATGTAAGTTCATGAGACAAGTTTATGTACAAGTTCACACAATACTAACGACACCGTAGAAATATTTGTGTATAAAAATTTATTGCATTTGGCATCGGGCAATCGAGTGTGAGTATTGTCCATTGTATGGCGTGTCGCGAATATGATAACTCGTGAAAAGCTCGTACTCGTGACTCGTCATTCTAGGGAGTTCTCAAGTGTCCATGACTCGAGAACTTAAAATAATTTAGTAATGATTAAACAAGATAATATTTACCTAGATCATTGGAAGGAAAGAATATTGTGCTACCGGCTACCCCGATCTCTAAGGGCCCCATGCAGCATGGACCAACCCTGCTAGGCAAGGGCTCCATGACTGACCAAGTTTACGCGTGCTGCGGCACTTACAAGACAAGTTTAGGTTACAAGACAAGTTTATAAAGAAAGTTTGTGATTACAAGTTTAAGTTTATGCATATAAGTTTAATTTATGTTTATGACAAGTAACAAGTTATGTTATTGTATGGTTGAATGTGCATTTAAGTTTACTAGACAAGTGTACCCTTGGCCATCCGGGTTAACTGCAGTGTGAGTGGTAGCAATATTCTTAAAATATGCATTTAGTAATTAATGTCTGTGACAACCCTAGCTAGTTAATCGTAGTAAGCCGTAAAGTTTTTTGGTCATACGATAAATGATGTTACTTTCATTAAAGCTCATTCTTATAGTTTTATTTTCTCCTAGCGCGTAGTTAGGGTGTTAAGTTCTGCTTGGGTGAAGGTCTGCAACCCCGGTCCTTGTTGATTTAAGGGTTGTGGTCCCGATCCATAGTAGTTCCTATGCGCTCTTGCCTCTCATCGCCTTACTTTTATTTTTGCACTTGTTATTAGTTCTTCCAGTATTATTCTTGAGACAAGTACATTGGTACCGTACAAGTCTCGATCAGCATTTATTTCTTTTATGTCTCTTTCTGCTTATATTGTGCTGTGTTTGGTCTATCACCTCGAGCAACTTTGTGGTACTTATTGCTTGGGGTTCTGATCCCACTGGCTTTGCATGGCCAGGTTACCCTAAAGAGAACCATGATCCATCGCACTTCCAACAAGATGGCTCGCACTCGTAGGACTGCGGTCGAAGCTCGCGAGTGGGTTTCCTTCTTCCATCCTTCGTCTTGATTACTTCATTTTGTGGTATTTAGCAAGGGGTAGAGTTAGCTCCTTATATTTTTGATACTACGGTCAACATGATTTATATATTAGACCATGGCTGATAAATTTGATCATGTATTATTATACTCTGCCATTTTGTATTCACTAGCTTCATGATCATATGAGGTATGTAATTTGGGATACCTTTTTACTTTTATATATGATATACTCTTGTACTTATTTTGCTGGATTAACATAATATAATTTTTTGACCTTAGGACTGATGTCATAGCATGTTAGAGTTTACCCATCTGTCTTTTAGACAACCTTAATACATTGTGGCTTACTTCAGTATTCTGCAATGTGCGGTTGGCCATGTCCGTCATCGTATTTACCTAGTATTCTGGGAGCAGGGTGTGACACCGAGGCAAATGGAATGCTCTTCATATCCTCCTTCTCCTTCTTACTCGAAGGGCTTTGTTGTGTACTTAGCTTAAAGTGAGTTGCTAGCGTTATGTTGATTGGCTTGGAGTTCAACATATTGAACCTTTCCAGAACACGTTTAATGTATCTTACTTGTGATAGAAATAAATTTCTCGCACTTCTGTCCCAAAAAATCTTCATTCCCAATATATGTTGTGCTGCTCCTAAGTCCTTCATGTCAAAGGACTTGCTCAACTCTTTCTTTAATTTGTCAATCTTAGACATATCTTTTCCAAAAACAAGCATATCATCAACATATATAGAGAGAATAATAAAATAATTATCATAGAACTTCTGGATATAAACACAATAATCTGCAGACGTTCTTTTGTATCCATGGTCAAGCATAAAAGAATCAAATCTTTTATACCACTGTCGCGGTGCATGCTGGAGCCCGTACAAGCTCTTCTTTAATTTGCAAACTAATTTTTTCTTTTCCTTTACCTTGAAATCCTCTGACTGCTCCATATAGATTTCTTTCGCAAAATTACTATGGAGGAATGCTATCTTCACATCTAACTACTCAACTTCTAGATCTTGAGAAGAAACAAGACAAAGAATAACCCGAATAGAAGACATCTTCACAATATGAGAAAATATTTCTTCATAATCAATACCTTGCTTGTGACTGAAACCTTTCACCATGAGGCGAGCTTTGTACTTGACTTGGCCATTTCCTTAATTCTTGATTTTGAACACCCATTTGTTCTTCAAGACTTTTCTTTTCTTCGGTAGCTCCACCAAGTCATAAATGTGGTTCTTATGCAAAGAATCCATCTTCTTTTATATAGATTTCTTCTACTTGGCACGATCTTCATGAACTTGTGCTTCATGGAAACTTTTTGGTTCACCTGCATTTCTTACCATAGTATACTTTGAACTAGGATATCTAGTTGAGGGTTGTCATTCTCTCTCCGAACGTCTCAAGTGAGTTGCTTGTGGCTGATCCATATGAGGTGGCTCTGTATATTTATGCTCCCCCTGATCAAAACTTAGGGAACCTATAATTTCTTCTTCTTCCTGCACATCTTGAAAATTATTATTTTCTAACATTTGAGAAGGAAAAATAACTGGTGTGTGGAGATTGGATCTGGGATGATGTGAGTATTTTGTGGCTCCTCTTCTTTTACAAAATTAGCAAGTATTTTATCTTCACAAAATAAAACTTCCCTACTCCTCATAATTCTTGTTTTGGCATCTTCCTCAATAACAATGCTTGAACTTTTCAAACTGCTTGTCTACTTGATCCTTCCTGTTTTGTTCTTGATAATTTTTGTCATTTACTTTAGGGCTTCTTCAGTTGCTGGAGCAGTAGGCATGGCAGGACAAGGTTCCCCTGGGCAATAACGGGAGGTAGTACCTGCTCAGGGTCAGATCCAGATAGAGCCAGTAGTTAAGCAAGCTGGCATGGTGGAACCAAAAGTTGGACATGATGAGCAACCAACCCCTAAAATATTCGTACTACCAGTAGTACCGACAGAGCCAGCGGTACTTGACACCCCGATATTGTTGGATAAAATAAACGAAAGATATGGAAACAAGGTCTTATACGAAAACCCGCTCTTTATGTTTACAAACAAGCAGTACAATTAATCCTATACGAGGATGTCGAGTACAATTGTTTAATCTGGGTAAATATTGCTATAGGAGTCTGATCTGCAGTCGATCACTTTGTCCCTTGGACCACACGATGATGAAGAAGTGCCGTAGAAGACAAAAAGTAGCTTTGAAGGTTTGCTGAAGAGAGTGGATGCTCGATGCCAAAGTCGTCGATCACTACTCTTTGCCTGAGTTCTGGATTCTTCTCTCTCAAAGACTCTTCGGTTCTGATCTTTTAATCTTCGACCGTTTTCCCTCCAATTTTTTGACCCATTTTTCTCTCCCCGGACCTCTGTTGATAGAGGTCTCTATTTATAGAGTTTTAGTGACAGTGACCACTCAGTCGGCGTAGAAACCGAGTAGTGGAAAGTACAGCACCCTTTTATACGACGGTTACAATAACCATTGCCCGCGTATAGATGACCTTTTGAATGAGCGTGTGACGCGTGTCAATTAAGAGAACGCGTATAACTGCTGCGAAGATTACGGCGTAAAAGCCACGTAGGTAGTTATCCCTCGCGTAGAGAAGGTTGGCGTAGAAGCCAATAACTGTCACCATGGCGTAGAAGCCAAGTAGGCATAGAAGCCGAGTAGGCGTAGAAGCCGAGTAGGCATAGAAGCCGAGTGGGCGTAGAAGCCGAGTGGGCATAGAAGCCGAGTAGGAGTAGAAGTCGAGTGGACGCAGAAGATAGCTGATCCTCCTCCTCTGACTGTGGCCTGAGTTGGCGTAATGTGCCAAAGTGATGATGTGGACGTCTTAGCCGAAATTACGGCTTTTGAAGATATAATCAAATCTCTTGCATTAAATGCAGAGATCTGCCCCCATCCTGCGTATTAAATGCAGAGGCGTGTCTTCGAAGATTTGTCATCATTCTGCGCAATAAATGCAGATATGCGCCTCGAATTTTGTACGAAGAGCAACTGATGATGTGGCAGCCTGTTTTCCTTCTGCGGAGCGTAAGAAGCTCACGTCTGCCTGTGTAAAACTAGGAACCGTATTCCCTTGTATGCGTAAAAGCAGTTTACGCAAAGGGGATGTCACTAAACGACGGTTCAGTGACATTAATCAAATCTCCTGCATTAAATGCAGAGATCCGCCATTATCCTGCGCATTAAATGCAGAGGCGTGTTTTGAAGGTCTGCCACCCTTCTGCACATTGAATGCAGAGACGTGCCTCGAGTTCTGTCATCACTCTGTGCATTAAATATAGAGACGTGCCTCGAGCCCTGTACGAAGAGCAGCTTTTAACGTGGCAGGCTGTTCATCTTCTGTGGAGCGTAAACAACTCTCATCTGCCTGTGTAAAACTAGGCAGCGTATTCCCTTGTATGCGTAAAAGTAGTTTACGCCAAAGAAATGACAGTAAATGATAGCCTGGGTTGCTGTGCTACGTCATCATTATAGCCGTCGCCTTGGTAGTCGTGCAGTACCCTTTGTCAGGAGTCCAGACGTCAGATTTACTGCATGATCTAACAGGTCTATTTTGAAGAATACGAAGCGTTCCTCGTACACTTCAATGCTGTATTGAAAGCGGATGAGTTTTACGCCATATAGGCGATGCAGCACCCTTTTTACGCGGAAGCAGCCTGGACATACTGCATTACGTGGATGGTTCTCGAGATTATATTTTACGCTGTGCTCAGCGAAAAAAGCCCTGTTGCACGTTGATGGCTCTGAAGTCATCTTTTTATGCTGTCCAGCATCAATATGCTGCGTATAGCTATCCAGCATATTTTTCATGCTTCTACAAGACCCCCTTCAAAGCTTTTAAATTCTTCGTAATTTAAAACGCTTTGAATAAAGCATGAAACGGTCAAGTCTGACACGTCCTTCAAGGCTGACTTTATGGCGGAGTTATTGGGGATCTGTTGGGATTCGAAGGGCTCTCTCTTGCCTATAAAAGGCTGAGGAGTTAACCTGTTCTTCCCACATTTCCTTCACCACACAGAGATGATCGCCGGAGTTCGTCGGGTCGACTTGAGGAAGAAGAAGACCATGTTCTTCCAGCATGTAGGGAGCCAAAAAAGAAGGCGTCTTCGAGCAAATGTCTTCTGCAACGATGGATCATGGAAGGATATCATAGCCTCCTTTGCTCGGGATAATCAGCAACTTTGTATGGCAGTTCTTCGAGAGAGAGAAAGGGTCGTATTTGACCACACAGCTTGCAAGCTGTATCTTCTCCTGATACTTTCGTGGACCAGAGCAGAAACTAGCTCTGTCCTCGAGTATTGAGTTGGGTGAAATACCTTAACTCAATCTGTCATAGCGTACGGAGCATGGGATCTGCATAATTTATGCATGCCCAGTTTTGTATTCTTCCGCCATTTATCATTTTCTTGTTAGTCGGTTGCGGAAACCGACTAACTGCTGGAGAAGATGGATGAAGAAGTCCACCAATGCGAGAACCTGGCAGAACAGATTCTGGGGGTGGCCTTCCGACGACGACGAGGAAATCCTTTGTAGACAGGATTTCCCTCATATGTAATCATAAAAATGAAGAAGAAAAAACCCTTTGTAGCTTGGATTTCCCTCATATGTAATCATAAAAATGAATAAAATTGTCTTCTTCTGTGCATATGATTATTTTGCCATATACTTTGCTGTGAAGTCTGAATATGTGTAGCTTCGACACGTCTGGTAACTTTATGCCGACTCTGATAGAAAGAGTGCTAGGTCCCGTCCTGTCTTTTATGCATAACTAGGGATGCGTAGAAAGCCGCTTAGCATTTGAGTATTTTGAACTGTTGTGCTATCAGGAATGAGGAACCGCGTAGAATTCTAAACTGTCACTTCTGATAAACATAATTCTTGTTCAGACCATCATCTTCAAGAATGATTTCTCGAAAATCCCTTGGAACAGGGCGAGAAATGGCTGTCAAAAACTGAGTCGCCATCTTGAACTGTAGATAAAATATTCAGACTGATGAACTTCCAATCGGCCCAAAGAGAAGAGTCATTTTCAATGTTGAACTCTGTATGCTTTGGGTACTTGGGATATTTTAAGGTCAAGAAGGAGTATCTTCTGCGTGAACTCTTGCAATTGACCTTCTTGAGAATCATTCAGATATACGCGTACTCTGGCCTGCGTATTTTTCAGATGTGCGGAAAGTCATAGCATAAAATCATAAGTTCGTAGCCTCTCGAGCGTAAAAGCTGCTGAGCATGAGAGTATCCGGGCGTAGAAACTGTAGATTTGTAGCTTCTGAAAAGGAAATCTTCCGAGCATAAAATTGTGGATCTGTTGCCTCTGAGCGTAAAAAGCCACCGAGCGTGTAGATTTGTAGCTGGTGAGCGTGAAGTCGTAGGTTTGTAGCCTCTCGAGCATAAAAGTTACCGAACATAAAAGCATCCGAGCGTAAAACCATAGACTCATAGCCTGTGAGCGTAAAACCGTATATCTATAGCTGTCGAACGTAGAAAGCTCCTTAGCGTAAAAACCACGAATCTGCTTTGCACGAAAACTTTTCGAATTCGCTGACTGTCCGCCTTCTCTGAGTAATAGGCTGACGTAGTCCCCAATCATAACCGAATATTAAATGTGAGATTTGGTTCAGGATTCGAGGATTCCATCCGAACTCTATATATACCCCAAGCTTTTGAGAGAAAAACTTTTCATCCGTCTTCTGTGAAAGAAAGAAAGTCTTCGTCTGTTCGAGTTCTTCTTCGTTTCTTCTCCGAGCCTTCAAAGTTTTCAGTAATGGCCCCGAAACAAATCCCCTCCACTAAGGAAAAGAAGGTTGATTGTTCTTCTCGTTCTTCTGCCCAAGCAAGAGCGTCTTCGGTCGGGTACGGCAAACTTCATTCTGAGCGAAGTGTCCCACCGACGAACAGTGCACCCGGCCTTAAAGGTAGAGCTTTTGGGACGAAAAAGAACGACTAAAAATCCTTCGCACACGTTGTACGTGAACGCGCTAGGTCGTCTTCTGTGATGATAGCCTCTTTGAGGAAGATGATGCACAGAGACGTTTCATCTTTTACGCCCACATTTCTAATGTGTCAGCGTAAAAACTCTATATTTTCGCAGTCGGGCGTAAAAGCACGGGCTGTCGAAACTTGGCGTATACTATAAAATTTGAGTGTTACGCTTCTGGATGAGAATTTCGGCGTAATAACTCATCTTTGACAGTCTGGCGTAAAACACAGACTGTATACTGCCAACCTTGAATTTTACGTCTAGGAAATGGATTTCGGCGTAAAAGCTCAAGTTTTTACAGCCTTGGCGTAAAACACAGACTGTTGATTTTTTTTTGGCATATGCTGCAAAATTTGAACTGTCTAGTATAGGAACTGACGTATTTTTCTTGCACTCTTTCAGTTAACTTGCATGCGTCTCCGCTAGCCGATGTGATGGGTTCTGCCGTCGGGATGCTGTATTCCAACTATCTGGAGGATCTGTCGCACGTGACATTTCCTATCTCCGGGCCCCAGTATCCCGAAGGAAGGAAAATTTTGATATCGGCTCAGGGTGAACGAACGCTGCTGAACATGATTAATGGAGAGCCCCTGACGTACATAGACGGGGATCAATATATAAAGTCGGCTTTTCTCTTCGGGGACATGATTGACAAGCAGTCCCAGACGAAGCCCAAGAAAGAACTCTGGATTTTCCCTGCCCGGGGCTTGGTCTTGTATCTGCCCAAGATGCTGAAAGACTATCCCATCTCGGCATTCTTCCATGCTACACATCCCAGGAGGATGTCGTGGATGCTGACTCCCGATCTTCACGGCCGGGCGGAGAAGATATTTCACCTGAAAGGAGCTGACCAGGGGTCGTTTGTCAGCCGCCCTTCCGGCTCTGTGATGCCGTTCAGGGGACTGTACCCGGACAGTGTCCCGAGTGAAGACATCTTGGTGCTCCAGCCGGTGCAACTACCGATTTCTGTAATAATTTCATGGGGCACGGGGGAGTATACCCCAAGGTGAATCCTCGATGCAATGGGTGGATCACCCCAACAAATCTTCGATGGGCTCGCTTAGCTGATTGGGCCCTGAAGCATTTTTAGACTGAGCTGGAGAGCATTGGTCTGTTCGCAGCTGTGAGCGCTACCAGTGTTGGGTTACCTCCCAACCCCAATCTGTTTTTGGCTCTGATGGAGCGATATATCTCGCTCACCGGGACTTTCTCTACTCCACTGGGGGAGTTGGGATTGGCCCTCCACGAGATGGCAGAGATCTCGAGACTGCCGATGGGGGATACTCCATATGAAGAGTGTGTTCCCACGAACCAGGAGTTGGGGGATTCAGACCCTCGGGTAGTAGCCGTGTACCAGGAGCTGATGTGCCACTACCTTGCTTGTACCACTTTTTATGGTGAGCCCTCAGATTTGGCTCATACCAATAAATGGGCGTCCTACCTCTTCTTTCACCGGGCCAGAAATGCTAAGCCGGAGAAGATATTGGATACGAAGGATCAGCCTTTGAATCTTCTGGGCGTGCTTATTGCTCAGGTAGTCGATGATCTTATGGAGGATGCTGGGGCTTCGGACCACATTCTCGACGAAGGGATATGGAAATATCACGCAGGCACTAAGGCCTACAGCTATTTGAGGCATTGCCGCAGCCCTCTGTCCAAGGAAGCTCAACTAGCTGGCTTTCTCTCCATATGGCTGCGCCGACTGGTGGTACCCGACATCGCCTCTGCGGACCGTATTCACCGCAACACGCTATGTCCTGCAGTGCGTCTGGTGTTCGGGGCAAGACTGGGCTTGCTCCCTGCCATGGTGTGCCGTATACAACCTGGCCTGAGGGCCATGACTGACGGTCTGCTCACCGATGAAACTCTGCGTGATAGCTTTCCCAGGGTAGAATTACCATACCTGTATTTGATGGGATGGTTAATTCTCCATAACCCCAGGGTTATGTCTCCCGGCTCTGGCAGTAGTTCGGGGGGTAGTTTCTTGTTGAACTACAAGAATTCCTTCTGGAACGTGACCACAGTTTTAGACTGTCGGCGGATGCTGAACTTCAGTCACAGTTGGAAGCTTTTCTATACTGTCCCCTCTGTACATCTTAATCAACAGGGGATCAGACTTCAGGATGTAGGCGATGGGCAGACCATTCTTTCTCCTGAGGCTTTTAATTGGTTGGTCTGCATTAGACCTTCCTATTTACTGTACAGAAGCGAAGACCATTGCTTCTTGGAGCCCTACCTGCCTAGTCGGTTCGCCAGGCAATTCGGGTACGACCAGTTGCACGTGGGTAATGCCGTCACCAGCTTCAGGTCCAGGGGTGGACTCATCGACGGAGCGAGAGGATGGCGATATTTCATCATGGGTTGCACCGAAGCAACTTTTACCGTGCCCGTCATTTCACTTTCCACGGAGCTGCGCATTCTCCATTCGTATGTCCAGTTCTATGAGGCAACCAACACCTTCCATCGCGATTTTGATATGCATGGAAGTTTTAGGGTGCCCTCCTCCAAGCCTGGGGGAAGAGTCGAAATCACCTCGGTTTCTTCTGACGAGGGTGAATAGTCCGTTACTCCGGATGAGCCTCTGTTGTCGGTACCGAGGGGTGAAATACCTGCGCCTGCAGGGGCTCTAGTAATTTCTGGGAAGCGAAGGGCTCCTGCTCCGAAGTAGACTTTCCCTCGCAAGAGGAAGAAGAAGACGGTTACTCGTCCTCTCCGAATTCCTGGCAATGAGGCTCCTGAGCCTGCATTTTCCCCTGTTGGGGATGATTCTTTGATTGGAGGTTCCTAGCCTTTTAGAGAGGGACCCTCTAATGTTTCGGCTGGTGGTGCCGGAGAATTCCTGTTGGAGGCTGCTGTCGCTGCTACCGCTTCAGGTAGTGGAACGAGATCGCCTTCGGGGTCGAGCCGAATAAGGATATCTTTATCCGGGTCAGCATCAGGAGAAACCCCTGCCGTGTTTGTCGGTGCGCCCAGCGAGATTCTACCTGATGAACCTCGACTGGAACTTGACGAGGGCCTGGAAGAATATTTGCCGGTGTCGGTTGACACACCACATTCTCCAGGTATGACAGCTTGCCTAGCATCATTAAGAAATGATTTAGCTGTACTGGCCGCAGACGCGACATATACACCATCGGCCATTGGTAAATGTCGTCTTTACGCCTCTTTTTAGAAAAGTTAACATCATTTTGATATTAGCTTCCTTTTGTCTTCTTTTTAGGGGAAGACATCTTCGGGGAGGGCAGTGTTGATGCGCCTTTTGGCACTATTTCAGGTCCTGGCGGCGACACGGAGGTGCCTAACTTTGAAGAGGAGACACTTTCGGGTGCCGGCTCGCCCGTCGAAGAGATTCTGATATATCAAGAGGAGGACGAGCCTGTCATTGCGACAATGCCTCCTTTGAGTACGCCGGTCACTTCGTCCGGTGTTGGCGCTTCTTCTTTTGTCGCACCACATGTTGAGGCGATGGCTGTGGCAACATCATCTGCGGTCATTCCTGGAGAGAGGTTCGCCAATATCGCAGCCACTCCTAGCGTTCATTCGGATCTGGCTATGCTAACTAAGCAGTATATTGGTATCTTCTACACCACTATAAAAACATTGATATCAATGGTGTTGGAGAAGAATCTGAGCTTCAAGTCTCTGAGGAGGTCCTCTCAGTTTGCGATAGTGCCGATCAGAGAATACGACGACACTGGGGTAGCTGATACATTGAAGCAGATAGTTAATGGTTTGGAGGAACCCATTAACGAATATCAGCAGCTATCTCGAGGCAGCATTGACGACCTGGTCCAGGCTAGGTTCGACTTCTTGACTGCAGAGCTTGCTGGTCAACTAGAATCTCTGGACAAATCCGTCCAGGAACAGCAGCAGAAGGTGGATCAGGAGCGTGCCCAACTGGAGTACGTCATTCCTCAGCTGACTCAGTGGGAACTCGACTATGAGGAAGTGACAGCAAGGGTCCGCAGATTAAGAGATGAACTCGCTCAAGCGGAGGAACTGGCTATCTTTTTGTCGGCAACTCGAGATGTGCTGACGAATCGGAAGGAGACCGCCCAACAGAATCTGACGCAAGCGAGTATTGTCCGTACGGGTTTCGTACGTATTCGGTCTGAGCTATCCATTTTAAACAATGATGCAGCAAGGTTGGAGCGTGCTCGCGCTGGCGTCTTGAACTCCAGGGATGAGAGGATGGCTGCTCTGGCACGGCAGATTCGCGACCTAACTGCTCATCCCAAATGATGTACTTTTTTGCTTTCCAATGTAATTTTGCTCTTTTTTGGGAATAATAAAGAGGCTTTTATCTGACTTTCTGGACCCATCATTTTGGAATATATAAATGACAGGTTTGGATGAAAGTGATATCAGAGGTAATATGGACGTGATATACTCTCGATAAGCTTCAGCAGGACATATCTATTCAGAGGTTATATGGACATGATAGTTTTTGTGGACTCAACACCACTGGCGTACTTAGAGTTAAGTAGGGGTGCTAAGTTGAGATGACAACCGATATCAGAGGTAATATGAACATGATAATCGATAGCCAAATTAGGAAGGTTTGTTCAGAGGTAATATGAACATGACAAACTCTTGAGTCGTGACTCCATCGGAGATGGAGGTACACATCTGCTCAGAAGTAATATGGACATGACAGGTTTTGTGGACTCAACACCACTGGCGTACTTAGAGTTAAGTACGGGTGCTAAGTTGAGATGACAACCGATATCAGAGGTAATATGAACATGATAATCGATAGCCGGATTAGAAAGTTTTGTTCAGAGGTAATATGAACATGACAAACTCTTGAGTCGTGACTCCATCGGGGATGGAGGTACACATCTACTCAGAGATAATATGGACATGGCAATTTTTGTGGACTCAACACCACTGGCGTACTTAGAGTTAAGTACGGGTGCTAAGTTGAGATGACAACCGATATCAGAGGTAATATGAACATGATAATCGATAGCCGGATCATGGAGGTTTGTTCAGAGGTAATATGAACATGACAAACTCTCTGGGGAAAGAAATGAAATGTTTGGACAACAGTTCAGAGGAAATATGAACATGATAAATGTCTTAACAATTCACTATGGAGTGATTTTCCTGAGTGAGGATAGTCCTGAGGAATCCACTGGGGAATTTTTTTAGGGACTCTTTATCAGGTACATTCCTGAAGGGAGCAAATTGTCATGTTAGAAAAACCGATTTGCGATGATCATTCCTTCGTTTACAGATGTAAAGTAATGAATTTGGTGTCGATCAACTCCTGGATTCTCCTTTTTAGTATATAGCACACCTTTGTAGGATGATGAATTTATCGATGAAAGAGACAATAATCTGGGTCATCAACTTTGCCAGCTCTCTCAGGATATCTGATGTTGGGAAGCTGAAGTTTGTGTTCCTCCATCAACATATTGAAGATTTCAATGAGGTCATCTTCATTGAAGGAGAAAGTCCCTTTTGGTCTTCGGGCTCCCGATGCCTGAGTTTTACGTCCTTGTGGAAAGATTTTCATCCTCGCATCATTTCGGATTCTGAGGGAATTCTACCCCCAGCTTTGGATGCTGGCCTGTTTTGTCGAGGTAGGCAACCCCCAGACATGTCGCGGCATTTGTCCACAGAAGCTGATTTAGAAGGTCCTGCCTCTGGTTGTGCAGGATCAGACTCTCGAGGTTGTGAGTTTGCAAGAGATGCAGTATACCCCAACCCAAAACGAGCTTGTTGACAGTAAGAATTACCCTGCAACGGTATTCGTCTGCCTTTTCCATAGTTGAGGCCTTGTTTCAACCTCAAATCATAACCCATGCTTTGTATATTTTTTAAAGCCTGTGGGCTATACCTGTGGATTTGCATTTTGCCACCCTCAGACTCACGAAATTCTTCCTGTACAATCGGGCTGCTCCGCATGCGATCGAAGACTATTGGATGATGGTCGTCGCGAGTTGGAGGAATAATAAAGATGGAATCTTTATGTGGCCCACCTGTCATGACGACATTAGATGTTGATGCATCTTCCCACAAGATCTCCCTGCGTTTGACCGTTATGGGAATTGAAGCCTGTTTATGACTCTTGTCTTTGCATTTCTGGATCAAAAATTCACGCAAGTCAGGAGTTTTTACAAAAGAAGAAGAAGATGGCTTGTTCTTTCTGTTCACATCAGTGGGCATGCGGATCTTGGGAACCATAGTTCTCCCTGTGCCACCCGTATACAACAGGTTAGCCATCTGCATGGTGGATAATCTCCGAGGAGGGCGTCTTTCCGCAAATTGAGCCTTCTTTACGCTGAGGGGCTTCTCCTGGCATAATTTGGAGCTCTGCTCTGGTTGGCATAAAGCTGAGGATGTCCTCAGTCGGCCGTCAGCCTCTCGCGTAATCTGGAGGGCAGGCAGATTCTTCCCTTGCTGGCGTAAAGGCCGAGAAGTTGAGCAGTCCGCCGCTTGCTTTCCCTTGCGTAGATTATAGGGATCATCTGCTTTTCTGCGGAGGGCAGATGCATTTCTACGCGCGGAGCGCGCTTGGAGTTCCTGACTTGGCTCTGAGGCATTGTCAGAAATTCTGTCTGCCACGTCATCGACGGGAGACTGGATTTTACGCGCAGAGCACGATGTATACTTCTGCACTAGCTCTGAGGCATTGTCAGAAGTTTTGTCTGCCCTGTCAGCGACAGGCGACTGAATTTTACGCGCAAGGCACGGAGTATACTTCTGGTTTAGCGCTGAGGCATTGCCAAAATTTTTGTCTATTCCGTCAGTGACGGGAGACTGAATTTTACGCGCAAGGCATGGAGTATACTTCTAGTTTAGCGCTGAGGCATTGCCAGAAGTTTTGTCTATTCCGTTAGTGATGGGAGACTGAATTTTATGCGCAAGGCACGGAGGGAGCGATGCTACAACCTCGTTGGTCGGAGAGATCGAAGAGTCGACAGGAATGTAGAGGATGTCTTGGGCATCCAGACCTTACACAGTTTCCTGTTGTCTTGGACAGAGAGAGAGAGTGAGAGATACCCCCGGTTCGAAGCATGTCTTCGTAGGTAGACTGGTCGAACTGGACGACCAGTGTCTTCTTCATGGATCCCACGGATACCGCATCGTGTTGAGCAATTGCTTCCTCATCAGAAGAGAAAGATAAACCCAGCAGAGTCGCCATCTTGTTGTTTGATAAAATAAATGAAAGATATGGAAACGGGGTCTTATACGAAAACCTGCTCTTTATGTTTACAAACAAGCAGTACAATTAATCCTATAAGAGGATGTCGAGTACAATTTTTTAATCTGGGTAAATATTGCTATAGGAGTCTGATCTACAGTCGATCACTTTGTCCCTTGGACCATACGATGATGAAGAAGTGCCATAGAAGACAGAAAGCAGCTTCGAAGGTTTGCTGAAGAGAGTGGATGCTCGATGCCAAAGTCGTCGATCACTACTCTTTGCCTGAGCTCTGGATTCTTCTCTCTCAAAGACTCTTCGGTTCTGATCTTTTAATCTTCGACCGTTTTCCTTCCAATTTTTTGACCCATTTTTCTCTCCCCGAACCTCTGTTGATAAAGGTCTCTATTTATAGAGTTTTAGTGACAGTGACCACTCAGTCGGCGTAGAAACCGAGTAGTGGAAAGTACAGCACCCTTTTACATGACGGTTACAATAACCATTGCCCGCGTATAGATAACCTTTTGAATGAGCGTGTGACGCATGTCAATTAAGAGACAACACGTATAACTGCTGCAAAGATCACGGCGTAAAAGCCACGTAGGTAGTTATCCCTCGCATAGAGAAGGTTGGCTTAGAAGCCAATAACTGTCACCATGACATAGAAGCCAAGTAGGCATAGAAGCCGAGTAGGCGTAGAAGCCGAGTAGGCATAGAAGCCGAGTGGGCGTAGAAGCCGAGTGGGCGTAGAAGCCGAGTGGGCGTAGAAGCCGAGTAGGCGTAGAAGCCTAGTGGACGCAGAAGATAGCTGATCCTCCTCCTCTGACTGTGGCCTGAGTTGGCGTAATGTGCCAAAGTGATGATGTGGACGTCTTAGCCGAAATTACGGCTTTTGGAGATATAATCAAATCTCTTGCATTAAATGCAGAGATCTGCCCCCATCCTGCGCATTAAATGCAGAGGCGTGTCTTCGAAGATTTGTCATTATTCTGCGCATTAAATGCAGATACGCGCCTCGAATCCTGTACGAAGAGCAACTGATGACGTGGCAGCCTGTTTGCCTTCTGCGGAGCGTAAGAAGCTTACCTCTGCCTGTGTAAAACTAGGCAGCGTATTCCCTTGTATGCGTAAAAGCAGTTTACGCAAAGGGGATGTCACTAAACGACGGTTCGGTGACATTAATCAAATCTCCTGCATTAAATGCAGAGATCCGCCATTATCCTGCGTATTAAATGCAGAGGCGTATTTTGAAGGTCTGCCACCCTTCTGCGTATTAAATGTATAGACGTGCCTCGAGTTCTGTCATCACTCTGCGCATTAAATACAGAGACGTGCCTCGAGCCCTGTACGAAGAGCAGCTTTTGACGTGGCAGGCTGTTCGTCTTCTTTAGAGCGTAAACAGCTCTCATCTGCCTGTGTAAAACTAGGCAGCGTATTCCCTTGTATGCGTAAAAATGATTTACGCCAAGGAAATGGCAGTAAATGACAGCCTGGGTTGTTGTGCTGCGCCATCATTATAGCCGTCGCCTAGGTAGTCGTACAGTACCCTTTGTCAGGAGTCCAGACGTCAGGTTCACTGCATGATCTGACAGGTTTATTTTGAAGAATACGAAGCGTTCCTCGTATACTTCAATGCTGCATTGAAAGCGGATGAGTTTTACGCCATATAGGCGATGTAGCATCCTTTTTACGCGAAAGCAGCCTGGACATACTGCATTACGCGGATGGTCCTCGAGCTTATATTTTACGCTGTGCTCAGCGAAAAAAGCCCTGTTGTACGTTGATGGCTCTGAAGTCATCTTTTTACGCTATCCAGCATCAACATGCTGCGTATAGCTATCCAGCATATTTTTCATGCTTCTACACCCGACATTATTAGAAATTCTCGGGGGAATGATGGCTAAATAACAACATCATATGGCCGTAAAACAACATCAACAGTTTCAACAACAAGAGCATAATGTCTTTTTGAGTCAGGGCTTATAGACTGCCTTGGAGAGAGGTGGAAGGACTGATTCGGGGGCGTCGTTCAGTTTTTTTCAACTTAACCCGAGGTATTTCGATGGCACAGAGGACACCATCACAACAGACGAATGGTTGCAAGACATCGATGTTATTCTGGCGATATCGAAGGTCCCGACCTATGAACAAGTTGACCAGGTCCGACTACAGCTTCAAGACCTTGCCCGTGATTGGTGGGCGTCAGTGGAGGTCGGGTTGAGGCATCATATCTCTTGGGACAGTTTTAGGAATCGATTCCGGGCTAAGTATTTTGGAGTCATCGCAAAGTATGAGCTCCAGTAAAGATTTATCAGTCTCAAGCAGGCCAGTAGCACTGTGGATGGATATACAGCCGAGTTTTACAGGTTGAGTAGATTTTCTCCAACTATGGTAGCTACGAATTCGGATAGAGCAATAAGATTCCAACAAGGAATTCATCTGGAGATTCTATAACTGGTTGAGGGGCACGACTACCAAACTTACAAAGAGGTGTTGATAGCAGCTCAAAGGCATGAGCTTACTATGCACAGGTTGTCGGCGAGGACGGGAGGCTAGAAGAGGTCTCACGCTCAGAGTGGAGGAGGAGGTGGAGGATTACCCCGAACATCAGCACCATCATCTGGCGTAATGATTCAGCACCGCAAAGGGCAACAGTTTCAACAGTGACAGTACCGGCTCGACAGTAGCCGAGGCAGCAACAACAGCAGCAACGTCAGGGATCATCAGTAGGTTGTACTTATTGTAGCAAGGGAGGCCTTACTATCAATGATTTGCATCTTCTCCTATTATAGCGTTGTTTGATTTTGATGCATCTCATTCATTTATATCTTTGCAATTTATATATTAGATTAGAGTTCGAGGCATTGCCAGACAGGTTGAATATACTCACTAGTAATTGGCTCGTAGTAGTTAGTAAAGTGTGTATAATATGTCCAGTCATAGTGTACGGGCATTCATTACCAACACCGTTGATCGAGTTTTTCATGGGTAACTTTGACGTTATCTTAGGCATGGACTGGCTGAGAGACAGTCATGCCACGATAAATTATCATAAGTGTCACGCCCCAGTCCCAAAATATGTAGGACTAGGACACGTAAGCATGCCAGCCGCATGGGTATGACAACTCCAATATATGGAAATCATACCACACTCGTACGCTATATAATGAACAATAATTCATAAGTGGTATAACTATCACATATCACAGGGCATAATCTAAATCTCATCCACAGAAAACTAAATATAAATAAATAACCAATATCTATGAAGATAGATATCAATACAAAGAATCTAAAGATGATAGTTGAATGGAAACAAATTCACTACCAACTCGAATATAAAAGCAAACACAATATAGTACATCACCCATAATCATGAGGCTCGAAGGAAAGACCTTCTCACAAATATAAGCAACCAGTCCGGATCTGCACTCCTGCGAATACTCAAGACAGCTACACCTGGAAGGGTCAGGTCCTCAGAGGGACATAACAAGATACATAGAAGCATGCCAATAAAGTATTGAAATAAATATCCAATGGGTCGCCTAATCATCTAAGTGAATGCAGTTAAGAACAATTTTCCCAACGCGTGGGCTATCTGGCTAAAATGGGATTGGCATGATTCTCTTGGAGATCCAGGGGCCTACAAAGTATGTCATCTTTTGAACGGCAGAGGCCACCTGATAATAATATAATATATAGTTGTCATCATGACTGTGCAATTCGACGGAGCATACGGGTTACACAAGAAAAGTACAACAGAGCCCACATGCCTTACTTGTTGTTCTCTCCACCCCATGCTCTAAGCATGTCACATCCATGATATGATAATACCTCTAATAACTGCCAAGTCTATGAGCATACAAAGTTTCTAACAGCAGTTATTCCTAACGCACGATCCACACGTACAAGAGGCCAAACCCTGCACGCAAGTCCGTGATCTATATGAGACTCACAACTCATGTAACAACTGTGTCACGGCCAATGAAACCTAATGATGCTTCATGATAATGGGGTGGTCTCATAAACAAGGTCAATGTATATACATAATAAAAACAATCACGACGACACCGTCGTTGCACCAAGTATCCTTGGACGCGCATTTTATATAACAGTTAAAATATATGAACTAAAGATAGAAAATAAAGATGCATGCAACATATAGAATATGAATAACAATACAATGGCAAGGTATACTTACCTGGCAAGAACCTGCAAAATGTAACGTCCAAATGTCAAACACACATGATCAGAAGCTATGGCCTCAGAACAAATATCTTCGGATGCTGAAATATACATCACCAACATTCCCAGAATAATTGAAATAGCTAGAAATCACTTTTCTTTCGTCCAATTTTGAATACAGGGGCAAAACAGTAATTTTGGGTCAAAGCAGGCTCCACATGTGGGCCACTTTGTACCGAAAAGTATGCCAGGAGTAACGGTCTCTAAATAGGACAAATTATAGGTCAACCAATTCTAAATGTCAAAACAAACTCAATAGTATGTCCAAATATGGATTCCGGTGAGCCGAACATAATTTCGTCCAAAAAGTCAATCATAGGGCCCGCCAATTGGCGACTTGGTCAACTATCTCAGAATTACGTAAAAATTGGGTCACAGTACCAGCGCGTTACCACGAATCTAGTGGCGCAAGTTTTATCGCATTCTGACGAGCGTGCACTTAATGCGCAGGACTTTTACAAAATTTGAGATATGGGAGATTGTCCGCGGATACGGACTGGTTCCGACGCGCACACGAGTCCAAATTAGTTTTCGTAAAAGCCCACACGTCTGGGTATACCGCGCGCACCTTTTGGTACACTTGGTACACGACGGGGCGGTCTCGTTTGGCGGGACGCGCTCCGTATCGCAATTTTTGGAAATATAGAAAAAGTGAGTTTTCAGGATTTTCTAACTGGTTTATTTCTGCACACAGCAGTTAATAAATTAATGTAAATAACAAAAATTAAACTAGGTCAAGTGGTCTCCGCATACCAAAAAAAAATCAAATTTGGATCTCTGTGGTGGGAGATACGAAACCGGAAACATTGGTAGTTATCGCAGTTTTCTGCGATACCAAAAAGTTGTCTTTTTACGTCAACTTGGACTCCATTTTTGCCTACGGTTATGCATTGTTCGAAGTCAACTATCATACAGATATTGAAGGAGGTTAAGTAGTGAACGTACCGGTGAAGACGGGGTCGAGTTTGGCCGAGCGAGGTGACAAAAAATAGGACTGGAACACAGGTAAGTTGTTGTTCCAAACTGCAGCGCGCGGTTGTGCGCGTTGATCGCGGTCGTCGTGCGGTCGGCCGGGGCGGTCTGGACTGGGCGCGGATGGCAGTCAGGGCTCGGTGGCGGTCTCGCTCAGAGGGAGATGGCTAGAGGATGAATTAGGGTTAGGGTTTTTGGTAGAGATGCGATGTATATATAGGGGAAAGTTGGGACGCGGGGGGGGGGGGGGGTTTGATCGCGGGTGAGAAGTAAAAGGGGCTGCTACTGCTCTTCTATTCCACTTAATGGGTCGGGTAGTCTAAACTAGCGGGTAGGTGGGTTGATCCATTAGGGGATTATCCATTTCTTTTTTTCTCTTTTTTTTTTCTTTTTCTATATATATATATATATATATATATATATATATATATATATATATATAGAAAAATTCTAAAAATTATAATATTGCATACCATTAAGCTAGCAACTGTCCAAAGGGTCTCCTACATGAAATAAATTAGAAAAAATTTATAATGGCTCCATAAATCCCCTAAGTGCACGAGCACCTAAAATAAAAATAAAATAAATTCTATTTCCTCTATTTAGCTCATAATTACTACAATTTAATTAATAATTAATTAAAAAGGTGAATACGGTTTTTAGGATTAGGGGTTTTATATCCTACCCAACTTATAAAAATTTTGTCCTCGAAATTAAAACTAAGTCCAATTATCATGGGGATGTTTGGGGGGCTATAATTTGCATTGTTTAAAATGCAAGGCTAGGTTTAAATGAGGGGGCGATGTTGTGCGTTGCACATTCCAAAGATCATAAAGAAAATCCACATGAACAAAAAATAGGTTTCTTCATGTGTCATGTCCCATGGTGTGGACACCTCAATGCACCTTTGCATAAAAGTGCATAACAATTAGAAAATTGCACAAAAATGGAAATTGGATTAAATTAATTAAAATTAATGCGCATAGTATTCTTGAATTAATTAGAAGTACTTGGGGATAACAATAGGTAGGAAACAAGTGTCATGGACATAGAGGGCTCAGAGTAGAATATTGTCATAGATTGGGTTGTACAAAATGGGTCAAGATTGTGTCTCTAATTTTGATTGAAATGCACAAGGATACAAGGTTGGAATTATTTAGAATTAAAAAAATAACGTTTGCGACGAATATTGTGCGACTAAAATATAGCACAAGAGAGCATATTTATAAGTTACACAAAGGCCAGGATAGAAGGCGGGCATGTCTAGGACAAGGATGTGAAATTTATAGGAAGGAAATGGCTAGTGTAGTGCTCCAAGTATCGAAGCAATGGTAAGGTGTGCTAAGTGATACAATGTTGTAAAATTAATAAGAATACCGTGTTCTATTTCTAATTGAATTCAAGCTAGCCTTAGTCTCACTATCTAAGCCAAGTAGGTCTAATTTTGGGTGAGAGGCGGTTTACAATCTACCCAGCTTAAAAATAATTTCGTCCTCAAAATTAAAATAAGGCATAATTTGTTAATTCCTTCACGTTCGTATATAAGGCAAGTCAATCACAATCTCTTCCAAAATTTAGAATATATTCTAATCCATCGCAATCGCTTTCCAAATTAAGGTAACCTCTGTTTAATCAAAATTTAATATATTATAATCTCTTCGCGATTTGTTAAATCATCAACATCCAAATCTAATTCAAATCTATATGACATCCCACATCAAAATTTATATTGCAATCTCCAACTATCATAATCGCCTCTAGAAAATAATTCTAATCAAATATTTTTTTAAATTTTTACTTAAGAATTTCGTACTCTTCAAATTTTAATTTCAATTTACATCCCCAATATTTTCAATAGGTAATCCAGCAATCAAAATTTAACTTTTAATTCAAATCATCAAATTATAAAATTTTATATCTACTTCACCAATTGTTCAAGCCTAGAACTCTATATTTATCCTCAAAATTCAAATTGATGATTTACCTTCAATATTCAAAATTTAAATCATGTACTTAAAGTATAAATATTTGGTCCGACATATCAAGATTTCAAAATTCATTAAATACTCATCATCTAACTCCTTCTTCTAAAATTCTCCACGTTTTAAAATGACTTAATCTCTCAATCTAATCCTACGTGATCACAATCTAAAAGAATTTAACCTCAAATTAACAATGCGACTTCTACCCAACTTAGAATTTACCCATATATCATATAAGGCTATACACTTAAAAAAAATATTCCTTAATTTATTTACTCATGTCATTCAATCCTCAAAACTTTAACACCAATTATCATATATGATATGTCCTTAATCAATTATAAAAGATAGTCACCAAATATTGCGATTGGCCTATGGGTATATCTAGTACTATCAATGTGTCAAGCTTATACCAAGCACGAGGTTTCGTCTTTCCGAAATAAGGGATGACGAAAAACAATGATAAAGAGTTCAAGAAAAAGGTACTAGAATAGAAGTATGGAGATTAAGGCGATTAGAGAATTCAAATAGGAATTGTCAAGGCAGTTGTGGATTGAAATCCTATTTGGTAATTCCTATTCACATGCTCGTATCAGTACAGTTATGTAACTGATACGATCCGCTAAGACATATCTAGAGGGCAAGTACATGCGTTTACTAGTCAACTATATATCTCAATCCACGTAAAGTATTATTGCGAAGGGCGAATCTAGCGCACTATGGTTGATCAGACCGTAATACACTGATTCTGAAATATATTAGTGTAGTACTCCAATAATATATGTTATAAACAAGCTCGATAAAGAATAAGCATGCAAAACTAGGCTATAATAGCAGCATACGTCAAGGTAGTACAGAAATTATAAATACGCTGGATTATGATGAGAGAAAGTATAAATAATTCAATTTCACAAAGAAGATAAGACTCTATAATCTCTACAGTTGTTATACTAACTCCTTTTCTAAGTCGTTAGTCGACTAATTAGGGGTATAGCCTCTAAGTTCTACAGTCTGAACAAACACTATCCTCTTATGCTAGTATATAGTTGGTGCCATTCGGTTATACTTCATCAATGGGTCATAAGGACTATGTGATACTAGGTTATGAGGCATACTACCCAACTTATAACAATAAACTAATATTATAATTGCCTTGAGGGGATTCTTCAGAATAACCTGGTCCTTGTAAATAAAGTAGAACTCCTGTTAGGGTATACGAGGAAAGAGCTTTGTACTCATCAGGGTATCCTCTCGTATTATATAGGTAAGGGTCACCTTAAGTCTTAATCATAGTGCTCATAGAACATGTGTCAATAGTAAGAATAGAAAAGTTACAGGCCTATAAGTGAGAGGGGATATAACCTATATTGAGGTGGGGTACATATTACATAATTTAAAACTAAGGAATAATCATCAGGTCACAATCTACAAGAATGACTTAAACCTTCAAGTTTTAACTACCAAGCACACAAATTTAAAATTCAAGACTACAACTATAACCTTAGCAAACTATATATCCTAACATAGAATAAAATTACTCGGTCTATGTCACTACCACATTTTCTAGGAAAGGGTATTTTAGTCTTTTTCTATTTAATTAAATATTGTGCATGGTAAATAATTATTTGTTGTATTATTTAATTGTTGTTAGATGTTATTTAATTATTTTGGACTTATATTAGTGGACCCAACTAGTTAGTTTGGACCCATGGACCAACATGAATTAATTAGTTAGACTTGGCCCATTGTTAAAGGAGATGGATTAAATTAATTAAATCATTAGACTAGAAGCTTCCTTCCTTAATTATTTCTTCATGAGAGGCCTCAAGGGGTACATTGGATATTTTATTATTACTTGGGGAAGGGGTAAGGTCGGCCTATATTAGAGGGAGGAAAATTCTCTCTCCTCTCATTCTCATTCCAAATCTAGATCTAGAATTTCCCACTCCCAAATTTCTTTCATTTCCATTCCAATTCCCTACCAAATTTATTCCAAATTCTTTCCAATTCATCATTAGAAAGTTGAGAAGCAAGGATCTAGAAGAAGGAAGCAAGGATCTACAAAGAGGAGCAAGGATCTACAATTTGGAAGCAATTTTATCTTAATTGGAGGTTTCATTGGGAATCCATCTCCCAATAGGTATAATTCAGTTTTTTCCTCTTAAAATAGCTTCTAAATCTGAGATTTAATCATGTAAAATCAACCCATATGTATGTACTATCCATAGGAATTTATTTTGTGTTCATAGGTGACCCATGGAGAAAGTTATGGTGCTTTTTGCGGTAATTTTGTGGGAATTCCGAATTTATATTTTGTTGTGTGTGTCAATTGATCCTATAGATCAATTGGACATGTGCTTATATGTTTGGGGCTAGTGTCGTGTCCATAATTGGGTACGTGTAGGTCGTATCCCAATAATTTGGGGATACGTGTCATTTTGGAAGTTTTTCCTCCGACACGGGACTTTGTACATGTCGTATTTTGACACGGACACATAGATCTACATTTGACACTTTGATTTGTTCATAAATAATATTTGTAACTTGTTTGTGTCATTTGGGGTGCAATTGGTTGTGTGTTGGACTCGTGTCGCATGCGTATCCTAGATCTAGTGGGATACGGTGTGATACTCTCCAATTGTGTGTATTATGAATAGATTTAATTATTTATGTTTTAATTCTTGAATTATAGTTAGTAAATATATATGCATGTTATATATTTATTTTTAGTGTATTTATTATAGTATTTATTGTAGCATAGATCTATATATTTTTATGTGTACTAATATGATGTATAAATATATATGTAGTTTTCTTTACATGCATTTATATATATTACAACTTATGTTAATAAAATAAATTATATATAAATGTTTTATAAAATATATTTATGTATTAAAATGAGTAATTATATTAGTTATAATTATTATATAATTTTAATTATATATTAATGAATATATTTTTATGTGTGCATTTAGCAATGTTAAAATATGTACATTAGTACATGGAATGTGTATTGTAGCTTTTAATATATAATTATATGTATAGGATTATGTATATATAAGTATTTATTTATTTAATTGTTTCATATATATATATATATATTGATTTATATATTTATATATATATTATTGGTTTTGGCGACGACTGCATTAATGACAGATTCTGTCATTAAAGACAACAGCAGCAGCCGCTGTAGCTCACTGTGCATTAATGACAGTTCTGTCATTAATGCTGCGGGCGGAATTTTGAACAGCAGTGGCGATGGTTTTCTGTGACAGTTGTTTGACTGTCACCAATTAAGTGCAGTGGGTTTTATATACAGCGGCTTTTGGCGACGGTTTTGCAGTGACAGTTAGAACTGTCACTATAGGGCCTGTTTATTGAAATTCAGTGTTTTAACACACTGTTTTCAGTGACAGTTAGGTAGTTTTAATTTATATTTTATATATGATAATTATATATATATATATATATATATATATATGTATATATATATGTGTTTATTGTGAGATATTATACTAGTATTGTTATTATTTTATTTATATATAATATATTAGTTTATATATAATATATTATGTATTAGAGTAAATAATATACCTATATGTATCTTAAACATTACTTTGTGTGGGTACCAAATGGTTCAAAACCATGGTCCCAAATTGTGCTAATTTAATATTCTATATTATTATGCAATATATTTAATATATATAGGTATTGTGAGGATTTACCTTGGATTCACGTATCCGAAGATACGGTATCCTAATATTTTAGGATGTGGTTTTATGACTTAGATTTAATATTTTGATCCAAGATTTTGGTGCTAGACTTGTGCAACCTAGAAATAGATAGTTGACTCATAGTTGACCATAGTTGACTCATAATTGACTATAGTTGACTTTTGACTTAGAATTGACTTTTTGACCTAGAAGTTGACTAGTTTAACGTGTTCTCTTTTCGGGACCTTGTTTTGATATTGTATTCCATATATAGGTCTTCGAGGCACCGAGTCAGACATCTGTGAGACTATTCATTGGACTTCAGGCGAGTACATTCTCTGATAGTTTCTCATTTATGATATCCTCTATGTTCATTGTATCTAGTGTAGATATCCATGTTCTCTTGACACTATGGTTACACGGATTGGTATATCCGGATCTCGTCATGAGATGTTATTCCTTGGTATATGGTGTATATGGTGCAAGTATTATTTTATTGGTTATCTTGTACATGTACAGACACCGATTCTCGGGGAGACTAGCTATCTTCTTGGGGAATCTCGTGCCATAGCATACCGTGGTTGGATCTATTATACCAGTCGGGGGTGGGGAGTATTACTATAGATATGTGATCAATATCCCTATTGAATAAAGTACAGATTACAGAATAGTGTTGATCATGCACCGCACGTATGATTAGCCAGGCCGTATTGCATCTTGTCCAAGCCGATCACATGTTAAGCTAGTACTCATACACTTAGTCATTAGTATTATTGTTTCATTTGCATATTGTTCATTATTGTATTTCTTTCTAGTATTTTCTTATTGTATATATATCTCTTGTATCTATTGTGCATCTTATTTATCCACAGCTATTTACTGCTACATAGTTTTTATCATTAATAAGAACTGCTGTTAGAGATGTACTCTGCTCCTTTCCTGACTGGATATATTTTTCCAGATGACACTGAGGAGTGGTACCCTACCTATTATGGATCCCAGGATGTTGTGGGTTTAGATTCTGAGACCATGGCTCAAGAGGGACTTATCCCAACTGAGACAGTTGACCCTAGAGTTGTAGCCTCGTAGTATTCTTTGTACTGGATTTATCTTCAGCTTATTTTGTTATTTCTTCAGACTCATTGATGTATTATTTTAGACTCATGAGTTGTATTGTGACTATTCTATTATTTATCTGATTCGTGCTCATTCTATCTTAGTTCTGTGATTGAGTATACTATCCTTATTGGTAGTTTATTACATTGTTAGATAGATTATCTAGACAGCGTTCTACCGCCAATTCTGCGGCGTAGGTTGGACGTTGTTTCCGACTAGTACCCTTACACCGGGTGTGGGTCGTGACACATTTTTGGTGGTGGCCCATGTAGGTCAAGCTTCACAAAGTATGTGATGTCGTGGTAGTGCGACAACTTAGTTGTACTACTGCGAGCCTGCAATAGGATATAGGATATAGGCTGAGATACTCAATCACATCTAGGAAAATTCTTTTGATTCAACTATTCTCCTTTGATATTGATACTTGATCCCTTAAACTTGTTATTTCCTTGAATGTCTTACATCTTGTGCCATATTGATTCCTAATTTCGTCTTTTTATGAGACATACTCGGAGATACTTGCGGAGGCACGCAAGGTTGAGCGGGATTTGGGTTTGAAGACCAAGAGAGACCGTGATTCTTTTCTGGGGGCTAACGGCAGTGCAATATCTGCCAAACATCCTTATTTTTAGTCCAGACCTTTCCAGCAGCCACAACAGAACCAGACTCCAGCTAGAACGCCTTTTCACCAGGCACCTCAGCAGCAGAGACAGTTACAGCAAGCTCCATGCAACTACTGCAAGAAGCCCGGCCACATCTGGGAAGTTTACAGGAGGAGGCTAGAAGTTTGTTTGTATTGTGGTACTGAAGGGCATCAATCGAGGGAGTGTCCTCGTCGTGCAGTTCAGGGAGCAGCTCCAGCTCCGAGGGCACAGACGAGACCACTTACAGCATAGCCGAAGGGACCGCTTTCGACACAGCAGCAGCGTTTTGTCCAGTATCAGCAGCAGGGAGGTGCTCGACAGGGACGAGCGTTTGCTATGACCGTCGAAGAGGAGGAACCCACCGGAGATGTCATTGCAGGTTCTATTCTTCTTGATTTTATTCCAGCTTTAGCTTTGTTTGATAGTGGTGCTTCCCATAGTTTTGTATCTGTTTCTTTTGCTCTGAAGCATGGTTTGGTAGCTGAATCTTTGCTTAGGACTTGCAAGATCATGACCGGGGGAGGCATTATCCTGGTTAATGATATTTGCAAGGATCGGAGAGTTACTCTGGGAGACCGGGAGTTGAGTGCGTGTCTACTTGTAATGCCACTTCCGAGTTACGACATTGTACTCGGGATGGATTGGTTGAGTAGGCACCGTGCTAGCATAGATTGTAGAGGAGGTAGAGTTTTGTTTGGTCCGCCAGGAGACTCAGAGTTCGAGTTTGCTAGAGGAGCTGCAGAGTAGGGAGAAGGCATTATTTGTGGAGCTATGGTGAAAGACAAGGAGTTGTCACATCCGTTGATAGTAGAATTCTTGGATGTGTTTCCTAAGGAATTGCCAAGATTGCCGCCAGATCGAGATGTTGAATTTTCTATAGACTTGGTGCCAGGTGCAGAACCAATTTCGTAGCATGTCTATAGAGTAAACAACAGCGAGATGGTCGAGTTGAAGAAGCAGATGGACGAATTGCAGGATAAGGGGTTTATCAGATCGAGTTCTTCACCATGGGGAGCCCCGGTATTGTTTGTACCGAAGAAGGATGGATCGGTGCGCATGTGCATTGATTACAGGGCTTTGAATAATCTCACTATCAAGAATAAGTATCATTTGCCACGAATTGATGATCTGTTTGATCAATTGGGTGGTGCCAAGGTATTTTCTAAGATAGATTTGAGATCAGGCTACCATCAGGTGAAGGTGAAGCAGGAGGACATACCGAAGACTGCTTTTAGAACTAGGTATGGTCAGTACGAGTTTATGGTGATGCCGTTTGGTTTGACTAATGCACCAGCGGTATTTATGAACTTGATGAACAAGGTATTCCACCAGTACCTTGACAAGTTCGTGGTGGTGTTCATCGACGACATACTCATATACTCGAGGACACCGGAGGAGCATGAGGAGCATTTGAGGATTGTGTTGGATGTGCTGAGGAAGGAGAAGCTGTATGGGAAGTTGTCCAAGTATGAGTTTTTCTTAGACAAGTTGGAGTTCTTGGGGCATGTTGTGACTGGTGATGGTATTTCAGTGGATCCGAAGAAGATTTCAGCAGTGAAATCTTGGAAGACTCCGAGTTCAGTAGCAGAGATTAGGAGTTTCTTGGGATTGGCAGGCTATTACAGGAAGTTTGTGCAAGATTTTTCGAGGATTGCCGAGCCGATGACCAGACTCACAAAGAAGGATATGGAGTTTGTTTGGACGAAGGATTGCCAGGTTGCTTTTGAGGAGTTGAAGAAGAGGTTAATGTCTGCTCCTATTTTAACGTTGCCATCAGGGTCCGAAGTTTTCACTATTTATAGTGATGCATCATGGAAGGGTTTGGGTTGTGTTCTTCAGCAACATGGGAAAGTGATTGCCTATGCATCCAGGCAATTGTGCCATCATAAAAAGAACTATCCTACCCATGATTTGGAGTTGGCAGCAGTCATCTTCGCTCTGAAGTTGTAGAAACATTATTTGTACGGAGAGCGTGTGGAGATCTTCACAGACCACAAAAGCTTGAAGTACGTTTTCACGCAGAAGGAGTTGAACATGAGGCAGCGTCGGTGGTTGGAACTGATGAAGGATTTTGATATCTCTTTGCAATATCATCCTGGGAAAGCCAATGTAGTTGCCGATGCTTTAAGCAGGTATCCGGTAGCTATGTTCTTGATGCAGGATCAATATTTGTTGGAGGACTTGGAGAGCTTGGGTATTGAGGTGATTGTTCCTGGGTGTGCTATACAGATATGAGGATTGCAGATACACTCAGATTTGATGGACAGGATCAAGGCAGCACAGTATGAGGATGTATCTCTGAGGAGTATCAGAGCTCAGGTGAGAGCAGGATTGGAGGATGATTTCACTATTGCAGAGGATGGATCTTTGAGGCATGGAGATAGGTTGTGTGTTCCTAGTGGGGAGTTGCGAGAGGAGGTATTACAGGAAGCGCATCGCTCTTAGTATTCCATACATCTAGGTGCTAAAAAGATGTATCGGGATATGCGAGAGAGTGTGTGGTGGTATGGCATGAAGAGGGAAGTGGCACAGTTTGTATCCAGATGTTTAGTGTGTCAACAGGTGAAAGCCGAGAGGCAGAGGCCAGGAGGTTTACTTCAGCCATTACCCATTCCAGAGTGGAAGTGGAAACACATTACTATGGATTTTGTGTCCGGACTTCCACGATCTCCAGGAGAAAAAGACGCGATTTGGGTCATTGTTGATAGGTTGACCAAGTCGGCCCATTGTTTGCCTTTCAAGGTGGGTTTGTCTACGGAGAAGCTGGCAGAGATGTATGTGAGGCAGATCGTTAGGATACATGGAGTTCCCGTCAGTATAGTCTCAGATCGGGATAGTCGTTTCACTTCTCATTTCTGGAGGAGTTTGCAGGAGAGTTTGGGCACTCAGATCAAGTTCAGTAATGCATATCATCCCCAGACAGATGGGCAGTTAGAGAGGACTATTCAGACTCTCGAGGATATGTTACGCACTTGTGTACTAGATTTCGGGGGTTCTTGGGAGGACCATCTCCATTTGGTAGAGTTTGCTTACAACAACAGTTACCAAGCCAGTATAGAGATGTCACCTTTTGAAGCTCTATACGGTCGGAGGTATCGTACTCCTTTGTCTTGGGACGATGTTGGAGAGAGACTTTTGCTTGGGCCAGAGATGGTTGTGGATGTAGCGGAAAAGGTTCAGTTGATCAGAGACAGACTTCGAGTGGCACAGGACAGACAGCGGCATTGGACCGATAGCCATCGAAGACCTTTGGAGTTTGAGGTATAGTTTAGATTTTGTTTGTGCTTGTTTTTGTTTGTTATAGACTAAGTTCTTAAGATGGTGTTTGTTATAGGTGGGTAGTTTGGTGTTTCTGAGGATTTCTCCGACACGAGGCACGATTCGCTTCGGTGGAGGCGGGAAGCTTAGTCCGCGATTCATCGGACCTTTCACTATTCTAGAGAGGATCGGTACAGTTGCTTATAGACTAGACTTGCCACCTGCATTGGAGGGAGTGCACAACGTGTTTCATGTGTCGCAGTTGAGACAATACGTGGCAGATCCTAGTCATGTATTGGATCACTCTGAGATAGAGGTGGGCCCTACTTCTGGATCGGAGAGAGAAGGTGCTGAGGAACCAGACTATTCCTTTGGTGTGCGTCACATGGAGGCATCTGTCACGCCCCAGTCCCAAAATATGTAGGACTAGGAATACGTAACACGCCAGTCATATGTATACGAACTCCAATATATGGAAACCATATACACACGTACGCTGTACATGAATATCCAATCCACAGTGGTAAATATATGTCACAACAAGTTACACGCAGTTCTATATCTTATCCATAGCACAAATAGTAGAATAAAGGAAATCAATAACTGAATATCAAAGAAGTAGTCTCAAATAGTAATCTCAAAGTGCAATAGTCGGGTGGAAACAAATCCACTGCAAATCGACTATAATAAACTACTAAAGAGAGAAGAGAATAAACTCTAATATAAGAATAAATGTCTAAAAAAGAATAGCAACTAGAATCTCTAAACAGCTGCAAATGAATCACATATAATCAGAAGATAAGATCGTCTCAGACTGATAGGTAGCGTCAGGTCCAGGTCCGTACTCCTGCGGGTACTCCTGCTCATCTATATCTGAAAAATGGACCAGGTCCTCAGAGGGACGTAACAAGTATACTTAAACACGTGCCAATAAAGTACTAAAAATAAACATCCATTGGGTTGCCTAACCGTCTAAGTGAATGCAGTTAAGAACACCTTTCCCCACAAGTGAGCTATCTGGCTGAAAACTGGGATTTGGCATGGTTCTCTTTTGAAGATCCAGGGGCCTAAAAGGCACGTCGTCTTTTGAACGCCGGTGGCCCGCCTGATAGTACATAATATATAAGGGTCATCACCACCCGTATCTCCAGCGGAGAATCTGGGCGTCACAGAAAAAGTGCAAAGGAGCTCAAATGCGGTACTTGTTGTTCTCCCCACCCCATGCTCTAAGCATGTCATGTCCATGACACGATAAACCTCTAATAACCGCCAGGTCTACTAGCATGCAAAGTTTCAATTGGCAGTTATCCCTATCCGTCGCACGACCTATACGTACCAATGGCCAGCCGAGTACGCAAGTCTGTGTCCTACATGTGACTCACACTCGTGTAAGAATAGTGTCATGGCCAATGAAACATAAATGCCTCATGAAAATGGGGTAGTCTCATAAAGTAGGTCCAAAGCATATACATAAATAAAAATATAGTACGACGACACCGTCGTTGCACCCAAGTTTCCTTGGACGCGCAGTTTATATAGCAGTTTAAAATAAATGAACTAAATAAACAGAAAATAAACATGCATGCCTCATATAGAATATAAATACAGTACAATGGCAAGGTATACTTGCCTGGCAAGAAATCTGTAAAGTGTACGCGCCCAAATGTCAAGGACACTGAACCTGAAACTAAGGACTCCAAACAAACGTCTCCGGATGCTGAAATAAACATCACCAACATTTTCAGAATGAGCAAAATAGCTAAAAAGCACATCCCTTTCGTCCAATTTGGACACAGGGGCAAAACGGTAATTTCGGACAAAAGTGGGGTCCACGTGTGGCCCACTTTGCACCGAAAAGTGTGCCGAGGGTAACAGTCTCTAAATGGGACAAACTATGAGTCAAACAATTCTAGATGTCAATACGAACCCAACGGTATGTCCAAATTTGGATTCCGATGAGCCGAACAAAATTTGGTCCAAAAAGTCAACTGTGGGGCCCGCCAATTGGCGATCTGGTCACCCGTCTCAGAAATACGTGAAATTTGGGTCACAGGACCAGCGCGTTACCACGAGTCCAGTGGCGCAAGTTTCGTCGTAATCTGATAAGCGTGCACAAAATACGTGCGAGTTCCACAAAAGTGGCGACACGAAATGTGTCCGCGGATACGGCCTGATTCCGGCGCGCACACGCGTCCGAATCAGTCCCTACGAATTTTCACGTATCTGATTATGCTGTGTGCACTATTCGGTACACTTGGCACACGGCGGGGCGGTCCCGTTTGGCGGGGCGCGCTCCGATCTCCAACTTTTGGAAAACCGAAAAAAGTGGGTGCGCACAGTTTTGTGACAAGTATATTTTTGTCCACAGCAACTAATAGCACAAAGTTATAATAAAGAAAATAAACTAGATCATGTAATCTACAGGTATCAAAAAGAATCACCGAATTTGGATCTCTGTGGTGGAAGATACGAACTCGGCAATATGGGTGGTCAATCTGGAATTCTGCGATTGCAGAATTCTGTCTGCTCGTCCAACTTTGGACGCTATTTTTCACCTAGGGGCACACGTTTTTCGAGGTTGACTATAAAACAAATACTGGAGAGGGTTGAGGGAAGATCATACCTATGAAAACGGAACAGCGTTTGGATGAGCGAGTCAACGGAAAAACACGCCGGAGCGAAGGTGCCTTGTGTGGGAGACTGCAGTTCACGATGTCAGCGTCGATGGGATGATTGGATGGCTTGGCGGGGCTTCTCTGGCTGCGGTGACGGCTCTAGATGGGAAGAGGAAGTCTGGGAATTTAGGTTAAGGTTTTTGGGATGAGAAACTATATATATATATATATTATATATTAAGAGAGAGAGGGGGAAGGATGGGTTGAGTCCGCTGAAATCAAAGGGTCGGGTGTGTATATGCTGAAGAGAAGGTGGCGGGTCCTAGGTATTTGCTAAAGAGGAAATACCAGCAAGTTGCTGCAAGTGCCAAGCAAAGTCCGCTTAAGTATACTAAGATGTAATAGTATTATTCTATTACTATTATTATTATAATTATCATTAAATTCTTATTTAATATTTTCTTTTCCTTTCTTTCTTTTCAAATATATATATACACATATATATATTTGTATATATATATTTGTATATATATATATATATATATATATATATATATATATATTCACACATAAGAAAATTTATATAGTAGGGTATTGCACATCGTTAGGCTAGCAACCGCTCAAGGGGTCTCCTACATGGAATAAATTTCGAAAAATTCCTGATGGTCCCATAAGTCATCTATGTGCCCGAACACCTAACATAAAAATTATTAAAAATCTATTTCTCCTATTTAGACCTAATTACTATAATTTAATTAACAATTAATAATTAAAAGGGTTTATACGATTTTATAGGAAGGGGGTTTTACATTCTACCCAACTTGTAAAAATTTCGTCCTCGAAATTAAAATTAAGCCACGATAGAATGCAAGGATGATATAAGATATAAATTAACAATGTAAATTCATACCTTGGTCTGCGAATAGGTTCGGAAAACGCCTGCGCATGTCGTCCTCGCGCTCCCAAGTTGATTCTCCTGGCGCGCCATGCCTCCATGCTACACGAACCAAGGGAATAGACTGGTTCCTCAATACCTTCTCTCGACGATCAAGGATTCCCATGGGTTGCTCTTGGTAAGACAAGCTCGGCCCGATGGTGATCTCCGAATGGTCGAGAACATGACTGCTGTCTGCCACATATCGCCTGAGCTGCGACACATGGAATACGTTATGTACTCCCTCCAGTGAAGGTGGTAGCGCAAGTCGATATGCCACCTCTCCAATTCTCTCGAGCACGTAAAATGGTCCAATATACCTTGGACTCAACTTGCCGCACCCTCCGAATCGGATGGTGCCTCTGGTCGGTGATATCCTCAAGAAGACGTGATCGCCCTCTTTGAACTCCAAGGGACGACGATGAAGGTCTGCCCACTGCTTCTGCCTGTCTTGCGCTGCTCGCAAGTGTCCCTGAATCTTCTTGACTGTCTCTACGGTGTTGACCACCAACTCGGGTCCCAAAATCTGACGTTCTCCCACGTCACTCCAACACACAGGAGACCTATATTTTTTTCCATACAATGCTTCAAACGGAGCCATCTGAATACTCGCTTGATAGCTATTGTTGTAAGAAAACTCTACAAGATGTAGGTGGTCCTTCCATGATCCTCCGAAGTCTAACATGCAAGCTCTCAACATGTCCTCCAAGGTCTGAATAGTACGCTCCGACTGCCCATCTGTCTGCGGGTGGTAAGATGTACTAAACTTCAGACGAGTACCAAGACTCTCTTGCATGCTCCTCCAAAAGTGCGATATGAAGCGCGAATCTCTGTCCGATACAATGCTGACTGGTATGCCATGCAATCTCACGATCTGCCTCATATATAAATCAGCTAAAGCTTCTGTAGACTGACCCACTCTAAAAGGTATAAAATGGGCTGACTTGGTGAGTCGGTCCACTATTACCCACACTGCATCTCTTCCACTTGGACTCTTGGGAAAACCCGTGACGAAGTCCATAGTGATATGCTCCCACTTCCACTCTGGAATCGGGAGTGGTTGCAATAATCCTGCTGTCCTCTGGTGCTCCGCCTTCACTTGCTGACATACCAGACATTTAGCTATAAAGCGAGCTATCTCTCTCTTCATCCTATGCCACCAAAAATGCTGTCGTAAGTCACGATACATCTTGGTGCCTCCAGGATGAATAGAATAGATCGAACTATGAGCCTCTGCCATTAGCTCCTGTCGAATCTCTCTATTTGGAACATAAAGACGATCACCACATCGTAATGTCCCATCCTCATGAATGCGCAATCCGGTCTGTTCTCCGTCCTCTGTCCTTTCCTTTAGTCTCCTGAATCTGGCATCTGTAGGCAAAGCTGCCTTAATCCTCTCTACCAATGATGATTGTACTTGCAAGTTGGCTAGTGTCCCATCTGCTCCGGATAGTATCACTTCAATGCCAAGCTCTTGCAAGTCCTCCAAAAGTTTCCTCTGTGCTGTCAAGAAGTAAACTGCTGGCTTCCGGCTTAACGCGTCTGCTACCACGTTAGCCTTGCCTGGATGATAATGTAGCTCGATCTCGAAATCTTTCATCAACTCGAGCCATCGACGTTGCCTCATATTTAACTCCTTCTACGTGAAGACGTACTTGAGGCTTTTGTGGTCTGTATAGATCTCCACTCGTTCCCCATATAAGTAATGTCTCCATAGCTTCAGAGCAAATACAACGGCTGCAAGTTCCAAGTCATGAATCGGATAATTCTTCTCATGCACTCGTAACTGCCTAGATGCATATGCAATCACCTTGCCATGCTGCATCAATACGCATCCCAAGCCTTTCCCTGATTCGTCACTGTAGATCACATAACCTCCTGATCCTGACGGAATCGCCAATACCGGTGCAGTAGTCAGTCGCTTCTTCAACTCTTCAAAGGCTGCTTGACACTCGTCGGTCCATATAAATTCTTAATCTTTACAAGTCAGACGAGTCATAGGTGCCGCTATAATTGAGAAGTTTTCCACGAACCGTCGGTAATATCCCGCAAGTCCAAGGAAACTCCTCACCTCTGCTGCTGATTTAGGAACATGCCATGTCTCAACTGCTAAGATCTTCTCTGGATCAACAGAAATACCATCTCCTGTAACAACATGTCCAAGAAATAAAACTCTGTCCAAGAAGAACTCATATTTGCTGAGTTTAGCATATAACTGCTCTCTCCTTAAAGTCTCTAGAACAATCCGCAGGTGCTCCTTGTGCTCCTCGTGGCTCTTCGAATAGACAAGTATATCATCTATGAAGACGACCACGAACTGGTCCAAGTACTGGTGGAAGACTCGATTCATCAAGTCCATGAAGATCGCTGGAGCATTGGTCAATCCAAATGGCATGACCAAAAACTCGTAGTGCCCATATCTTGTTCTGAATGCGGTCTTCGGAATGTCCTGCTTCCGTACCTTCACTTGGTGATATCCCGATCTCAAATCTATCTTCGAGAATACCTTAGCTCCACTGAGTTGATCAAACAGGTCATCAATGCGTGGTAATGGATATTTGTTCTTCACTGTCACTGCATTCAAGGCCCTATAGTCAATGCACATACGCACTGACCCATCCTTCTTGGGTACAAACAACACTGGTGCTCCCCAGGGTGATGCACTCGGTCGGATGAAACCTTTCTCCTCTAGCTCTTTTAAATGTGCCTTCAGCTCGTCCATCTCCTTCTTCGCCAGTCTGTAAACATGCGATGCTATAGGTGCTGCTCCGGGTGCTAGTTCAATTAAAAACTCTACGTCTCTGTCTGGGGGTAGTCCTGGCAAATCTTCTGGAAAGACGTCTAGAAATTCCAAAATAATAGGGTGATAGACAACATCGTCCATTGCGAGTTGCATACCATCAAGGATTTCTGTGGATCCTCGGGCAAACTCAAGTTCAGGCTGGCCTGGTACCTTAAAAAGAATGCTTCCTCCAAAGCAATCGAAGAAAGCGTGGTTCTTGCTCAGCCAGTCCATTCCAAGCACAATATCAAAAGTTGGCATAGGAAGGACTAAGAGTTGGGCATTCATCTCTCTGCCACGTACCACTATAGGGCCCGATCTACAAACTCGAGTAACTGGTACAACTCCTCCTCCGGTAAGAATTCTAACACAACTAGATAATGGTGTAGAAGCAATATTGTGTTTGGCAATAAAACTAGATGATATGAATGAGTGGGTGGCTCCCGTATCAAATAATGTCACAGCAGAAAAAGTAAAAGCAAGGGTAATACCTGCTATGACATCCACCTCATGATCCATGTCATCTACCTCCATTGCAAAAGCTCGCCCGTTCCTCTGTGGTTGTCCATGTCCAGTCCTCATATACTGCTCCTCCTGAGTGGGTAGCGGTGGTCCTCTCTGAAATCCTCCTGCTGCTGGGGGTCGAGGTGCTCCCGGTCCAGTCATCTGCTATGCTGGCTTTTGTGCTGGAAGCGCTAATCTCTGAACTAGCGGCGGAAGTGCCTGCTGCATGGGGCAGTCTTTCACCATGTGCTGTCCAGAGCCACATCTCCTACACTGACCCAAGCGGGTCCGACAATCTCTCTCAACATGTCCGATCCTCCCACAATAATTACATTGGGGTTTTTCCGGAATCTGGTACGGTCCGGCTCTGTGTTGCTGATGCTGTTGTGCCAAGGGACGTCTGATAGGTCCTCCATGTTGTGTCCTGGCTGGTCCCTGCTGTATCCTTGCTGATCCTTGTTGTGTCCTCAGCTGACCTCCCTTTTCTCTGCTAATGGTTTCCTGAAATCTGGCCTCTGTCAGTAGCTCAGCATAAGAGACTCGGGACTGCGAGCTTGTATAATGTTGTAGCTCCTGGGTCAGTCCTCGATGAAATCTCTTAGCCTTAGCCAAATCATTTGGTATCAAAGCAGCGCCATATTGGCTGAGTCGGCTAAACTCGGCATCATACTCGTCCACGGTTCGGTTCCCTTGCTCTAAGTGAAGAAACTGATCATACAAGGTGTCCCTGACAGTGTCCGGAAAGTACTTTCTCTCGAAGCACTCCAAGAAATGCTCCCAAGTCTGGTAAGTACCCAACTGGCGCTCCATGGATTCCCACTAGTGATGAGCATTACCATCTAGAAGCGTCCGTACACCCGTCATCCATAGGTCCGTCGGTAACTGTGATGCCTCCAGTAGCTTCTGCGTGTGAGTGATCCAGTTGGTAGTCTCCTCCGGGCTCTCAGTACCCTTGTACTGCCTTGCTCCCATCTGAACAAAGTCCTTTACTGATCCAACCCTAGCTCGAGGTACTGGAGCTAGTGCTTGGGCTGGTACAGTAGCATGTGCAGCCATCCTCTCCAGTGCTGTCATAAATTCTTGTCTCTGTTCGGCTGCCTGCTGCCTCTGCTCGGCTGCCTGCTGCCTTTGTTCCTGTATCATCATCTGAAAGAATTGGAACATCTGCGCTTGGCCATCTTGCGGTACTGGGACAGGTGGAGGGTTCCCAATAGGTGAAGCTGGAAGATCAGATAGAACTGGGGTGTGGGTCTGTCCATCTGGCCCAGGAAGCCTAGGAATCGTTGGGGTCCCTCCTTGAGTCTGACCATTGACTCTAGAAGTTGCGTCGCCATCGGCGGCAGTACATCCATTCTGCAAATCCATCTCTCTGCAGTTGATGTACGAAACGATTAGAAAAAGTACAGGAATCAAACAGGATGCAAGTATTAAATAGGAAGGATAAATTTCAATCAAGCGTGGATGAGATCCTTATTCTCTATTCCTATACGCAGGCTTGTTCGGTACGGTTACGTAGCCGAGACAATATATTCTTGACCTGCATGGGCCACCACAAAAATATGTCACGCCCCAGTCCCAAAATACGTAGGACTAGGAATACGTAATACGCCAGCCGTATGTATACGAACTCCAATATATGGAAACCATATACACACGTACGCTGTACATGAATATCCAATCCACAGTGGTAAATATATGTCACAACAAGTCACACGCAGTTCTATATCTCATCCACAGCACAAATAGTAGAATAAAGGAAATCAATAACTGAATATCAAAGAAGTAGTCTCAAATAGTAATCTCAAAGTGCAATAGTCGGGTGAAAACAAATCCACTGCAAATCGACTATAATAAACTACTAAAGAGAGAAGAGAATAAACTCTAATATAAGAATAAATGTCTAGAAAAGAATAGCAACTAGAATCTCTAAACAGCTGCAAATAAATCACATATAATCAAAAGATAAGATCATCTCAGACTGATAGGTAGCGTCATGTTGTAAGCCCCTGATTTTTTCAAAATATTAAAATTAGGATTTTTCACAATTTTCTGAAATTTTCTGGGAATTTTCTGAAATTAAAATCAGGGTTTTAAATTATTACATGATTTTTAATTGATAATAAACAACATTAAAATATTATGAAAATAATATTTTTGGGTGTAAAATAAAAAACTAGACTTAGGGTAATTTTTCTGGAATTAATTGGACCCCGGACTATTTTTAAAACACCTAAAAAGTATTTATTAATTATTTATTTAATTAACTGATTTATTAACTAATTATTATTATTATTATTATTTATAATTAAATTCAGCCCGGTCCGTTCCCTCTGGCCCAGCCGTTGGGCCTAGCCCAGCCCACGACCGCCTAGCGGGTCGGGTCGGGTCTGCCTGAACCCGACCCGCACCGCTAACCCGTCTCCCCATTCTCCCCACGACCCCGAGTTATCCGCCGCCTCCGCCGCGCCGTGGCCTCACCGCCAGCCGCGCCATAGCCGCCACGACCCCGCAACCGCCGGCCGACCTCCCCTCTCTCCTCCCTCTCCTTCCCCTATATTAAACCCTAACCCCCTCTCTCTCCGCCTCCGTCCCCCGCCCCGATAGAACCCCGCCGCCGTGCCGCCCGTTCCCCTCCTCCTCCTCCTTTCTCTCCGCCCGGCTCAGCCTCCGCCTCGCCGCCCTCCTTCCTCCCGCCGCTGCTCCGCCAGCAGCCGACCCCGCTGCCGAGTTCCCTCCTCCGCTTTCCCTCTGGCACCCCGCAGCAGACCCAGCGCCGGCCACCGTGCCCAGCCGTCTCCGGCGACGCCGCCGTGCAACCCCAAAGCAACCGGCCGGCCTTTCCCCCGCCGCAGAGCTGCCGCAGAGCCGCCGCAGAGCCGCCTGAGCACCTGAAACCCTAACCCTAATTTTACTTTTGGACACGGGACACAGGACACAGTGTCCTGTGTCGTGTCGGACACGGTGAAATCCGGTTTTTCAGACCCTGTTCAGGTGCGTGTAACTTTCATCTCGTAGCTCCATTTTTAATTCCGTAAATTGCGTTGTGAAGCCTGTATGACCCTCTCGGTGTCCGAACAAACTTTTTGGGGCATCGCGTCCTGTGGTGATCGCACACCGCGATCCAAAAACAGGAAAAACCAGACCCTGTTTCACCCCGGAACTGAGTGCGCCCCGCCAAACGGGACGACTTGGTCGCGTGCGGTCTTCACAGATACGTACGCATCATCGATACGGACGTGTGAGTTTTCATGTAAGCTGATTCGGGTGTGCGTGCACACCGGAATCAACGCGTATCCGCGAACATCGCCCCGTATCCGTCTTTTCGGCAATTCACCCTAACTTCGTGCACACATGTCAGATCGAGACGAAACTTGCGCCATCGGACTCGTAGCGATACGCTGGTCCTGTGGGTCAAGTTTGGTTCGATTCTGAGAACGTTGACGAAATCGCGTGTCGTGGGCCCCACAGGCCCCGCTCGACGGGCGATTTTGTGTTTGGCTCATCGGAATCCAAATCTGCAAGTTCCGTTGGGTTCGTATCAGCGTTCCCGACCTGTTGACACTAAGTTTGGTGAATTTGGAGACCTTTGACCCGGACACATTTTTCGGTGCAAAGCGGGCCCACCGGCGGACCCCGTTTTGACTCGAAACTGCCATTTTTGCCCTTGTCTCCAAATTGGACCCAAGGACAGGCGTTTCTAGCTATTTGACATCTTCTGAGCATGATGGTAATGTCTATTTTAGCTTTTGGACTCATCTCTGGACTTTTTCCCCAAGAACCAATTTAATCAGATCCAAACAACAGGCAAGTACCTGCACTTCAAGTTTAACCTTTATATTGTGATAAATAAATTTCCTGCTTTATTTGTACCATTGATGATTATATGTAGAGTTAGAGCACTAAATTTCATGTCTTGAATAATGTATTTCGTGTCTTGCTTTTCGTGTCGGGCGGGAGAATACTAGGAGGCATGTAGTTTACCCTTTCCTCCTGTAATCACTGTGTGCCAGCTGTTGGTACGCGATTTTACCATCAGCCTTATACTTGATTATTCCCGTAGTCATTGTGTACTAGTCGTCTATGACGGCCCTATTAGCCTTATAAACCCCTACATGCCAACTAGGTATTCTAAATATACAAGTTCACGCACATAAGTTCCTGTCTTGTTACAGTTATATTTTTTGTCACATTTTATTCCTGTTTTACTCGGATTTCTGGTTTATAGCAATCAATCATATTTTACTTCTAGTCTTGTTTTATAGCATTATTTCTCAGTTAATTTCACTACTTACTTACGCATTTCTCAACATAATGCTTAGTCAGTTATTTTCTACCTGTCACAAATATTTAGTTTAAATCTTGTTGTGCATTGTGTACTTTGCTCCTTTCCTGACTGGATCCGTTGTTTAGGCGATGACGAGAACCTTGCCCCCACCTTTTATGGACCCTCTGAGACAGCAGGTGATACAGTTGCAGAGCCGGTTCCCACCCAGGAGACTACTCCTGCAGAGTAGTTAGCCTTAGTTATTTATTTCCTTTCATCTTAGTAATCGGGTTTATCCCCGATATAATCTATGGTTCTGTAATAAACTCTGGATCTGATTATCATATTCTGGTTATAAAATCTTAGCATTGCTATTTTTCCTTGCCTATTTAATTATTGTGAATGAGTTAGATTTATCACCTGTGATCATGCCCTAGACAGCGTACTACCGCCGACACTGCGGCGTAGGCTGGACGTACCCACGCACTCGTGCCCGAATTTCCGGGTACGGGTCGTGACATGTTTTTATGGTGGCCCATGCAGGTCAAACGACTAAATTGTTCGGTTTCAACTTAGGGACCGAACAGGCCTACAATAAGATTGAGGATTCTAGGAAAAGCTCATTCACAGTGTAGGGTCCTTATTTCAATTCTGGATATCACTTCTGATCAATTTTTTCTATCGCCCTTGATTTCCAAGTAATCTATTCTGATCTCCCTATCCCTTCATCTTTCAGAATGGTTCAGACAAGGAACACAGTAGGAGGCACATCAGAACCAGCTGAGCAGACTGTGCCCGAAACTCTTGCACTCCCTCCACCTCCATCTACTCCGGCAGTTACTTTAGATGGGGCACAACTACTTGGAGTGTTCCAGGGACTAGTGGAATCCCAGAAAGAACAGACTGCACTTCTGCGGACCAGCCTCTTAGAAGCTATTAAGTCCCAGGAGTCGCCACTCAAGAGGCCAGGGAGTGCCAAAGACTTCAAAAACCTTAGACCCCTGGAATTTTACGAAACTGAAGGCATTCTCTATGCCGATGAATGGATAGAGAATGTAGAGAGACTCCTGAAGACTGCTCGGGTTCCTGATGATCTCAAAGTGGAGTCTGCAAGCCTACAACTGTTCGACATAGCTCGGACCTGGTTCAGAGATGAACCCCAACTATCTGCTCCTGACCTCACCTGGGAAGATTTTAAGAGGCTATTCAAGGTGAAATTTTACCCCGAAGTGGCTCGGGAAGCTCTCGAAAGCCAATTCGAGAGACTGGAGCAAGGTAACCTGACTGTTGATGAGTATACTGCTGAATTTAGCAGGTTAAGCCACTTTGCGGAGTACATGGTTCGTACCCCGGAGGACAGAGCCCCTAGATTCAAGAAGGGGTTGTCTCCGGATATTCGCCTTGCTGTCACCACCAGCCGAGCTCGCACCTACGAGGAAATCTTGAGCGTGGCACAAGGCGTTGAGAGAGACATGGGGCATAAGCTGAAGCGGGAAAGAGATACCGGAAATGCGGGACCCAACAAATGCCCTTTTCAACAACAACAACAGCAGAGGTCCCCGCAGCAAACCCAGCGTCCTCTCCCTCGAGCTACAGCACCCCAACACCAAGCTCAAGGACAGAATCAACGAGTTCCCACTTGTGGCTTTTGTAAAAAACAAGATCACACCTGGCAAGTTTGTAGGAAGAGACTAGGTGCCTGTCTGTATTGTGGATCAACAGCACATCGAGTGAGGGACTGTGCCGCTGCTCCAGGACGCGGACAAGCTTACGTGATGACCGTGGAGAACGCGCAGACCATGGGAGCAGCCAATGCGCGTAAGTGATTCGTAGATACCTTTTTCTAGTATTATTTTCGTGCCTATTGGTTCGTGACCTCAGCCCCAACCTAGTAATTTTTGAACTTGCTAAATAACCTAGTATGCTTTTTAATTTTGATAACTGTAGAGTTTTTAGAGGCTTTTGCTATTGTGCTTATTTTGTGTCTTGTGAACTTCAATAAATGTGTACCTCTTTTCATCATCATCTAGCGCACTTTATTTTGCTGAACTCAACTGATGCTGCTATTTTTAGCCTAGTTTTGCAAGCCTACTCTTTATCGGACTTGTTCACGACACCTGTATTATTGAGGCCTGATCAACCCCACTAATACAAGTGTCTACTCAGAATCAGTGTACTACGGTCTGATCAACCTTAGTGCATTTTGATTCGCACTTCGCACGACTACCTTATGTGGATTGAGATATATAGTTGACTAGCATATTTGTCCCTAAATATGCCCGAGCATATCGTATCAGTTACATAACTGTACTAATACGATCATGCGAACAAATGATTACCAGAATAGAATCTCAAATCCATAACTGCCTGACAATTCCCATTAGAATTCCTTAAACGCCTTGATCCCTATACCTCTGTTCCACCACCTCGCCCTTAAACTCTTTATTATTGATCCTCGTCTTTCCTTATTTCGGAAAGACAAAAACCTGTGGTTGGTATAAATTGATTTGTAGTGCTAAACATGCCCCTCAGACCGGTCGAATCGATGATAACCCATTATGACTAAGACAAGACCCTAGGTGCTGTGTTTTGTGTTGCAGGCTTAAGATTCAATACCCAAATTTATTAAGTTGAGACCTAGCTTTACTACTTGTACAGCCTTAGAGGATATGGGTAGAATTCTAAGTTGGGTAGCGACCGCAATGTCCACCTGAGAGAAACCCGCTGGACTGTAATCAAGTAAGTTTGGACAGAGAGAACCCTACCATAATTTAAATTTCGAGGACGAAATTTTATAAGTTGGGTAGATTGTAAGCCCCTGATTTTTTCAAAATATTAAATTTAGGATTTTTCACAATTTTCTGGAATTTTTTGGAAATTTTTTGAAATTAAAATCAGGGTTTTGAATTATTACATGATTTTTAATTGATAATAAATAACATTAAAATATTATGAAAATAAAATTTTTGGGTATAAAATGAAAAACTGGACTTAGGGTAATTTTTCTGGAATTAATTGGACCCCGGACCTATTTTTAAAACACCTAAAAAGTATTTATTAATTATTTATTTAATTAACTGATTTATTAACTAATTATTATTATTATTATTATTATTATTATTATTATTATTATTATTATTTATAATTAAATTCAGCCCGGCCCGTTCCCTCTGGCCCAGCCGTTGGGCTTAGCCCAGCCCACGACCGCCTAGCGGGTCGGGTCGGGTCTGCCCGAACCCGACCCGCACCGCTAACCCGTCTCCCCATTCTCCCCACGACCCCGAGTCATCCGCCGCCTCCGCCGCGCCGTGGCCGCAATGCCCGCCGCGCCATAGCCGCCACGACCCCGCAACCGCCGGCCGACCTCCCCTCTCTCCTCCCTCTCCTTCCCCTATATTAAACCCTAACCCCCTCTCTCTCCGCCTCCGTCCCCCGCCCCGAAAGAACTCCGCCGCCGTGCCGCCCGTTCCCCTCCTCCTCCTCCTTTCTCTCCGCCCGGCTCAGCCTCCGCCTCGCCGCCCTCTTTCCTTCCGCCGCTGCTCCGCCAGCAGCCGACCCCGCTGCCGAGTTCCCTCCTCCGCTTTCGCTCTGGCACCCCGCAGCAGACCCAGCACCGGCCACCGTGCCCAGCCGTCTCCGGCGACGCCGCCGTGCAGCCCCGACGCAGCCGGCCGGCCTTTCCCCCGCCGCAGAGCCGCCTGAGCACCTGAAACCCTATCCCTAATTTTACTTTTGGACACGGGACACAGGACACAGTGTCCTGTGTCGTGTCGGACACGGTAAAATCCGGTTTTTCAGACCCTGTTCAGGTGCGTGTAACTTTCATCTCGTAGCTCCGTTTTCAATTCCGTAAATTGTGTTGTGAAGCCTGTATGACCCTCTCGGTGTCCGGACAAACTGTTCGGGGCATCGCGTCCTGTGGTGATCGCACACCGCGATCCAAAAACAGGAAAAACCAGACCCTGTTTCATCCCGGAACTGAGTGCGCCCCGCCAAACGGGACGACTTGGTCGCGTGCGATCTTCACAGATACGTACGCATCATCGATACGGACGTGTGAGTTTTCGTGGAAGCTGATTCGGGTGTGCGTGCACACCAAAATCAACGCGTATCCGCGGACATCGCCCCGTATCCGCCTTTTCGGTAATTCACCCAAACTTCGTGCATACACGTCGGATCGAGACGAAACTTGCGCCATCGGACTCGTAGCGATACGCTGGTCCTGTGGGTCAAGTTTGGTTCGATTCTGAGAACGTTGACGAAATCGCGTGTCGTGGGCCCCACAGGCCCCGCTCGACGGGCGATTTTGTGTTCGGCTCATCGGAATCCAAATCTGGAAGTTCCGTTGGATTCGTATCAGCGTTCCCGACCTGTTGACACTAAGTTTGGTGAATTTGGAGACCTTTGACCCGGATACGTTTTTTGGTGCAAAGCGGGCCCACCGGCGGACCCCGTTTTGACCCGAAACTGTCGTTTTTGCCCTTGTCTCTAAATTGGACCCAAGAACAGGCGTTTCTAGCTATTTGACATCTTCTGAGCATGATGGTAATGTCTATTTTAGCTTTTGGACTCATCTCTGGACTTTTTCCCTAAGAACCAATTTAATCAGATCCAAACAACAGGCAAGTACCTGCACTTCAAGTTTAACCTTTATATTGTGATAAATAAATTTTCTGCTTTATTTGTACCATTGATGATTATATGTAGAGTTAGAGCACTGGATTTCATGTCTTGAATAATGTATTTCGTGTCTTGCTTTTCGTGTCGGGCGGGAGAATACTAGGAGGCATGTAGTTTACCCTTTCCCCCTGTAATCATTGTGTGCCAGCTGTTGGTACGCGATTGTACCATCAGCCTTATACTTGATTATTCCCGTAGTCATTGTGTACTAGTCGTCTATGACGGCCCTATTAGCCTTATAAACCCCTACATGCCAACTAGGTATTCTAAATATACAAGTTCACGCACATAAGTTCCTGTCTTATTACAGTTATATTTCTTGTCACATTTTATTCCTGTTTTACTCGGATTTTTGGTTTATAGCAATCAATCATATTTTACTTCTAGTCTTGTTTTATAGCATTATTTCTCAGTTAATTTCACTACTTACTTACACATTTCTCAACATAATGCTTAGTCAGTTATTTTCTACCTGTCACAAATATTTAGTTTAAATCTTATTGTGCATTGTGTACTTTGCTCCTTTCCTGACTGGATCCGTTGTTTAGGCGATGACGAAAACCTTGCCCCCACATTTTATGGACCCTCTGAGACAGCAGGTGATACAGTTGCAGAGCCGATTCCCACCCAGGAGACTACTCCTGCAGAGTAGTTAGCCTTAGTTATTTATTTCCTTTCATCTTAGTAATCGGGTTTGTCTCCGATATAATCTATGGTTCTGTAATAAACTCTGGATCTGATTATCATATTCTGGTTATAAAATCTTAGCATTCTTTTCCTGCTATTTTTCCTTGCCTATTTAATTATTGTGAATGAGCTAGATTTATCACCTGTGATCATGCCCTAGACAGCGTACTACCGCCGACACTGCGGCGTAGGCTGGACGTACCCACGCACTCGTGCCCAAATTTTCGGGTGCGGGTCGTGACACAGGTCCAGGTCCGTACTCCTGCGGGTACTCCTGCTCATCTATATCTGGAAAATGGACCAGGTCCTCAGAGGGACGTAACAAGTATACTTAAACATGTGCCAATAAAGTACTGAAAATAAACATCCATTGGGTCGCCTAACCGTCTAAGTGAATGCAGTTAAGAACACCTTTCCCCACAAGTGAGCTATCTGACTGAAAATTAGAATTTGGCATGGTTCTCTTTTGAAGATCCAGGGGCCTAAAAGGCACGTCGTCTTTTGAACGCATATGGCCCGCCTGATAGTACATAATATATAAGGGTCATCACCACCCGTATCTCCAGCGGAGAATCTGGGCGTCACAGAAAAAGTGCAAAGGAGCTCAAATGCGGTACTTGTTGTTCTCCCCACCCCATGCTCTAAGCATGTCATGTCCATGACACGATAAACCTCTAATAACCGCCAGGTCTACTAGCATGCAAAGTTTCTATTGGCAGTTATCCCTATCCGTCGCACGACCTATACGTACCAGTGGCCAGCCGAGTACGCAAGTCTGTGTCCTACATGTGACTCACACTCGTGTAAGAATAGTGTCATGGCCAATGAAACATAAATCCCTCATGAAAATGGGGTAGTCTCATAAAGTAGGTCCAATGCATATACATAAATAAAAATATAGTACGACGATACCGTCGTTGCACCCAAGTTTCCTTGGACACGCAGTTTATATAGCAGTTTAAAATAAATGAACTAAATAAACAGAAAATAAATATGCATGCCTCATATGGAATGTAAATACAGTACAATGGCAAGGTATACTTGCCTGGCAAGAAATCTGTAAAGTGTACGCGCCCAAATGTCAAGGACACTGAACCTGGAACTAAGGACTCCGAACAAACGTCTCCGGATGCTAAAATAAACATCACCAACGTTTCCGGAATGAGCAAAATAGCTAAAAAGTACATCCCTTTCGTCCAATTTGGACACAGGGGCAAAACGGTAATTTCGGACAAAAGTGGGGTCCACGTATGGCCCACTTTGCACCGAAAAGCGTGCCGAGGGTAACAGTCTCTAAATGGGACAAACTATGGGTCAAACAACTCTAGATGTCAATATGAACCCAACGGTATGTCCAAATTTGGATTCCGATGAGCCGAACAAAATTTGGTCCAAAAAGTCAACTGTGGGGCCCGCCAATTGGCGATCTGGTCACCCGTCTCAGAAATGCATAAAATTTGGGTCACAGGACCAGCGCGTTACCACGAGTCCAGTGGCGTAAGTTTTGTCGCAATCTGACAAGCGTGCATAAAATACGTGCGAGTTCCATAAAAGTGGCGACACGAAATGTGTCCGCGGATACGGCCTGATTCCGGCGCGCACACGCGTCCGAATCAGTGCCCACAAATTTTCACGTGTCCGATTATGCTGTGTGTACCATTCGGTACACTTGGCACACGGCGGGGCGGTCCCGTTTGGCGGGGCGCGCTCCGATCTCCAACTTTTGGAAAACCGAAAAAAGTGGGTGCGCACAGTTTTGTGACAAGTATATTTTTGTCCACAGCAACTAATAGCACAAAGTTATAATACAGAAAATAAACTAGATCATGTAATCTACAGGTATCAAAAAGAATCACCGAATTCGGATCTCTGTGGTGGAAGATACGAACTCGACAATATGGGTGGTCAATCTGGAATTCTGCGATTGCAGAATTCTGTCTGCTCGTCCAACTTTGGACGCTGTTTTTCACCTAGGGGCACACGTTTTCCGAGGTTGACTATAAAACAAATACTGGAGAGGGTTGAGGGAAGATCATACCTATGAAAACGGAACAGCGTTTGGATGAGCGAGTCAACGGAAAAATACGCCGGAGCGAAGGTGCCTCGAGTGGGAGACTGCAGTTCGCGATGTCGGCGTCGATGAGATGATTGGATGGCTTGGCGGGGCTTCTCTGGCTGCGGTGACGGCTCTAGATGGGAAGAGGAAGTCTGGAAATTTAGGTTAGGGTTTTTGGGATGAGAAACTATATATATATATATTATATATATTAAGAGAGAGAGGGGGCAGGATGGGTTGAGTCCGCTGAAATCAAAGGGTCGGGTGTGTATATGCTGAAGAGAAGGTGGCGGGTCCTAGGTATTTGCTAAAGAGGAAATAGCAGCAAGTTGCTGCAAGTGCCAAGCAAAGTCCGCTTAAGTATACTAAGATGTAATAGTATTATTCTATTACTATTATTATTATAATTATCATTAAATTCTTATTTAATATTTTCTTTTCCTTTCTTTCTTTTCAAATATATATATACACATATATATATTTGTATATATATATATATATATATATATATATATATATATATATATATATATATATATTTATATATATATATATTCACACATAAGAAAATTTATATAGTAGGGTATTGCACATCGTTAGGCTAGCAACCGCTCAAGGGGTCTCCTACATGGAATAAATTTCAAAAAATTCCTGATGGTCCCATAAGTCATCTATGTGCCCGAACACCTAACATAAAAATTATTAAAAATCTATTTCTCTTATTTAGACCTAATTACTATAATTTAATTAACAATTAATAATTAAAAGGGTTTATACGATTTTCTTGGAAGGGGGTTTTACAGCATCACTCTCCGGGGGAGTCTACCTGGGAGAGAGAGGATGAAATGCGAGAGCGTTATCCATATTTGTTTGTACCTTGAGATATGTTATTTTCTAGTTATGTTCTGTTCATTAGTTAATTGTGATTCTTTAGTTCTGTTCTGTGATTTTTGGGGTAGTTTTTATCTTTGAATTTCGAGGACAAATTTTTTTAAGGAGGGTAGACTTGTCACTACCATATTTTCTAGGAAAGGGTATTTTAGTCTTTTCCTATTTAATTAAATATTGTGCATGGTAAATAATTATTTATTGTATTATTTAATTGTTGTTAGATGTTATTTAATTATTTTGGACTTATATTAGTGGACCCAACTAGTTAGTTTGGACCCATGGACCAACATGAATTAATTAGTTAGACTTGGCCCATTTAGAAAGCCCATTGTTAAAGGAGATGGATTAAATTAATTAAATCATTAGACTAGAAGCTTCCTTCCTTAATTATTTTTTTATGAGAGGCCCCAAGGGATACATTGGACATTTTATTATTGCTTGGGGAAGGGGTAAGGCCGGCCTATATTAGAGGGGAGAAATTCTCTCTCCTCTCATTCTCATTCCAAATCTAGATCTAGAATTTTCCACTCCCAAATTCCTTTCATTTCCATTCCAATTTCCTACCAAATTCTTCCCAATTCACCATTAGAAAGTTGAGAAGCAAGGATCTAGAAGAAGGAAGCAAGAATCTACAAAGAGGAGCAAGGATCTACAATTTGGAAGAAATTTTATCTTAATTGGAGGTTTCATTGGAATCCATCTCCCAATAGGTATAATTTAGTTTTTCCCCTTAAAATAGCTTATAAATCTGAGATTTAATCATGTAAAATTAACCCATATGTATGTACTATCCATAGAAATTTGTTTTGTGTCATAGGAGACCCATGGAGAAAGTTATGGTACTTTTTGTGTTAATTTTATGAGAATTCCGAATTTACATTTTGTTGTGTGTGTCAATTGATCCTATATATCAATTGGACATGTGCTTATGTGTTTGGGGCTAGTGTCGTGTCCATAATTGGGTACGTGTAGGCCGTATCCCAATAATTTGGGAATATGTGTCATTTTGGGAGTTTTCGCTCCGACACGGGACTTTGTACATGTCGTATTTTGACACGGACACATAGATCTACATTTGACACTTTGATTTGTTCATAAATAATATTTATAACTTGTTTGTGTCCTTCGGGGTGCAATTGGTTGTGTGTTGGACTCGTGTCGCATGCGTATCCTAGATCTAGTGGGATCCGGTGTGATACTCTCCAATTGTGTGTATTATGAATAGATCTAATTATTTATGTTTTAATTCTTGAATTATAGTTAGTAAATATATATGGATGTTATATATTTATTTTTAGTGTATTTATTATAGTATTTATTGTAGCATAGATTTATATATTTTTATGTGTACTAATATGATGTATAAATATATATGTAGTTTTCTTTACATGCATTTATATATATTACAACTTATGTTAATAAAATAAATTATATATAAATGTTTTATAAAATATATTTATGTGTTAAAATGAGTAATTATATTAGTTATAATTATTATATAATTTTAATTATATATTAATGAATATATTTTTATGTGTGCATTTAGCCATGTTAAAATATGTACATTAGTACATGGAATGTGTATTGTAGCTTTTAATATATAATTATATGTATAGGATTATGTATATATAAGTATTTATTTATTTAATTATTTAATATATATATATATATATATATATATATATATATATATATATATATATATATATATATATTGATTTATATATTTATATATTTATATATATATTATTGGTTTTGGCGACGGCTGCATTAATGACAGATTCTGTCATTAAAGACAGCAGCAGCAGCCGCTGTAGCTCACTGTGCATTAATGACAGTTTTGTCATTAATGCTGCGGGCGGGATTTTGAACAGCAGTGGCGACGGTTTTCTGTGACAGTTGTTTGACTGTCACCAATTAAGTGTAGTGGGTTTTATATACAGCGGCTTTTGGCGACGGTTTTGCAGTGACAGTTAGAACTGTCACTATAGGGCCTGTTTATTGAAATTCAGTATTTTAACACACTGTTTTCAGTGACAGTTAGGCAGTTTTAATTTATATTTTATATATGATAATTATATATATATATATATGTATATATATATGTGTTTATTGTGAGATATTATACTAGTATTGTTATTATTTTATTTATATATAATATATTAGTTTATATATAATATATTATGTATTAGAGTAAATAATATACCTATATGTATCTTAAACATTACTTTGTGTGGGTACCAAATGGTTCAAAACCATGGTCCCAAATTGTGCTAATTTAATATTCTATATTATTATGCAATATATTTAATATATATAGGTATTGTGAGGATTTACCTTGGATTCACGTATCCGAAGATACGGTATCCTAATATTTTAGGATATGGTTTTATGACTTAGATTTAATATTTTGATCCAAGATTTTGGTGCTAGACTTGTGCAACCTAGAAATAGATAGTTGACTCATAGTTGACCATAGTTGACTCATAATTGACTACAGTTGACTTTTGACTTAGAATTGACTTTTTGACCTAGAAGTTGACTAGTTTAACTTGTTCTCTTTTCGGGACCTTGTTTTGATGTTGTATTCCATATCTAGGTCTTCGAGGCACCGAGTCAGACATCTGTGAGACTGTTCATTGGACTTCAGGCGAGTACATTCTCTGATAGTTTCTCATTTATGATATCCTCTATGTTCATTGTATCTAGTGTAGATATCCATGTTCTCTTGACACTATGGTTACACGGATTGGTATATCCGGATCTCGTCATGAGATGTTATTCCTTGGTTTATGGTGTATATGGTGCAAGTATTGTTTCATTGGTTATCTTGTACATGTACAGACACCGATTCTCGGGGAGATTAGCTATCTTCTTGGGGAATCTCGTGCCATAGCATACCGTAGTTGGATCTATTATACCAGTCGGGGGTGGGGAGTATTAGTATAGATATGTGATCAATATCCCTATTGAATAAAGTACAGATTACAGAATAGTGTTGATCATGCACCGCACGTATGATTAGCCAGGCCGCATTGCATCTTGCCCAAGCCGATCACATGTTAAGCTAGTACTCACACACTTAGTCATTAGTATTATTGTTTCATTTGCATATTGTTCATTATTTTATTTCTTTCTAGTATTTTCTTATCGTATATATATCTCTTGTATCTATTGTGCATCTTGTTTATCCACAGCTATTTACTGCTACATAGTTTTTATCATTAATAAGAACTGCTGTTAGAGATGTACTCTGCTCCTTTCCTTGTCACGCTCCAGTTCCAAAAATACGTAGGACTAGGACACGTAAGCATGCCAGCCGCATGGATATGGCAACTCCAATATATGGAAACCAAATCCATACGTACGCTGTAATATGAAAATTAATCCACAAGTGGTATAAACATATGTCACAAGTCATAGGGTACAATCTAAATCTCATCCACAGAAAATCAATAGAAATAAATAACCAGTATCTATGAAACTAGATCTCAATAAGAAGTATCTAAGGATGATAGTTGGATGGAAACAAATCCACTACCAACTCAAATGTAAGAGCAAATATTAAAGTAAGTACAACACAACAACACCATATAAGAACACCATCTAGCAATCACGGGCTCGAAGAGAGGACATCCACGAAACATATATAGCCATCCGATCTGTGCTCCTGCAAATACTCAAGAATAGATACACCTGGCAGAGGACCAGGTCCTCAGAGGGACGTAACAAGATACAGAAAATACGAGCTAATTTGAATACAGTAAACATGCATATGGTTTGAAAATAAATAAGTACGTTGTACAAGATAATCTATATGAATGCAAATGAGGACAACTTTTCGACGTATGGGCAAGGGTAGGCTACTCGATCTACCTCACAACTCACACACACGTCAATGGACATCAGAAATTGACATACCGCGGGGGTAGCGACCAGCGAGACTCCAGAAATTGACATACCGCGGGGGTAGCGACCAGCGCGACACACGCCCGTAGTGCGAACTATATACTACGGTTTACCAGAGTGGTTAAAAGCCCATACGCCTAATGATTGTCCTCTCATGATACTAGGTGCCATGTGTGTGTCAATATATCTAATACATAGTAATGACTGAAGAAAAACTACACATGCAAGAACTATACAGAAATGCAATAAATAAACATAAATATACTAAGCATGCAAAATACTGTAAATAATTTGGCAAGGTATCTTGCCTGGTAAGAAAGCTGCAAGGTGTACTGTCCAGAAGTCAAACGCACAGGATCAAAAGCTATGGCCACAGAACAAATATCTCCGGATGCTGAAATAAATATCACCAACATTTCTAGAATGAGCAAAATAGCTAAAAAGTACTTCCCTTTCGTCCAATTTGGACCAGGGGCAAAATGGTAATTTCGGGTAAAAGTGGGGTCCACATGTGGCCCACTTTGCACCGAAAAGCGTGCCAAGGGTAACAGTCTCTAAATGGGACAAACTATAGGTCAAATAACTCTAAATGTCAATACGAACCCAACGGTATGTCCAAATGTGGATTCCGATGGGCCGAACACAATTTTGCCCAAAAAGTCAACTATGGGGCCCGCCAATTGGCGATCTGGTCAACCGTCTCAGAATTGCGTGAAAATTGGGTCACAGGACCAGCGCGTTACCATGAGTCTAATGGCGCAAGTTTCGTTGCAATCTGACAAGCGTGCACAAAATACATGCGAGTTCCACAAAAGTTGCGACACGGTGTGTGTCCGCGGATACGGCCTGATTCCGGCGCGCACACGCGTCCGAATCAGTCTCCACGAATTTTCATATGTCCAGTTATGCTGCGTACACCATTCAGTACACTTGGCACACGGCGGGACGGCCCGTTTGGCGGGGCGCGCTCCGTTTTCCAACTTTTGGAAATCTAGAAAAAGTGGGTGCGCGCAGTTTTGTGACGAATATCATTATGTCCACAGCAACTAATAGCATAGGGTTATTTTACAGAAAATAAACTAGGTCAGGTATTCTACAGGTATCAAAAAGAATCATCGAATTCGGATCTCTGTGGTGGGAGATAAGAACTCGGCAATATGGGTGGTCATTTTGAAATTCTGCGATTTCAGAATTTTGTCTGCTCGCGCCGACTTGGGCGCTGTTTTTCACCTAGGGGTACACATTTTCCGAAGTTGGCTATAAAACAACTATGGAAGAGGGTTGAGGGATGATCATACCGATACAAACGGAACATCGTTTGGTTGAGCGAGTCGACGGAAAATCACGCCGGAGCGAAGGTGTCTCGAGTGGGATTCTGCAGGGCGCGAGGTCGGAGTCGTCGGGATGGTTGGATGGCTTGGCGGGGCTTCTCTGGCTGCGATGACGGATCTAGATAGGAAGAGGAGGTCTGGAGATTTAGGTTAGGGTTTTAGGAAGAGAAATATATATATATATATATATTATATATAATAGAAGAGAGAAGGAGCGGATGGAGCGGGTTCGGCCTCATGCAAAGGAGTGAATGGGTCGGGTTTTAGCAAGCAAAGTTGCTTTGCTACTTGCTGTTGGGCGGGGCTTCTCTGTTTAGTCGCTGAATTGAAGGGGGTTCCTAGGAAACACAAGTGGCTGAAGGGGTTAAGCAAGGTTGCTAAGGAATTGCAAGTAGTTGTAATGTTAGTATTATTATTATTATTATTATTATTATATTCTTATTTAATACTTGCTTTCTTTTCTTTTCCTTTATAAATATATATACATATATATATATTTGTATATACATACATATTATATATATCCTCATAAGAAAATTCATAGATTAGGGTATTGCACATTGTTAGGCTAGCAACAGCTCAAGGGGTCTCCTACATGGAATAAATTCCGAAAAATTCCTGATGGTCCCATAAATCATCTAAGTGCCCGAACACCTAAAATAAAAATTATTAAAAATCTATTTCTCCTATTTAGACCTAATTACTACAATTTAATTAATAATTAATAAATAAAAAGGGTATATACGATTTTTAGGAAGGGGGTTTTACATTCTACCCAACTTATAAAAATTTCGTCCTCGAAATTAAAATTAAGCCACGATAGAATATCAAGAATGGTATAAGATTTGCATCGTTTAAAATGCAAGGCTTGGTTTAAAGGGGTGGGCGATGTTGCACGTTGCACATCCCGAAAATTTCATGGGAAAATCCACATGAGCGAAAAATAGGTTTCTTCTTGTGTCATGTCCAATGGTGTGGACACATAAATGCTCTTTTTGTATAAAAGCGTCCAACAATTGGAAAATTGCACAAAGATGAAAATTGGATGATGGACATGTCTAGGATGAGGGTGTAGAATTTGTAGGAAGGCAGTGGCTAGTGTAGTGCTCCAATTATCGGAGCACGATAAGGGCACTAAGTGATAAAATATTGTAAAATTAAATAAAATACTGTGTTCTACTTCTAACTGGATTCAAGCTAACCTTAGTCTCACTAACTCGGCCAAGTAGGTCAATTTTTTGGGTGAGGGTTCACAATCTGCCGAACTTAAAATTTTCTATCTACCACCTAAGGCCATACATCTAGAAAAAAACTATTGCTCAAATTATTTAATCATGATTTTTAATCCTCAAAGGTTTAACACCAAACATATCACCTATGATATGCCCTTAACCAATTATAAAGGAGAGTCACTAAGTCATGTGTTTAGTCTTATGGGGTATAGCTAGTACTATCTGTGTCAACTTATACCAGCACGAGGTTTCGTCTTTCCGAAATAGGGGAAGACGAAGAGGAATAATAAAAAACTCAAGGTGAAGGTGACAGAATACAAGTACGAGGTTCAAAGAGATTAAAGAATCAAAAAGAGAGTTGTCAGGACAGTTGTGGATTGAAATCCTATTTTTTGGTAATTTCCTATTTACATACTCGTATCAGTACAATTATGTAACCGATACGATGTGTCAAACATATCTAGGGGCAAGTATATCTGTCTACTACCATATATCTCAATCCACGTAAAGTAGTAATACGAAGAGCGAACCAAGCGCACTAAGGTTAGCTAGACCTTAATACACCGATTCTGATTAGGCAATTGTATCATTGTGTGCACCCAATAATACATATGCCATGAGCAAGCTCGATGAAAGAATAAGCTTGCAAAAACTAGGCTATAATAGCAGCATAAATCAAGGTAGTACAACAAACATAAATACGCTGGATTATGATAAAAGAAGGTGCAAATTAATTCAAGTTCGCAGAAGCAAAAACAACATAAGCAATAATAATAAAAGACTCTACAATCTCTACAGTTATCATACAACCTCCTTGTCTAAGTCGCTAGTCGACCAAATAGGACATGAACCTCTAAATTCTACCGTCTGAATTAACACTGTCTCCTAAGCTAGCATACAATTAATGTTGTTCAATCACACTCCATTAATAGGTCAAAAGACTATGTGATACTAGGTGTCAAACATTATGGTAAAACTTCTAACTACTCTAGTAGTGTCTATACTACCCTCCAGTCTTCTTAATACATCAAGGGGTAATGGTATACCATTCTAAAGATAAGGAGTTCTAGGGTTCACTAGATACTCTAAACTTAGTGGTGTGTCTATATTCTCGTTGTATTCTTAATAGGTGTGCTACTCTAATTATCATCCTAATAACAGGGGTTCCTATATTCTAGCAGAAGGCTATACTTAAAGAATTATTAGGGAAGTACAGGAATCAAGCAAGATACAATTGTTCAAATAGAACAGATAGGAGGAAGATGAATCATAGTCAATTGTGGATGAGATCCTATACTCTAGTCCTAGGTGCAGGCTTGTTCGGTACAGTAACGTAACCGAGACAATATGCTCTTGACCTGCATGGGCCACCACAAAAACATGTCACGCCCCAGTTCCAAAAATACATAGGACTAGGACACGTAAGCATGCCAGTCGCATGGATATGACAACTCCAATATATGGAAACCAAATCCACACGTACGCTGTAATATGAAAATTAATCCACAAGTGGTATAAACATATGTCACAAGTCATAGGGTACAATCTAAATCTCATCCACAGAAAATCAATAGAAATAAATAACCAGTATCTATGAAACTAGATCTCAATAAGAAGTATCTAAGGATGATAGTTGGATGGAAACAAATCCACTACCAACTCAAATGTAAGAGCAAATATTAAAGTAAGTACAACACAACAACACCATATAAGAACACCATCTAGCAATCACGGGCTCGAAGAGAGGACATCCACGAAACATATATAGCCATCCGATCTGTGCTCCTGCAAATACTCAAGAATAGATACACCTGGCAGAGGACCAGGTCCTCAGAGGGACGTAACAAGATACAGAAAATATGAGCCAATTTGAATACAGTAAACATGCATATGGTTTGAAAATAAATAAGTACGCTGTACAAGACAATCTATAAGAATGCAAATGAGGACAACTTTTCGACGTATGGGCAAGGGTAGGCTACTCGATCTACCTCACAACTCACACACACGTCAATGGACATCAGAAATCGACATACCGCGGGGGTAGCGACCAGCGAGACTCCAGAAATTGACATACCGCGGGGGTAGCGACCAGCGTGACACACGCCCGTAGTGCAAACTATATACTACGGTTTACCAGAGTGGTTAAAAGCCCATACGCCTAATGATTGTCCTCTCATGATACTAGGTGCCATGTGTGTGTCAACATATCTAATACATAGTAATGACTGAAGGAAAACTACACATGCAAGAACTATACAGAAATGCAATAAATAAACATAAATATACTAAGCATGCAAAATGCTTTAAACAATTTGGCAAGGTATCTTGCCTGGTAAGAAAGCTGCAAGGTGTACTGTCCAGAAGTCAAACGCACAGGATCAAAAGCTATGGCCACAGAACAAATGTCTCCAGATGCTGAAATAAATATCACCAACGTTTCTAGAATGAGAAAAATAGCTAAAAAGTACTTCTCTTTCGTCCAATTTGGACCAGGGGCAAAATGGTAATTTCGGGTAAAAGTGGGGTCCACATGTGGCCCACTTTGCACCAAAAAGTGTGCCAAGGGTAACAGTCTCTAAATGGGACAAACTATAGGTCAAATAACTCTAAATGTCAATACGAACCCAACGGTATATCCAAATGTGGATTTCGATGGGCCGAACACAATTTTGTCCAAAAAGTCAACTGTGGGGCCCGCCAATTGGCGATCTGGTCAACCGTCTCAGAATTACTTGAAAATTGGGTCACAGGACCAGCGCGTTACCACGAGTCCAGTGGCACAAGTTTCGTCGCAATCTGACATGCGTGCATAAAATACGTGCGAGCTCCACAAAAGTTGCGACACGGTGTGTGTCCGCGGATACGGCCTGATTCCGGCGCGCACACGCTTCCGAATCAGTCTCCACGAATTTTCATATGTCCAGTTATGCTGCGTACACCATTCAGTACACTTGGCACACGGCGGGGCCGTCCCATTTGGCGGGGCGCTCTCCGTTTTCTAACTTTTGGAAATCTGGAAAAAGTGGGTGCGCGCAGTTTTGTGACGAATATCATTGTATCCACAGCAACTAATAGCATAGGGTTATTTTACAGAAAATAAACTAGGTCAGGTATTCTACAGGTATCAAAAAAAATCACCGAATTCGGATCTCTGTGGGGGGAGATACGAACTCGACAATATGGGTGGTCATTCTGGAATTCTGCGATTTCAGAATTCTGTCTGCTCGCGCCGACTTGGGCGCTGTTTTTTTACCTAGGGTCACACGTTTTCCGAGGTTGGCTATAAAACAACTATGGAAGAGGGTTGAGGGATGATCATACCGATGAAAACGGAACATCGTTTGGTTGAGCGAGTCGACGGAAAATCACGCCGGAGTGAAGGTGTCTCGAGTGGGATTCTGCAGGACGCGAGGTCGGAGTCGTCGGGATGGTTGGATGGCTTGGCGGGGCTTCTCTGGCTGCGGTGACGGCTCTAGATGGGAAGAGGAGGTCTGGAGATTTAGGTTAGGGTTTTAGGGAGAGAAATATATATATATATATATATATTATATATAATAGAAGAGAGAAGGAGCGGATGGAGCGGGTTCGGCCTCATGCAAAGGAGTGAATGGGTCGGGTTTTAGCAAGCAAAGTTGCTTTGCTACTTGCTGTTGGGCGGGGCTTCTCTGTTTAGTCGCTGAATTGAAGGGGGTTCCTAGAAAACACAAGTGGCTGAAGGGGTTAAGCAAGGTTGCTAAGGAATTGCAAGTAGTTGTAATGTTAGTATTATTATTATTATTATTATTATTATTATTATTATTATTATTATTATATTCTTATTTAATACTTGCTTTCTTTTCTTTTCCTTTATAAATATATATAAAAAAATATATATATTTGTATATACATACATATTATATATATCCTCATAAAAAAATTCATAGATTAGGGTATTGCATATTGTTAGGCTAGCAACAGCTCAAGGGGTCTCCTACATGGAATAAATTCCGAAAAATTCCTGATGGTCCCATAAATCATCTAAGTGCTCGAACACCTAAAATAAAAATTATTAAAAATCTATTTCTCCTATTTAGACCTAATTACTACAATTTAATTAATAATTAATAAATAAAAAGGGTATATACGATTTTTAGGAAGGGGGTTTTACATTCCTGACTGGATATATTTTTCCAGATGACACTGAGGAGTGGTACCCTACCTATTATGGACCACAGGATGTTGTGGGTTTAGATTCTGAGACCATGGCTCAAGAGGGACTTATCCCAACTGAGACAGTTGACCCTAGAGTTGTAGCCTCGTAGTATTCTTTGTACTGGATTTGTCTCCAGCTTATTTTGTTATTTCTTCAGACTCATTGATGTATTATTTTAGACTCATGAGTTGTATTGTGACTATTCTATTCTTTATCTGATTCGTGCTCATTCTATCTTAGTTCTGTGATTGAGTATACTATTCTTATTGGTGGTTTATTACATTGTTAGATAGATTATCTAGACAGCGTTCTATCGCCGATTCTGCGGCGTAGGCTGGACATTGTTTTCGACTAGTACCCTTACACCGGGTGCGGGTCGTGACAGTCTACAATCAGAAGTGTCAGGTGGCACTAGTTAAAAGATGAAGAAAAGAAGGACGTAATTTTAGTCGTCGCACAATTAGCGAACGTTAAGGTTTCAGAGGAAGTAGCCATGAAATAAAATAGAGAGGCTATTGATAATGTCATAGTTTTCTAAGGAAAGATGCTATGCTAATCTCTGTGTTCGAGGTATGATCAAGAAAATATTCTATGCATTGCTCTTGGCTTTCTAAAGTACTGTCTGCTAATCTCAAGACAAGAATCTAAATTTATAATCCTCTAATACTATCTAACTATGAAGGTTAAGTTCAGTCCTAATATTCAATTTTGGTTTTCTATTGGTTTCTCAATACTAGGGTCAAATATTATGGTAAAACTTCTAACTAACTCTAGTAGTGTCTATACTACTCTCAAGTCATCATAATATCTCAAGGGGTAATGGTAAACCAATCTATAGATAAGAAATTCTAGGGTTCACTAGATATTCTAACCTTAGTGGTGTGTCAACACTCAAGTTGTACTCTTAATAGGAAGGTTACCCTACTTATTATCTAACAACATGGACTTCTATATTCTAGGAGAGGCTATACTCAAGAACTATTAGGGAAGCACATGAATCAAGTAGGATGCAATTATTTAGATAGAACAGATTGGAAGGAAGGTAGTTCATAGTCAATTATGGATGAGATCCTATACTCTAATCCTAATTGCAGGCTTGCTCGGCACAGTAACGTAACCGAGACAATATGCTCTCGACCTGCATGGGCCACCACAAAAATATGTCATGCCTCAGGCTCAAAATACGTAGGACTAGGACACGTAAGCATGCCAACCGCATGGGTATGACAACTCCAATATTTGGAAATCATACCACACGCGTACGCTGTATAATGAACAATAATTCACAAGTGGTATAACTATCACATGTCACAGGGCATAATCTAAATCTCATTCACAGAAAACCAAATATAAATAAATAACCAATATCTATGAAGATAGATATTAATACAAAGAATCTAAAGATGATAGTTGGATGGAAACAAATCCATTACCAACTCGAATATAAAAGCAAACACAATATAGTACATCACCCAAAATCATGAGGCTCGAAGGGAAGACCTCCTCGCAAATATAAGCAATCAGTCCGGATCTGCGCTCCTGTGAATACTCAAGACAGCTACACTTGGAAGGGCCAGGTCCTCAGAGGGATATAACAAGATACATAGAAGCATGCCAATAAAGTACTGAAATAAATATCTAATGGGTCGCATAACCATCTAAGTGAATGCAGTTAAGAACAACTTTCCCAACGCGTGGGCTATCTGGCTAAAATAGGATTGGCATGGTTCTCTTGGAGATCCATGGGCCTACAAAGCATGTCGTCTTTTGAACGGCAGAGGCTGCCTGATAATAATATAATATATAGTGGTCATCATGACCGCGCATCTTCGACGGAGCATACGGGTTACACAAGAAAAGTACAATGGAGCCCACACGCCTTACTTGTTGTTCTCCCTACCCCATGCTCTAAGCATGTCTCATCCATGACACGATAATACCTCTAATAACTGTCAACTCTACTAGCATATAAAGTTTCTAACAGCAGTTATTCCTAACGCACGACCCACACGTACAGGAGGCCAAATCCTGCACGCAAGTTCGTGATCTATATGAGACTCATAACTCGTGTAACAACTGTGTCACGACCAATGAAACCCAATGATGCTTTATGATAATGGGCTGGTCTCATAAACAAGGTCAATGCATATACATAATAAAAACAATAACGACGACACCTTCGTTGCACCCAAGTATCCTTGGACGCTTATTTTATATAACAGTTAAAATATATGAACTAATGATAAAAAATAAAGATGCATGCAACATATGAAATATGAATAACAGTACAATGGCAAGGTATACTTGCCTGGCAAGAAGCTGCAAAATATAATGTCCAAATGTTAAACACACAGTATCAGAAGCTATGACCTCAGAACAAATGTCTCCGGATGCTGAAATAGACATCACCAATATTCCCAGAATAAGCAAAATAGCTAGAAATCACTTCCCCTTCGACCAATTCTGGACACAGGGTCAAAACAGCAATTTTGGGTCAAAGCGGGCTCCACATGTGGGCCACTTTGCACCGAAAAGTGTGCAAGGGTAACGGTCTCTAAATGGAACAAATTATAGGTCAAACTAATTCTAGATGTCAATACGAACTCAACGGTATATCCAAATGTGGATTCCGGTGAGCCGAACATAATTTCGCCCAAAAAGTCTACCGTGGGGCCCGCCAATTGGTGACTTGGTCAACTATCTCAGAATTAAGTGAAAATTGGGTCACAGGACCAGCGCGTTGCCATGAGTCCAGTGGCGCAAGTTTCTTCGTATTCTGACGAACGTTCACTAAATGCGCAGAGCTTTTGCAAAAGTTGCGACATAGAGGATTGTTCGCGGATACGGGCTGGTTTTGATGCGTACACGCATCCAAATCAGTTTCTGCGAAAGCCCACACGTCTGGATATACCGCGCGCACCTTTTGGTATACTTGGTACATGGCGGAGCGGTCCCATTTGGTGGGGCGCGCTCCGTATTGTAATTTCTAGAAATCTGAAAAAATAGGTTTTGGGGGTTTCCTAACTGGTTTAATTCTACACACAGTAGTTAATAAATTAATGTAAATAACAAAAATTAAACTAAGTCAAGTGGTCTCCTCATACCAAAAATAAAAATTGAATTCAGATATCTGTGGTGGAAGATACGAATCCAGGAACATAGGTAGTTACCAAAGTTTTCTGCGATACACAAAAGTTATTTTTTTTGTCAACTTGGATGCTATTTTCGCCTAGGGTTACGGGCTGTTCAAAGTCAACTATCATATAGATGTTGAAGGGAGTTAAGTAGTGAACGTACCGGTGAAGACGGGGTCGAGTTTGGTCGAGCGAGGTGACGAGAAACAGGGCTGGAACACAGGTAAGTTGCTGTTCCAAACTACAGTGCGCGGTTGTGCGCGTTGATCGCTGTCGTCGTACGGTCTGCCGGGGCGGTCTGGACTGGGCGCGGACGGCAATCAGGGCTCGGCGGCGGTCTCGCTCAGAGGAAGATGGATAGAGGATTAATTAGGGTTAGGGTTTTTGGTGGAGATGCGATGTATATATAGGGGAAAGATGGGACACGGGGGGGGGGGTTGATCTCGAGTGAGAAGTAAAAGGGGCTGCTGCTGCTGCTCTTCTATTCCACTTAATGGGTCGGGTAGTCTAAACTAGCGGGTATGTGGGTTGATCCATTAGGGGATTATCCATTTCTTTTTTTTCTCTTTTTTCTTTTTTTTTTATCTAATATATATATATATATATATATATATATATATATATATATATATATATATATATATATATATATATATATATATATATATAGAAAAATTCTAAAAATTATAATATTGCATACCATTAAGCTAGCAACTGTCCAAAGGGTCTCCTACATGAAATAAATTAGGAAAAATTTATAATGACTCCATAAATCCCCTAAGTGCACGAGCACCTAAAATAAAAATTAAATAAATTCTATTTACTCTATTTCGCTCATAATTACTACAATTTAATTAATAATTAATTAAAAAGGTGAATACGGTTTTTAGAATTAGGGGTTTTACAATAAGGGTAGGGTATTATTTAGTATCCCATGAACGGAAGATTTTACCTATGACAGATCTGTGGGAGACCATCATGTGGAGAGAATCACAACGGCAGTGATAGAAGAGGAATATCTTACCGAGATAGTCAAGGAGTTCCTAGATGTCTTTCCAGAAGAACTTTCAGGGTTACCCCCAGTAAGAGATGTGGAGTTTTATATAAAGTCGATTCCCGGAGCAGGACCAATATCTTGTAAAGTTCACCAAATGGCACCATCAGAACTAGACAAGTTGTACCAATACGTAGAACAACTGAAGGCAAAGAAGTTCATCCGAACCAGTGGATCTCCTTAGGGAGCGTTAATGATTCTAGTAAAGAAAAAAGATAGGTCAACAAGACTGTGCATCGACTATAGAAAATTGAATGCAGTAAAGGAAAAGAACAAGTACCCAATACCAAGAATCGATGATTTGTTTGATCAGTTGAGCAAGGCTAAGGTTTTCTCCAAGATCGATCTCCGGTCACGGTACCATCAAGTAAGAGTTCAGGAGAAAGACATACCCAAGACGACATTTTGGTCACAATATGGACATTACAAATTCTTATTTATACCATTCGGACTAACTAATACTCCAGCAATATTTATGGATTTGATGAACCACATCTTCATATCATATGTAGATCTGTTTATGGTGGTTTTCATAGACGATATTCTAGTCTATTCCACTAGCGAAGAGGAGCACGAAGAGCATCTTCATAAGGTCTTGCAAATTTTGAGGGAACACCATTATACGCAAAGGTCAGCAAGTGTGAGTTTTGGTTGGATCACGTATCATTCTTAGGTCACATCATCTTGGGAGCAGGAGTGGCAGTAGATCCAAAGAATGTTAAAGCCGTAGAGAATTGGCCAGTTCCTAAGACAATAGCAGAGGTGCATAGTTTTCTAGGCTTGGTAGGATACAGGAGATTCGTAGCAGACTTCATAAGGGTTTCAACACCATTAACCCGTTTGACACGCATGGAGGCTAATTTTGTTTGGTCCACAAAATGTCAAACATCCTTTGAAGAGTTAAAGAAAAGAATGATTTCGGTACCGACTCTCATGCTTTCAGTAGGTTTTGGAGGGTTTACTATATATTGTGATGCGTCTAGCAAGGGGCTCGGGTGTGTATTAATGCAACATACAAGAGTGATAGCTTATGCGTCTCAGCAACTTCGAGATCATGAGAAAAACTATCCAACACATGACTTAGAGTTAGCTGCAGTAGTATTTGCACTTAAGCTATGGAGACATAACTTATATAGAGATCAGGTAGAAATATTCACAGATCACAAGAGCTTGAAGTTTGTATTCACCCAGAAGGACTTGAACATGAGGCAAAGGAGGTGGCCAGAATTGCTGAAGGACTACGACGTGGAGCTCCAGTACCATCGAGGGAAAGCGAACGTGGTAGCAGATGCTCTTAGTAGGAAAGGTAGTGCATATATGTTAACATCACAGCGACATATCTTGGAAGACCTACAAAATATGGGTATAGAGGTAGTTCTTTCGCAAGACGTGGGAGTATTCGCTAGTTTACAGATTTAGTCTAATTGATTGAAAGAACCAAGATGGCTCAGGCAGAGGACCCGAAGATTCAGAAGCTTCGGGCAGAATGTGAGTCTGGTCTAAGGAAGGAGTTGACAATTCATGAAGATGAAACTCTTAGGTTTGAAAATCGTCTCTATATACAAAGCGGAGATATCCGTCAAGAAGTTATGACCGAGGCGCACAATTCCCAGTATTCGATTCATCCAGGAGGCACCAAGATGTATCAAGATATCAGACAACATATCTGGTGGAACAGAATAAAGAGGGAGATAACACGATTAATTTTTTGGTATTTGGTATGTCAGCAAGTGAAGGCCGACCAGCAAAGACCAGCAGGATTATTATAACAGTTTTCTATCGTAGAGTAGAAGTGGGAACATATCATAATGGACTTTGTGACTGGTTTACCTAGATCCCTGACTGGTCGTGATACAGTTTGGGTGGTAGTAGATCGTCTCACGAAAGTAGCTCATTTTCTTCTTTTCCAAGTAGGATAATCCACAGAGTAGTTGGCAAAAATATATATGCGACAGATAGTGAGATAACATGGTATCCCAGTGAGTATTACATCAGAACAAGATACTCAGTTCACTTCACATTTTTGGAAGAGCTTACACCAGAGTTTTGGCACTAAGTTGATATTCAGTACCGCTTACCATCCTCAAATAGATGGGCAATCAGAGAGAACCATCCAGGCATTAGAAGATATGCTACGGGCATGTAGCTTAGATTTTGGAGGGTCTTGGGAAGATCACCTTCATCTAGTCGAGTTCTCGCACAACAATAGTTATCAGACGAGTATTCAGATGGTACCCTTCAAGGCGTTATATGGGAGAAAGTACAGGTCACCATTGGCATGGGGTGGTATTGGCGAATGAAATATGTTAGGCCCAGAGAGGATCACGCAAATAGTGGAAGTTGTCAAGCAGATCAGAGAGCGACTTTGGATTGCACAAGATAGGCATCGGCATTGGGCAGACCAGCATCGTAGACCTTTAGAGTTTCTTGTTGGCGACTACGTGTTCTTGCAGATTTTGCCGACCCATGGAGTTATTATATTCGGGGTTCGCGGGAAGCTTAGTCTGCGATACATCGGTCCGTTCGTTATCCATGAGCAGGTGGGCGATGTTTCTTATCGTCTTGCCCTACCACCTTCGCTACGTAAGGTGCATGATGTATTTCATGTATCTCAGTTGTATAGGTATATCCTGGATCCGAGTCATATCCTCGACCATTCTGAGCTAGTCATTGGTATCGACTTGTCTTATGAGGAGCAACCCGTATCCATTTTAGACTGAAGGAAGAAGGTGCTCAAGAATCGGACTATTCATCTTGTCCGAGTTGCTTGGGGTCAGTACCCTTTGGGAGAGTCAACGTGGGAGCACGAGGATAATATCCGGTCTCGATATCCGTACCTATTTGACACGAAAGGTATATTTGTTCTTATGCCTTCGTATCTCGAATCTCGTGATTCGTTTATCCATGCTATATGATATTGCTTTTCTTCATTATATGCTTGAATTTGATTACATTTATAGATATGCTTATAGGTAGTGCATTATTTATTCTTATTTCTCTAGCTAGCCTTGGGGTTGAATTTCGAGGATAAATTTTTTTAAGGTGAATAGAGATGTCACTCTCCATTTCCGATATACGTATTTGGAACATATTATTTTTTCTGCTTATATTATTTCTTGCTTGCATGGTTAATTAGATTGTAAGTCATGGATACTAGACCAATTCTTTGGTTCACTTGACCCTTGATTTAATTGTTGGGTTAGTTTAGTCATGAGAGAACACATAGTCCAAACCTCAATCCTAGCTATATAAGCTAACTTCTTTCTCTCTCTTCCCTCATTCATTATTTCTTCCTCTTTCTTTCATTTCTAGGCAAGTATACCTTGCATGACATGGAGAAACTCTAGATTTTAATTCTTGTTTTTTCTTACATTTTATTAGTCTAATATGTTTACATTATGATTCTAAGCACTTTTAAGACTTGGAGTTTTAGATCTTGATAGATGGAATTTAGTAGATCTACATTTTTAGTTAAGGATTTTCATAGGTTCCAAAAGTTTTTCTTTGTTTTGATCTATTAAAATATGGTATTTTAGAAAAATAGTCTTTGTGGTTGATGAAGCACTTTATTTGAAGTATTTTGGGTTTTGGTTCACTTGATTCGGAGTTAAAATTAATTTTTTATGGATAAAATAAAATTTTGGGTTTTAGAGTTTTCTGCCATGGCTGAACTTGCTGTCTAGAGAAGACGAAGTGCTCATGCAACCAGCACCATATGTGGCAAAGAGTGCTATACGGCCTGAGTGCTATGCGTCCTGAGCTCTGGGCCGCATATACCTTCCAACATGCGTCCATCTTGTTGGATGCATGATTGATTATTACACAAAGTGTTTTAAGTGACAGAACTCCTTGTGATTCACCTGCTGAACGAATGAGAAATTTGCTAAGTTCAAGAGATATATATGCGGCAAGCAGAGTATGCGACAAGCAGACTTATGCGGCATTGACATATGCGCCTCTTTTCTTTTGACGCATAACTCTGCTTCGTTCTTACACATTTTACTATAATTTTGTCTTTTCTCTGACATACTTTATGACTTGTCACATCCATCACTTCAATCACTTCACTAACACGCATTTTATGCACGTCACTTGGTACTTGTCCCAATGAGTGAACTTTGTCTTAACTTATACGGCCTGACTCTTATGCGGCCTGACTCCTTTGCAGCACCGACCCTTGTGCGACCTAACCCTTATGTGGCCTGAGTCCTATGCGGCAACGACCTTTATGCGGCCTTAACCTATGCGACATTGATCCCATGCATCCCTAGTTCTCATGCGGCCCCATATCCATATTTTATTATTTTGCTTAGTTGGATGTTTTATTGGATTTTTTGATTCTATGCGTGTTATAAATGATTGTAAATTCATGAGAACTAAATGACCATGTGTTGTACCTAAATATATGCTTAACCCGACTATGAGTAGAAATGACCTATGCGGCCAAATGACTATGACTACCTATGTTCCTGACTCAACCTATGTGTTGCTATGTGCTAGAACTCATGTGATTTACCAATGATTGGTGACTTGACTCGACTATTGGTATCTATGCAGATACACTTACTACGTGCCATGTGTTCATACAAGCTAAGTGTTCCTACGTAATTATGTTACATATTTTATACCGAGATTCACTTACGAGCTATGTAATATGTGATATAATACAATTTCTCCAGCATGTACATGATAGTTGGTTAATAACTAAGTGTGGCTAGGACTTGTGTTGATTGTTGAATAAAACTGGGGTGAACCAAGTTGAACTGCCAGGTGATAAAGTGGATTTGTATCTAGCATGCCCGTACTGCAGTACGATATGTAAGGGGAATAACATGTGACCACGTCATATGATTTCAACTAACCATAGGGTTAGTTAAGAAACTAAAATATGTGGAGCATTGGGAGGGACGGAATCCTGAGATCGTGCTTAACTAGCTACCCTCAATCATATGAGGAGTAAAGGATGGCCCCCATGGATATTGTTTAAATCCTCATTAGTGGGTGGCAATATCCGATTATTATAATGTACTACGTGTTCTATACAATCTTAGCAAGACGGTCTTCCGAGGGACTGGTGCATACTATTATGTGCTACATGGCAATTTATGGCTCAACTTGCCCCTGCTAGAACATGGCTCGACTTGAGGATTCCTATTATATGCATAATATTTCTGGGATAAGCCAGACTCCACCAAGTAAGCCGTATGAGTGATTGGTCGATTATGTAACTGAACTTGGCTGTGCATTGTACCTTCTGTTAAATAGTTTAGGGACATGGACTATCATGGTGCGATGGTCTAACCCTTTTTCTTGTTTGGTTGTAGGGTTAGATTGTTATATCATGATAGGCTATGAACCAAAAATACGAGACAGGACTATATATATGTATTTGTTTATTCTTTCTAGTTTTGCTTCTTCATTCATGTTTTCTTTTTGGTACTTGCTATTTGGGGTCTAAACCCACTGGTTTTGTATGGCCAAGTTTAGAGCCAACACCCGAGGATTAAGCGTACTTTCTCTTGTGCAATAGCGTGCACCAGGCGAATGGCCATTGAGGGACACGAGCGAGTTTCTTAATCATTACTCATTATTGTATATTTTACTCTTTTGGGCGTTTAGCCACTAGCACTTGTTAGCCATAAATTTGAACATTTAGTTTTATTAAATTATTATAATTAATCAAACTGCAGCTGATCATGGTCATGTACTTTAGCTACTCTGCCAGTTTATTATTTTGTGTGTCTGATTTCCAGAATATTATGGCAGGACATTTGGGACATCTTACTTCCTTGTCATACATGTTCTATGTTACTATACTTACTTGAATGATTGAGACAATAGATGTTCTATGTGACCCTAAGTGACTTGCTTGTAGTATGCAACCCCCTTGTCTAGTTATAAACATGACCGATGTACGACGTTCTATACCTTGTACGAGAGAGATGGCCATGTCCGTCTCCGTATTTTGGTACTGGGGCATGACAGGTGCAGATGCACCATTGTAGGGCAGTGGTACCACAGAACTCAACTGCACACTACCACAGAAAGCACACTTCTACTTGCAGCTATAAAATCTTGCTAAACCACTCCCCCTATTGTGCAGATCCTTTACTTGCAGCATCTGAAATATTTATCTTCCCTTACTGGCCGGTACATCAATACTACTTCCCCCTACACTCCTCAAAATGACCCCCTCTTACCTACACACATACTATTATAATACTTAGCCCATGATACACTAGGTACACTTATTTCCCAAATACTTTCCCTCGCACATGAACTCACTTCCCTTGATACAAACTAAATACATCAATACCAATCACCACAAACAGACACAAATACTAATACAAATACCTCACAACCAAACATCAAATATCTTATATGCACCCCTGTCATGCCCCAGTCCCAAAATATCGAGGGACTAGACACGTGACAATGGCCAGCAGCACACACCGACGGACAAACCCAATTTAATGGATCCATCGGGGCGTACTTAAGCTGTAATATATCAATAAATAGGTCCAGTGGTATGAGTCACAGTCTATACTAATCTCATCCACAACAGATAATCACAGATCAAATGCCAGAATAAATACAAATAGAAATAAACTACTAAATCTCAATAAAAGTGTCTCGGGGAACAATCCGAGAATAAGTCTGATACATCAATGCAATAGACAGGAAATAAAGTAACTAGAACAGAAATAAATGAGTATCTCAAGCCAATACTCAGGAGAAGTACTCTGGTATGATCTCGTCCTCGAATCCTGGTTCTACTCCAATGTAGGCACCTGCTTCTGTAAGGCTAAAGCTCCTGTCCCGTATACCTCGGGATAAATCTCGTCAGCTAATCCTAGGGACATAATCCGGATCCAGGTCCTCAGGGGACATAACAAGGTACAGATAATACAAGCCAAAATAAATACAGTGCAACAATAATGAAACAATAGGGTAAACTATATAACCAGCTAAGTGATATGCAAGTGAGAGTTTTAGTCATACTCAGGCTGAGACTACTACAGGATCGGTGTCGGAGAAACCCATAGCAGTATTTTCTCGAAGGGCCAGAACTTGCGCCAAAGATCTGTATCAGAGACTAAGACACCTCCAGATGACAGTATTTATAATATAATCAGCCTTTGATATGGTAATACTCTCCCCACCCAATGAAATCTCACGTCACAGTTTCATAATGTCTCATGTCCATGTCACGCAAGATCAATCTAATGCAATAAGTCAGAATAAATTTTAAGCATGTAAACTGTATTTGTCATGAACATGTATACTACACAGAATCACCATGAATATCTTAGGAAGATTCTGTCTCATGAATAGTATCAAGTGTCCTGGGTATAGCGTACTTGATAATGTAAGTACGAGAATGTAAAGGGTCACGAATGTCCATCTCTAGATGACGTACACAACACCGCGTACGGGGTTGGCACCTGACTATAATCGGACACTAAGTACGTCACACGGTTCCTAGGTTAAGCATGTGTAACAGTTATAATTGAGACAAGTAATATGTAATAAAGACTGCAAGTTGGCAAGGTACACTTGCCTGGTGTTTGGTTTCCAACTGTGAAATCTTCAGGAACGTCTCTGAATGCTGAAACAAATATTACCATCAGGTTCAAAAAATATCAAATAGCTAGAAATGCCTGTCCTTGAGTCCAATTTGGAGACAAGGACAAAAATGACCATTTCAGGTCAAAGCGGGGTCCACATACGAGCCGCTTCGCACCGAAAAATGTGTCATGGTCAAAGGTCTCCAAATTCGTCAAACTTAGTGTCAATAAGTCAGGAACGATGATACGAACCCAACGGAACTTCCAAAATTGGATTTCGATGAGCCGATCATAAAATTGCCCGTCAAGTAGAGCCTGTGGGGCCCACGATACGCGATTTTGTCAACGTTCTCAGAATCGAACCAAACATGGGTCACAGGACAAGCGTATTGCTACAAGTCTGATGGCGCAAGTTTCATCTCGATCCGACGCGTGTACACAAAGTTACGACGTATTACAGAACGGACGAATACGGGACGTTGTCGGCGGATACGCGTTGATTCCGGTGTGCACGCACATCCAAATCAACTTCTGCGAAATCCCGCACGTCCGTATCAACGGCGCGCACGTATCGGTGAAGACCGCACGCGACCAAGTCGTCCCGTTTGGCGCGGCGTACTCAGTTCCGCGGTAGAACAGGGCATTATTTTTCCTATTTTTGGATCCCGGTTCGCGATCGCCACATGATGCGAAACACCGAGCGGGTTGCACGGGCATCGAGAGGGTCACGCAGGGTTTGCGTTGCAATAGACGGAACCGAAAATGGGTCAACGAGCAGAGAGAACGGGTTACCTGAACAGGGCTCCATGAAATTGAATTCCCGTGTCTGAGTCATGTCCGTCTAGGTTAGGGTTAGGGTTTGTGCTTCTGTCAGTGCTGCGGTGGCCGGAGGCGGGCCGGAGGGAGGCTGGGGACGGAAGAGGCGGTCGAGGGGGAGGCGACGGCGCGCTGGGAGGCAGCGCAGGCGGCCGTGCGGAGCGAAGCGGGCCGGAGGATGCTGCTGCGGGCTGCTGCTGGGTCGGGGGAGCCGCCGGAGGAGGCGGAGGCGGCTGGGGACTCGGGGAGACGGCGGGGCTGGGCACGGCGAGGTCGTCGGCGGCGAGGCGGCGAGGCGGAAGGTAGCGTGGTGGTGGAGGGATCGAGGTTGGCCGGAGGAGGAAGGGGGCTTTATAGGGAGAGGGGACGGGGCCGAGCAAGGCGGCGTCGTGGCGGGGGAAGCGGAGGTCGCGGGGGACGTGGGCCGAGCGGAGCGGGCGGGGCGGCCGGAATGCGCGGGAGGCGCGACGCGTGGCCGGGCGGAGCGCGGGGGGTGCGGGTCATGGGGGAGAAGGGGTAGCGGGTTCGGGTCGGGCGGGTCGCGGGTTGGGCAGACCCGATCCGACCCGTTAGGGTCAGGAGTCCGGTCCGGTCCGGTTTGGTTGGACCGGGTTCAGCCCGGTTCAGCCCGGTTTGAACCTTGTTCAACCCGGTTTATTTTGGGTTTATTTTAATTTTTAAATAAATTAGTTTTTGGGTTTTTAAAAATGTTTTCGGGTTCCAATAAATTCCAGGAAAATTATCCTAAGTCCAATATTTTATTTTACACCCAAAAATATTATTTTTATAATATTTTAATATATTTAAAAAATATTTAATTTTATTTAATGCCGAAATACCCTGATTTTTAATTAGTAAAAATTCCCGAAAAAATTCCAGAAAATTCAGAAAAATCCTGTTTTAAAAATATTGAAAAATCAGGGGGTTTACAACCCCCTAGTGAAACACTACACCATGGTACCAAAATACTATATTATACTCCATTCGTACACCAACACCACCATGATACTAACCCAAAACCAATAAAACATCAAATATATATGAAATATAACATTATTATAGTTAGGATAGTTAAATATAGTGCAAATAAGAGTATTTAATACAAGGAAGCTCCAACATATCCAAATTACCAAATTTACCTATACGTATCATGGCGTATCATGACACGAACTCTAAGTATCCAATTTTGTACACTAGTACACGAGCACAACCCATAATAGATACCAAATTTCTCATGGGAACAACACAAAAATACTTGGTGGACACAAATTCATAATTCAATCAAATGGCCTATAAAAACACATATATCAACTAGGAATATGTTGTCTACCATCTAATTCTCCATATATAGGATTGGATATAACTATGGATAGGTTCCTATTGGTTCAAATTGGATTTCTAACATAAAATTTGGTATAAAAAGTAAATTTACCTATTGGGAGTTAGATTCCAATAAAACTCTACCAAATTGGACACAATTAGAGTGAATGGACACCATCCTCCTAGCTAGGCTCCTTTCCAATGATCCTCCTTGTGCTTCAATGCACTAGGCCTCCATGGGAATATGGATTAGTAGAAATTTAGTGGTTTGGATTAGAAATTGGGATAAATTAAAAGTGGCTTGGGGAAGTAGAAGCTTGGGGAAGGAGTGAAATGATAAGAAAATGAATAGGAACTCCACCTAATTATGGCCGGCCACTAATGGTGGGTTTGGGTGTGGTTTAATTACAAGTTTTTTCTCTCCTCTTCCTAATTTGGTTTCTAGAACTATCATGAATGAAATCTTTTTGGTTAGAAAGAATTCTAATTAGTTATGAGAGGTATCTAACTATTTTAGAAGGGAATTTTCTATCCATGACAACTATTAACCACTTAATTAACTATAACTACATGATTAACAACTACTAGCAAAATTATAAAAATATCCTTAGTCCTAATTTTAGGTGGTTACAATCATACTCTCTAGAAAAATTTCGTTCTCGAAATTTAAGAATAACTAGGCTAGAAAAGATGGATTGGTCTTGAAGGAAATTACAACCTATACTATTAAAAACTTCAATAAGATCCCTTACAATCCTAGAAGAAAATATGAAGAAAGAAATGATATATATATATATATATATATATATATATATATATATATATATATATATATATATATATATATATATATATATAGCTCGAGATAGTACGTAATGTTCTTATGGAGTCATGGCTTGGCCTTGAATCCTCTAAAAAGCTATAAATCCAATGTAGGCACGAACATGAAAAGGAGATAGATTATCGAGAGATTATATGTTACCTCTCAAGGTAAACAGAGTCCAAAAAATTGTTCATATCATGAAGAATATAAAAAAGGCAAGAAATATTGGAGATAACTAGAGAATACAATCAACTATAATGGTTCAGAAAAGATTTCCTATACATCCTCTGAAATATTAACAAGAAGCCTATACCCATCCCTGTCTTAGGTTCTAGGAGAAGGAACAAGAAGTACTTAGATGGAGCCTCCTAGAGATGTAAAAATTTCCAATGTCTAAAGATACCCCATACCTATATTTACTACTTACACTAAGTATTCATTAAGCACCAACCTAGCCATAATACTTATTATAATGGGTTATTACTTCTAGTATCAGTGATACACTATAGCTCTAGTATATAAGTATACTTAACCTACTGATACACACTACCTAGGATACTATACTAACATTGTGAGATACTCTTCTTACTAGTACTGGAAAGATAGTCTACCAAACACTCAGATTCTCTATACATCCCTGTGGCACACAAGAAAATATTCACTAGTATGTTAATACTTATTCAAGATTACACTCTAACACACATACAGTCTCATATCTGTCACAATTCCTACAAACATAGGAACATTGCTTAACCACTCCGCTTGCAGATGAATACCTATATACACTCATACTCATGACTGGTGTACACACACACGATACCCTTCTACTTATCTAAGATACAAACCTGGCATATATACTAACTTTGCACCTACTGAGCACAAGACACTGTCAAACCCTGGTCCCGCAGGACCGAACGTCCTCGCATAGGTGTGATGCCACGCGAGCTTGGGTTGCGCCCGCGTATGGCAAGCACCTAAAACGCTCGAGTTAAGCTAAGCCAAAGGGTCTCACATATTGTACTAAAGATACGTAATAAGAATAAACATAAGTATAAAGTAAAAATAAGCTCTTTATTGATATGAAGTAAAGATTACAAGCGGTGATAGGCCGAGAATTATAATCGCTCAAGCTCTCTCTCTCTCTCTCTCATTAAAAAGAATATGCCTTCAGGCTTATAACTCGAATCAAACACTTTGGATGATGATATTTTTATATATTACATCCTGTATATGTGAGCTTCAGGTCCGTGTGTCATGCTCCAAGACACCAAGTGCGATCTGGCACCTCGATGCGTCAAGCGATCGCTGAAACCGTGCGATCCACTCCCTGCACCCTACATGCAATCTGGTTGGGTGTCAGTACATTGAATGCACTGGTGGGGAGGTCTTTCACCCATGCCACAAAACAAGTACGTTCATTATTTATGTGCACCGACTGATTATATTGTCTTTCTAGTCTTGCCTTAGGATAAGTTTCATGGAATAATAGATGTAAAGAATACTCGTATTTCAGGTCATGTCATACATTATATAACTGATTTCTTCTTACCCTTTTCTTACCATTTGGCTTTCTTGTTCAAGCACAATAGTAAAATCAAGTATATACTCTATGAAATAAAGAACACCTATGTGAACCCAATGTGTTTCAAGCGTGTCTCCGACTCAAACATGGTTTTACTTAAACCATAGGTGAAACATGGATTTGTTTCTACAGTGCAATGTGTCGTGCATCAAACTCCATCGTGTTACCCTTTTTCTTGTATACGGATTGTCGCTATTCATGCATGACTTATCTATATAAAGGTCACTAGATCTGCAAGCCATATTAAACATATCTTCTTGGATTGAACGGCTGTCTTCCCAGTTCGATAGCTATCCAAACTGGGCCTCCCGAACTATCATGCTAGAATTTTAAGCTAGCTTGCTAGTAACTTATCCTAGCATTCGTACTAGGACTACACTAGCATGGTCCTTATGGGCCGATACGATTCTGATGCATCGATAATCGTTTGAGGAATCTCTTCCTGGTGCAAAACCAGTTGTCCGTGACCATGGAACTATAACTACTCTACCACTTTCAATCCTAGCTGATAACTTCATGCTCGATTTTCTTTTATCCGAGGACCACACTTGGTTCCTTCTATCCAAGAAATTTATGCTCGATCTACTTTTCGATGACTTCCTGCTCGGAGAGTGGATAACTTCATTTGTTTTCTCTCCTGACTCGAAAAAACTACTGGATAGTCTTCCTTGTTTATGTATGCATAAGACTCTAATCTATCTCCGTGTCATATTTTGTGAAATGCGGTGCCTCGATATGTAAAGAAGAACTATTTTATGGCATATATAAGATACTCCTCTATGTGACTCAATATATCTAGTTTACACATATAGCAAGTAAATTCCATGTTCTATGTATATGATAAGGCAAGATTATTCCCTTAGCTATGTGTATTCACCTCTTTTATTAGTATGCAAATATTATCATTTAGAAACTAGCATGTATCGTTCCTTTTCTTAAATGTGCAGCTAAGCAGAGACAAGTTCATCGGAGCCACCAACCTTAGCAATGAATTGCATCGATCGAGCGAGACTCTGAGCGCGCCTCTGAAACGTCTAAGTCAAAATTTCTTATGAAAGATAAGTCAAATTGCCTTAGCACCAAGCGAGTCATCTCTTCGAGCTAGGCGGGATGGGTCGCTGCACTTGCGTCGTTTGAATCGGCTCTCCGGGTCGAGCAGAGTAGATTGTTATATAATACACCACTCGAAACAGTCTCATCATTGAGACTTCATGAACGCAAGTCGTCCTAACGTACCACTATTACATCTAACTCAAGTATAGGCTTCGCATCATTAGACCCGTTTTGAATACAACTTCCTACTCGTTCCCCTCTTTTCGCATCGTACTCGTGCTTAGCTAGTTTCATTAATTAACTCTATCATTAGATGCTATCAAACTTTAATACCCTCAATCGTTGCACTCCCGACTTAAGCTCTACTAGCGCAGAGCCACACTACTCAATGTAATGTATGATATAACTTACTAGACAAAAAATCTACCGCTAGGACGCGCCTACCTGAAATAAGAAAATTGCTAAGCCAATCACTCACCATCACCAAACCAAAACCAATAATCTCTAAGTCATCGCTCGAATCATCTACATGCTCTGACTCGATCTCCATTGCGCCTTAGCACGGAGCTAAATTGCTTAACACAGGGTATGTTCTAATCCTTCGCACACGAAATCTTAGGCCAAGGAAGCTTTTTTAAATCGTTGTACTCATCCATGTGCATCCAAACACATTTACCTATAACTAAATTCGAGTTCATCATATCGCTGAGTCTGAATCGTGTACATATTCAAGTCGTCCCCTAAATATATGCATTTCAACCAAGCTTAGCGATAATGAAGTCAGACAAGCTACTTGTGATAAATCCTTACTTCTGAATTGCCGATCATTTCACTAACTCGACTAAACCGATCTATAGTTCATTTTATTATTGCTATATCAATCCTCAAGATGACACGATTCATTTCTCAAGTGTTTTCGTCTTATGAAATCACAATGATACCTCAAGCAAAGTCGACCAAAATCTAAGTTAATTCTAATCCAACTCAAACCATGCATTGTACTACCATCAAGTACGTCTTTCAAGCAATGATTCAATTTGTTATCCCAACTTTACCTAAGCATCACCAATTCTGATCATAAGTATTTCGTCCAACAAATCCTTGATACTTGCCTCCTTCGTTTCCATCGCACGACCTATTCAATATATCGACTAGCATTCAAGTCTTATCGTTTATCTCGATCATCTTAAACATAACTTTACTAGCTTAGACTCCCAATTTCAAGTCCTAACTCTAAGTCTTGTTGGCCCAGTTATATCATCTATCCGAATGATACTCCAAAGTCGGTCATACAGGTTCAACTCATGGCAAAGGATCGTCTGCCTAACCACTAGGTCAGCTCTCCCGTTTATAGGTATAGTTTAAGTTCACGAATCTCATATTGTAATCTGTTGTACGATCCTTTTCCCAAGATCCTAAGTTTAAACCATTGTTCATTCATATGAGGTATTCTACCCAAGCTCGCTTTACTCAGATTTCTAAACATCGAGCAATGATCATCCTATCCCCATAAACACATTTGTTTTACTGGGTCCGAGTTCATTCAGCAAAGCCATCCTGCAGTGAGTCTGTTCCAACGCAATCCTCAAAATACAATCATCGATACACTCTTTCGAGTAACGCAAATATTCTAGTCCTTAGGTCTAAACTATGACACCCACTTAGTCCATTTCGTGATTTCGATCACCGAATCATAACCCAAATTCTCTAAGCCATTCATTTCCAATTCACAACTCTAAACCACCAACTGAAAGTTATATTTTCTAAGTCACCCAATCCTGATTCAAATTCATAAGTCATCTAATGATTGCTACACATTCGATCACAAATCCATCGAGCGTATCTTACTTTACTTTAGACTAACTCATCCTCAAAACATGTTTGATTCACTTGTATCCTTAAACTTGCTTTATAGCGTCAAACCATAAGTTAAAATGATCCTCCAATTGTCATGTCTCGATCTTCCGTAAGTTCGATCATCCCCGCTGGACGTGATATAATCACACCAACACTCCCGTAGGATGATCGGCTCCCTCATCCGGACGTGACACCGTGCGAGCCTGGAGTTGCACTCACACAAGAAAAGAATGTTAAACGTTATGGTTATCATCGAAATAACAAAGACACTTTATTGTCATACTTTATTTCATCCATATTATATATTAATATATCAAGTCATGTTCATTTAATAATCTTTTACGCCATGATCAATATTCGCCTAGCTAAGTCGTCCAAACTTTAATGTTATCATTCGATCAATTCGTAGTCCACATCTAGCATTTCTTACAACAACAAAGTTACAAGATCAATTATATAATCTACTTGTCGTTTGTCCAACTAGGAAATCCTCTAGCAAAATTTTATTTACCTTCATTACGTTTTATTTTATCAAGTTTGTCTCCATAATTATCGAACATGTCAGGCCCTGATCTCCCGCGAGTTTGATCATCTCTGCTGGACGTGATATCGCCATGCCAAAACTCCCACGGGACAATCGTTCTCATCCGGGTTTGATGTCGAGTGCTATCTTTCGAACTAGATTAAATATCTACTCATCCAATTCAAGATCAAATCCAATCTCGTCTACCTCAAATCATCGAACCACATAATTTATTAACTTGTATCAATCCATGCTATCTTCTAACTATCGATATCGTAGAAACTTATTCAAATTCGAAACCACAACATCCATACTCAAGATAAAATTTCTATCGAGCGATATCCTTCTAAATATAAATATTTCATGCACGCTATCACCCATAGCGCTAACGTTTAATCAAACTAATTTTGATCATATCCTCGAGTCTCCAATTCTGACACAAAACCTTATTCCCATTGATTAAATCCAAAGTCGCACTTACGATCTACTAAGTTTCCTTGACCAAGATATTCATCAATTTTATCGTTCTAAATCCTTATTTAATACCATTTTCAATTCGCACAACTTATCCATAAATCGTCTGAACAAACTTATAAGATATTCGACTCCACGCTAACTAGATAATACTCATTTTAAATCTTTGCATAATCTTGTATCTTACTGATAGACTCGTTGCTACCCAAAATCCTCTATTCGCTCAAAAATTTCCAAGATGATCCATACACCACTTAGGGTTCGAGCTACTCTATGAATCCTCAAAATCTATTCTATCCTCAAATTGATTATTCATCCCGAGGCTATTGTATACACCACTCAGGGATCAAGTTATCCAAATAAATCCTCAATCCTGTTCGCATCGTTCACTCGCATATCTATCCGAATCATTCCTTAAAACTCATGTACAATCCCTTTGTATCGCCTCGATAATCTTAGTCTTGTATATACCTCTATTGATAGTCATCCACACAAACTATACTTTGATTCATAAGTTATCGACACGAATATCCAACCAAACCATTTTTTAAAATCCAAGCATGATCCTCTATATTTGCCTTAGCGATAACCGAATACCGACTCTATCGATTACCATTCTAAGTCTGGCTTATCCTCGGCCGAAAGATATCCAATCTCACTCTAATCTTGCTCGTACCAAAGGGTCTAGGTGTCCGATACTCGGCACGACTTAGCCAAAAGGCTGTATGTAGAGCTATCCCATTCAAACGATACTCTAGTCTCGCATACCAACTTGTTAGTATTCATGTAAAGCTATTCTTGTTTGCACATAACTTGCTAACTCTAGCACGAGTCTTCTCACATAAAGTCCGACATAACTCGGCACAAAAGTCATCGTATAACTATCTCGTCAAACAATTCATCTGCACAAATTTTTGAAAATATTTAGTCTCATTGTATGGAACATCCATCGAAACATTGTGAGAGAGAGAGAGCATTGTAACACTGATCGTAAAGTAAATTTCCAAGCATAAAGAGAAATCAATATGAGTCCAAGAACATAAAGCCGTGCTCTAATACCAAAATATCATGTTCCGGTCCCGCAGGACCGAACATCCTCGCTTGGACATAATGTCGCGCAAGCCTGAGTTGTGCCCGCGGAAGGCAAGGACCTGAAACGGACGAGTTAAGCTAAGTCACAGAGTCGCACAGATTATCCCAAAGCAGCGAAACAAGAATAAACACAAGTATGAAGTGAAAACAAGCTCTTTATATATATGAAGTAAAGATTACAAATGGCACTAGGCCAAGAATTACAATCGCTCATGCTCTCTCTCTCATTACAATATGTATGCCTTTAGGTTTACAATTCGAATCAAATACTGTAGATGATGATGTTCCCATATATTACGTCCCGTATATGTGAGCTTCAGTTCTGTACGCCACGTTCTAAGATGCCAAGTATGATCCGGTGCCTCGATGTGTCAAGCGATATACGAAACCGTGCGATCTACTCCCTGCACCCTGCATGCAATCTAGTTGGGTATAATTATATTGAATGCAGTGGCAGGGAGGCCTCTCGCCCATGCTACAAAATATGCATGTTTATTAGTTATGTGCACCGACTGATTATATTGTCTTTATAGTCTTGCCTTAGGATAAGTTTTGTAGTGCCCCGTTCTCCCGGTGTGGAGAGCGCGGCTAAGAAACATAAGACAGTATCGTTCGATCGGGATAGATTGAATTAAGAACTCGTCCTCGTTATGGATTTATTTCTTCGGAATCGATTCCCATATTCAGTGGACCGTGCCCCCGGGATCGACTTAGCGGCAGAGTCAGGAGGGACCTCTCCGCTGCTATCTTTTATTGCCTCGGTTTTCGATGTCACTTGTTGCTTTCGTGCTTTGAGTTGGTTTTAGGATTTGCTTGTTTTTCTTGAACAGTTTTGATAGTTTTCATTATTTTTGTTCATTGAACTGCACTTCAATTTTGAGATTGGAAAAGTGGAAGAGGTATTGATCGAGCTATTCATAATACAGGTGAACGAGCAGTAGGCGGCTTGCGAGCGGAGTCGTGAAGTGCCTCTTTCCTTCTCCCTTCCAACAATCTAAGTGAGTGGCTACCAACCCGATTAGCTAGCCCTGCTTCCAAGCTTCACATCTATAAATCTGCACTCTTCTTTGCCCCGATCAAACGATACCAAGTAATAATAAAAGATACCAAGATAAAAAGAGAGTAGGCTTGGACTATATTGCGTGTCAACAACTCAACGAACGGATGGTAAACTGCATGCTTGTTCGTTTGGAAATAAATCATGAATTATTGCTTGTCTTGTGCAAATACATGTCTCATACTCGTGTTGCCTGAAGTGCATGAATGTTTAGCAATTATTGATATGTCTTGTACTCGTGTTGCCTCGAAGACATAAACTGATTGTTTAAGAAAGTGTATTGTTCGATCATGGACAACTTGTGCATAAGGGTAAGTTCTGCGGACGGTCGCTGGGGCACTGGCACCGTTCCAATCTGGGTGGAACTCGTATGTAGTCATCGTATGCTGGAGGGGATGGCTTGCAACGCATCGTGTGCTTGTCGTATTCTCGTTGCATGCTATCCCTGTCCTTGACTATGTTCGTTATGGCACCATGCCAGTGATCATCGTGTATATTTAAACCTGTTGCAAACTAACTTGTGTCTTCGTGGCAGGGAAGGCAAGGTAAGTATTGTGCAGGTGATTCAGACGGTCAGGTAAAATCTACCGAACGGTGGCACATTCATTTCAGTAAATTCTATATGCTGCTTACTTGTAAATAAACTAAGGCAAGATAGAAACCCACAATTATGCATGCTTCATTAAAAAACGTATTGATTGGTATAGTTTGGTTAGCTCGCCTTCACCAGTATGTTTCGACATGCTGACTCTTGTTAAAACAGGTTCTCCGTACCAAGGCGAACCGAGCGAGGAGCCGAAGTCGTCTTCCCGATCCAGTCCAGCTGTTGGCGCATCTTCATCGCGCCCCTTGAAGCATTTTAAAGACTGAAGCTTGCAACTCTTCATACACAATGCAGCTTCATGGCAAAGCCGTCCTCCAGCCTGGAAGTCCTTATCATTTTGAAGTTATAAAGGGATGTAATGTACATGACTGCTATCTTATTTTGAGTCAACACTTTTGTAAGCCCGTACGGCATATTAGCTGACTCGTTCAGGAGTTTGTAATAGATGTTCATTATCAATAAAGAGAACTTTTCCATGTTTCAAATCTGTGTTTCAATTTATCTGCGTACTCTGAATATGTGCTTGCTATGCAAATCATTAAAGCCTTGTACGGGCGCAACCCCAGGCCTGCACTGCGGTCACGATTCGGGGGACGCCTCAACGATTCTATGGAATCGGGTCGTGACAAGTTTCATGGCATAGTAGATGTAAAGAATACTCGGGTTTCAGGTTGTGTCATGCAGTATATAATTTAGTTTGTCTTACCCTTTTCTTACCATTTGGTCTTTCCTGTTCAAGCACAGCAGTAAAATCAAGTATATACTCTACGAAATAAAGAACATCTATGTGAACCCAATGTGTTTTAAGCGTGTCTCCGACTCAAACACGATTTTACTTAAACCATAAGGTAAACCGTGCATCCGTTTCTACTGTATGATGTATCATGCATTAAACTCCATCGTGTTACCCTTCTCCTTATACGTGGATTGCCGCTATGCATACATGACTTTTCTAAATGAATGTCACTGGATCTGCAATCCATATTGGACATATCTTCTTGGATTGATGACTGTTTTCCAATTCGGTAGTTAGCCAAACCGGGGCTCCCAAAACATCCTGCTATAACTTCAAGCTAGCTTGGTAGTAACTTATCCTAGCATTCATAGTAGGACTACTCTAGCGCAGTACTCCTGGTCCGACACGATTCTGATGCCTCGACAATCATTCGAGGACTCTCTTCCTGGTGCGCAACCAGTTGTCCGTGACCATAAAAATACTCCACCACTTTTAATCCTAGCTGAGAACTTCATGATCGATTTTCTTGTATCTGAGGACCATACTCGGTTTTTTCTGTCAAAGAACTTCATTCTCAGTCTCTACTTTTCGAGGACTTCCTGCTAAAAGAGTAGATAACTTTATTTGCTTTCTTCTCCTGACTCAGAATGACTACTAGATAGTTTTCCTTGTTTACTTATGCATAAGACTCTACTCTAAATTCGTGTCATATTTCGTACAATGCGGTACCTCAATATGTAAAAAAAATTACTTTGTAGCATATATAAGATACTACTCCATGTGACTCAATATCTCTAGGTTATGTAGATAGCAAGTAAATTCCATGTTCTATACATATGATAAGGCAAGATTATTTTCTTAGCTATGTGTATTCCTATCTTTTATTAGCATACAAAGGTTATCGCTTAGAAACTAACATATATTATTCATTTTCTTAAGTGTGCAGAGACAGATTCATCAGAATCACCCACCTTGCGATGAATCGCATCGACCGAGCGAGACACCGAGCGCGCCTTTGAAATATCTAAGTCTGAACTTCTTCTGAAGGACAAGTCTAATTTACTTAGCACGAAGCGAGTCATCTCGCCGAGCTAGGCGGGATGGGTCATTATACTTGCGCCATTTGAATCGGCTCTCCGGGTCGAGCGGAGTAAATCGTTACACTAAATTATACACATGACACTCATGTGATACCCTCTTACCAAGGTACTCAAGTATTTGATCTATATCTAATACTCAAGTATCTTATCTATATCTAATATACTAGCCACTAGATTACTCGTATCCTAATTATTTATGACACTTGAGATATCTCGTATCTTGATACTCAAATACTCCGATCATATCTTGATATCTAGATACAAACCAATGCACTAACACGTAACAATCACTCTAGGATACTCACTTGTATCTTGGTATCAATATAAACATATATAAATACTTTGTATCCACTATAACACTAATATATTTTGATATCACACTGGTACCATTCTACCCATCATATAATTTACTGATGCATAACTACTCCCACACTTCAATATACTAGCAAATATGCCCACACCACTGAAACTTACTCCCACACAGGTTACCCCTCCTTTCTCACTGCCTTGAACACCTGCACTCTTATTCCTAATGATACTCCCTTACATACCCTACATTAATTATACTGATACACCTAACTGATACTATCACATATAATAATAATCATTGATACTAAACTGATACACTACATATATCATATAATACTCATCCTAATCTTGATACACCCTAGACACTTGTACAATCTAGGCACTCTTGGTAACAGACACTAACTTCATAACTCTACTTGTCACATGCACTTAACACTATAGGATACCAACTTGACACCAACCTGCCCACTGTCACATTATTTGTATCTCTAATACCCAGACTCCACTTCCTGATACTCATAAAACACCCACACTTGTACTTTACTTCACCACTCATGCACTCACTCATACATTACTCACTGTGAAATTGTGCACACAGTTCTAGTCACCCTACTTCCCTCCCCTATAAATATCACTTACTAACATATATACACCCTCAAGTACTAGGTGATACACTCCACACTAGACACATACTTGTGCACACACATCTACACACACCAATGCTCAATATTCTCCACATAGAATAAGTCCTATTACCTAGCACATCATAACTCTAATACCAGCACACTCACCTACACACTTATGGACATTATTCTACCATGGCATGCTCACTAGTACTTCTCATGGGTACACATTCTCTTTCTCATGACACAACCAAGTATCAAGCATAATAGAATATCAAGATTTCATTAATACCCAACACAAATTCATGATACTCAATTGATACATTGATCCCACTTCTATATGAATCTATGTATCTAAAACATGCACGATGACATTGATACCAATACCTAGAATTATAAATTGGTACATTACTCTCTCTTCTAACTCTCTTATTTTCTGATACCATTGGTACCTATTACTAACTATACTCTGACACCTGTCATAGAACTATTATTACAAAAGGTACTACACTATGAGTTATTTCTAGGCTTATACACTGATACCTAATGCTAACATACCTAACTTGGAACCACTCACAGACTCACAAGTTATACTTCCAACAATCAACACTGTTAGACTTGGGGAGGCAGTTTGACTTGGGAAGGCAGGTTAGACTTGGACAGGCAGGTTAGACTTGGGAAGGCAGTTTGAGAGCCTCATTCAGGGGAGCATATTTGTGGAGGAATACGCCGCAGAGTTCGGTAGGCTGAGCCAATTTACGAAGTATTTGGTGAGAGAGCCGGAGGTATGAGCTATCCATTTTTGCAAGGACTGAACCGGGAAGTGAAGATCCTCATTCTGTCTTTTATGAGACCTACTCGGAGATACTTGTGGAGGCACACAAGGTTGAGCAGAAGTTAGGTTTAAAGCTCAAGAGAGATTGTGATTCTTTTCTGGGGGCTAACAGCAGCACAATAACTGCCAAGCGTCCTCATTTCTAGTCCAGGCCTTTTTAGCAGCCGCAGCAGCACCAGACTCCAACTAGGGCACCATTTTACCAGGCATCGCAGCAGCAGAGACAGTTATTTCAAGCTTCCTACAACTACTGCAAGAAGTCCAGCCATATCTGGAAAGTTTACAAGAGGAGGCTGGGGGTTTGTCTATATTATGGTACCGAAGGGCATCAACTGAGAGAGTGTCCTTCCAATCCTCGTCGTGCAGTTCAGGGAGGTGCAGTTCAGGGAGCAGCTCCAGCTCCAAGGATACAGGCGAGGCCACCTGCAGTACAGCCGAGGGGACCGCCACTTCCGTCCCAGCAGCAGCGTTATGCCCTGCGCCAATATCAGGGAGGTTCATGTCAGGGACGAGCATTCGCTATGATAGTCAAGGAGGTTGAGCCTACCGGAGATGTCATCGCAGGTTCTGTTCTTCTTGATTCTATTCCAGCTTTAGCTTTATTTGATAGTGGTGCTTCCCATAATTTTGTATTTGTTTTTTTTGCTCTGAAGCATCGTTTGGTAGCTGAGTTTTTGCTTAGGACTTGCAAGATCATGACCGGGGAAGGAATTATCCTGGTCAATGATATTTGTAAGGATCAAAGAGTTACTCTAGGAGGCTGGGAGCTGAGTGTGTGTCTACTTGTAATGTCACTTTTGAGCTACGATATTATACTCAGGATGGATTAGTTGAGTATGCACCATGCTAGTATAGATTATAGAGGAGGTAGAGTTTTGTTTAGTCTGCCAGGAGAGCCAGAGTTTGAGTTTGCTAAAAGAGCTATAGAACAGGAAGAAGGCATTATTTGTGGAGCTATGATGGAAGACAAGGAGTTATCATATCCGTTGATAGCAAAGTTCTTAGATGTGTTTCCTGAGGAATTACCAGGATTGTCGCCAGATCGAGATATTGAATTCTTTATAGACTTGGTGCCAGGTGCAGAAGCAATTTCATAACATGTCTATAGAGTAAAGAACAGTGAGATGGTCGAGCTAAATAAGCAGGTGGATGAGTTGCAGGATAAGGGATTTATCAGATTGAGTTCTTCACCGTAGGAAGCTCCGATATTATTTGTACCGAAGAAGGATGGATCGATGCGCATGTGCATCGATTATAGGGCATTGAATAAGATCACTATCAAGAATAAATACCTGTTGCCACGGATTGATGACCTGTTAGATCAGTTGAGTAGTACCAAGGTATTTTCCAAGATAGACTTAAGATCAGGCTACCACAAGGTAAAAGTGAAGCCGGAGGACATACCAAAGACTGCTTTTAGGACTTGGTATGGTCAGTATGAGTTTATGGTGATGTCGTTTGGGTTGACTAATGTCCCGGCGGTATTTATGAATTTGATGAACAAGGTATTCCATCAGTACCTTGACAAGTTCGTGGTGGTGTTCATCAATGACATGCTTATATACTCGAAGACACCAGAGGAGCACGAGGAGCATTGCAGATTATGTTGGATGTGATGTGGAAGGAGAAGCTATATGGAAAGCTGTCCAATTGTGAGTTCTTCCTGGACAGGATAGAGTTCTTAGGATATGTCATGATTGGTGATAGAATTTTAGTAGATCCGAAGAAGATCACAGCAGTGGAGTCTTTGAAGACCCCGAGTTCAGTAGCCGAGATCAGGAGTTTCTTGGGTTTGGCAGGCTACTACAGAAAGTTTGTGCAAGATTTTTTGAAGATTGCTGAGCCGATGACCAGACTCACCAGGAAGGATGTAGAGTTTGTTTGGACAGAGGAATGCCAGGTTGCTTTTGAAGAATTAAAGAAGAGGTTAACGTATGCTCCTATTTTGACGTTGCCATCAGGGTCTGGAGGTTTCACTATTTATAGTGATGCGTCGGAGAAAGGTTTGGGTTGTGTTCTTCAATATAATAGAAAAGTGATTGCCTATGCATCCAGGCAGTTATGTCCTCATGAGAAGAACTATCCTACCCACAATTTAGAGTTGGCAGCAGTTATTTTTGTCCTGAAGTTGTGAAAACACTATTTGTACGAAGAGCGTGTGAAGATCTTCACCGATCGCAAGAGCTTGAATTACGTTTTCACGCAGAAGAAGTTGAACATGAGGCAGCGTCGGTGGTTGGAACTGATAAAAGATTTTGACCTCACTTTGCAATATCATCCTGGAAAAGCCAATGTAGTTGTCGATACCTTGATCAGGTATCCGGTAGCTATATTGCTGACACAGGATCGGTATTTATTGGAGGACTTGGAGAGCTTGGGCATTGAGGTGATAGTTCCTGGGTTTACTATACAGATATGGGGGTTGCAGATACATTCAGAGTTGATGGACAAGATCAAGGCAGCCCAGTATGAGGATGTATCTCTGAGGAGCATCAGAGCTCTAGTGAGAGCAGGATTGGAGGATAATTTCATCATTGCTGAGGATGGTTCTTTGCGATATGGTGTTAGATTGTGTATGCCTAGTGGGGAGCTGCATGAGGAGATGTTGCAGGAAGCGCATCGCTCTCAATATTTTATATATCCAGGTGCCAATTAGATACATCGAAATATGCAGAAGAGTGTGGTGGTATGGCATGAAGAGGAAAGTAGTACAGTTTGTATCCAGATGCTTAGTATACAGCAGGTGAAAGCCGAGAGGCAGAGGCCAGGCAGTTTACTTCATCTATTACCCATTCCAGAGTAGAAGTGGGAGCACATTATTAGGGATTTTGTGTTCGGCCTTCCACGATCTCTAGGAGGGAAAGACGCAATTTGGGTCATCGTTGACAGGTTGACTAAGTCGGCCACTTTTTGTCTTTCAAGGTGGGTTTGTCTACGGAGAAGCTGGCAGAGATGTATGTGAGGCAGATCGTCAGGATACATGAGGTTCCATCAGTATAGTCTCGGATTGGGATAGTCGTTTCACTTCTTATTTCTGGAGGAGTTTGTAGGCGAGTTTGGGCACCCAGCTCAAGTTCAGTACTGCATAGCACCCCAGACAGATAGGCAGTCAGAGAGGTCTATTTAGACTCTCCAGGATATGCTGTGCACTTATGTACTAGATTTTGGGGGATCTTGGGAGGACCATCTCTATTTGGTAGAGTTTGCTTACAACAATGGCTACTAGGCTAGTATAGAAATGTCACCATTTGAGGCTCTGTACGGTCGGAGATGTCGTACTCCTTTTTCATGGGATGGTATTGGAGAGAGAGTTTTTTAGGGCCAGAGATGGTTGTGGATGCAGCGGAGAAGGTTAAGCTGATCAGAGGCAGACTTCGAGTGGCGCAGTACAGACATCGGCATTGGGCCGATAGCCACCGGAGACCTTTGGAGTTTGAGGTATAGTTTTAAATTTTTGTTTTGTGCTTGATATTGGTTGTTTATTATAGATTATGTTCTTAAGGTTGTGTTTTGTTCTTGGTTGGTGGTTTGATGTTTTTGAGGATTTCTCCGACGCGAGGCACAATTCGCTTCGGTGGAGTCGGAAAGCTTAGTCCGCGATTCATCAGACCTTTCACTATTTTAGAGAGGGTCGGTACAGTTGCTTACAATAGTAGACTTGCCACCTGTATTGGAGGGAGTGCACAAAGTATTTCACGTATCATAGTTGAGGTGGTACGTGGCGGATCCTAGTCACGTATTGGATCACTCAAAGATAGAGGTGGGCCCTACTCTTAGCTATCCAGAGCAGCCAGTTGAGATTCTAGATAGGAGAGAGAAAGTGCTGAAGAACCAGACTATTCTCTTGGTACATATCGCATGGAGGTATCACTCTCAGGGGAGTCTACCTGGGAGAGAGATGATGAAATATGAGAGCGTTACCCATATTTGTTTATGCCTTGAGGTATGTACTTTTCTCGTTATGTTTTATTCTTTTCTATTCTATTTTGTTTTTTGGGGTTGTTTCGTCTTTGAATTTAGAGGACAAAATTATTTTAAGGGGGTAGATTTGTCACTACCATATTTTCTAGGAATGATATTTTGGTCATTTCATAATTAATTAAATATTGTACATATTGTATAATTATTTATTATATTATTTAATTATTGTTAGATATTAGTTTATTGTTTTGAATTTGTGTTAGTAGACCTAACTAGTTTATATTAGATCCATGGACTAACATTTATACTTAGTTAGAATTGAGCCCATTTATAAGCCCATTCATTATGAGTGATTAATTAAATTAAATCCATTAGACTAGAACCTTCCCTCCTAATTATTTCTTCATGAAAGGCCCAAAGGAGTATTTTAGACTTTATATAGTATATTGGGAAGGGGCTAAGGGGGGCGGCCATTTAAAATAGGGGGAGAAATTTCTCTCTCATATTTTTTATTATAATTCTAGATCTAGAATTCTCTCTTCCCAATTTCATCTTTTCCACACCAAATTCCACCCAAATTCTTTTCTAAATCACTATTGAAGGCTATTAGAGCAAGGATCTACAATGAGGAAGCAAGGATCTATAAGGAGAAGCAAGGATCTACAAGTTGGAGGCCAATTTTATCTACTTTGGAAGTTTTATTGGGAATCCATCCTCTAATAGGTATAATTCAGTTTTTCCTCTTTGTGTAGACTCTAAATCTATTTTTTTTTAATCATTAGGAACCACACCATATGATGAGGCTACCCATAGGAATTGAAATTAGGTCCATAGGAGGCCTATGGAGAAAGTTATGGTGTATTTTGTGTCAATTTTGGGAGAATTTCGAGATTGACACATGTTGTGTTTGTTAATTGGTCGATTAGACCAAATTATAATATGTTTGATTGTTTGTGGCTAGTGTCATGTCCATAATTGGATACGTGTAGGCTGTATCCTAATAATTTGGAGATACAGGTTGATTTAGGGGGTTTTCCTCCGACACGGAACTTTGTGCATGTCATATTTTGACACGGACATGTAAATGTATAATTGACTCTTCATATTGTTCATAGTTATTATTTTAGACTTGCTCGTGTCCTTCGGGGTACATTTGGTTTTGTGGTGGACTCGCATTGTAAGCGTATCATAGATCTAGTGTGATACAGGTGCGATGCACTCCACGTGTTTGTTGCATTGCATTTGTAGATTTAATTTGCATTATTCATAGCTATTGGTAATATATATATTTATATGTATATATATATAGTGTTATGTATATGTATATAGATATCTATATATATGTATGTATATATATATATAGATATATAAGTACTAGTGGATAGATATCTATATATATCTACTTATATTGTATTTATGAATGTGTATGCATAGTTCTATATATATATATATATATATATATATATGAAGTATGATTTATATATATATATACATAAGTAATTTTATATATGTATGTGTGTATGTTACTTATGACTCTGTATCCATATATTGATATATTTATGTATCCATATATATTGAGATGTATATATATATATTGAGATGTATATAGTTATATATATATATATAAATATGTATATATATATATATATATATATATATATATATATATATATATATATATATATATATATATGTAACTCTTATCCTTACATATAAACATATATAAATACAATAATGATTACACATACATATAAACATATATAAATACAATAATGATTACACATAACTATACATACATATATATATATATATATATATATATATATATATATATATATATATATATATATATATATATATATATATATATAGGTGCTTGTGTGTGTATGTGTTTGTGAGTGTTAAAGAGGGTCGGGCAACACTAGCATTTACCAGTGCACTGAAGCATCATCAGCAGCAAATGCTCGAGGCTGCACGAGCAGTGGCCAGCTTGAGCTCACAGCAATCGAGCAGCAACAACACTAAAGCAATGCAGTGGCAGCGGGATGCAAAAATTGCTGTAGCAGCAGCAACAGGCACCACAGCAGTTTAGCTAGCATGTTGCACAAGCTAGCAGCAGCAACAGTGAGAAGTTCAGACTCCAGTACAGCAGCAGCAAGCATGGAGAGCAGAGCAGTTTTAGCATCACCTGCACCATCGAGCAGTGGTAGTTTCAGTATGTTGCTGCAGCATCAGTGCATCAACAGAGGCAGTGAAGCATAGCTGCATGTGCAGCAACTACACCAGTAGCAGCAACAAGTATCATCAGGTATGGCTAGCTAGTAGTTAGTAGTAGTTAGCTTGGTTAGTTTAATAGTTAATTAAGTTATCTATTTAGTTAGTTATATATACATATGTACTTGTTGATTAGTTAGTAGTTAGATATATATACAAACCTATGTATGTATGTATGTATGTATATATGTATGTATGTATGTATGTATGTATGTATGTATGTATGTATGTATGTATACATTAGTAGTTGGTAGTTAGTATAGCATGATAGTTGTTAATTTATAGTTTAGTTTGGGTAATTAGTATATGTTGGTTATACTTAGAGTGTAGGGTAGTTAGCTATATACTAGAGTGACATTACCTTGAGGTACCAAGGTAAATGTCAAGGTATTGAGGGATGCTCAAGGTATTTGATTTTGGGTATCGAGATGGGTGTGTAGTGGTGCGATACCACATTGATTCAAAGGCAAGGTATCCACTTAGCATTAGATTAGTTAGGATTGTTATATAATATTGATTGTATATGCATATTGTGACTTTTTCATATCTTTGAGTTGCATATCTTACGATACGGTATCTTAGTATCCTTGTTTAGCTAGTGTGGCCTAGTTACATAGTGTAATGACCCAATATCTTAGAGTTAGACTCATGCAATCTAGAAATAGGTAGGTTGACCAAGTTTGACCAATTTGACTTAGAGTTGACATAATTTGACTATTTTGACTTAGAAATGACTCTTTGACCTAGATGTTGACTAGTTTCACATATTTTCTTTCCGAAACTTTTTATTGATGTAATATTCCATATCTAGTTCTTTGAGGCACCGTACCGGACATTTGTGATACTGTGCACCGGATTTCATACGAGTACATTCTCTGATAGTTTTTTATTTATGATATCCTCTATGTCTCTTATATCTAGTGTAGATATCCTTGATTTTTTGACAAGCTGGTTACACAGATTGGTATATCTGGTTCTCGTCATGAGATATTATTCCTTGGTATGTATGGTATATCTTGTGTAAGCCTTGTTTTCTTGTTCTTCTTATATATGTACAAACACTGATTCTTGGGGAGACTTGCTACCTTTCTAGAGAATCCCGTGTCATGACGTACCATGGTTGGATCCATTATACCACTCGGGGGCGGGGAGTATATAGTGTAGATATGTGATCATACCCTCCTTGAATCAAGTATTGTTCATTAAATAGTGTTAATCATACACCGTACGTATGATTAGCCAGGCCATTAATCTTGTATCAAGTTCCCAAGCCGATCATATGTTAAAGCTGGTACTCATTCACTTAGTCATTAGTATTTCTTGTACATTTTTATATTGCTCATTCTTGTATTTATTTCTAGTATTTTTTTTATTACATATCTCTTGTATCTATATATTGCATCTTGTATATTCACATCTATTTACTGTTACATAGTTTATATTATTTATTTGAACTGCTGTTAGAGATGTACTCTGCTCCTTTCCTGACTGGATATATTTTTCCTAGATGACATTGAGGAGTGGTACCCCACTCATTATGGGCCTCGGGATATTGTGGGCTTAGAGCCAGAGACCTTGGCTCAGGAGGGTCTCATCCCGACTGAGACAGACGACCCGGGACTTGTAGCATCTTAGTTATTCCTTTTGTACTGGATTTGTCTCCAGCTTACTTTTAGTATTTCTCGGACTCATTTGATATTATTTTTGTCTCATGGGTTGCATTGTGACTCTCATATTATTTTATCATATTCGTGCTATTTTCCATCTTAGATCTGTGATTGAGTATATTCATATTGTTGGTGGCATATTTATATTGATAGATAGTTTACCCAAACAGCGTTCTACCTCCGATGTTACGGCGTAGGCTGGGCATTTTTTTGACTTGCATCCCTACACTGGGTGCGGGTCGTGACAAAAAGTTACATGAATACGTACTTCGAGAAGTCATCAATGAAAGCAATAAAATACTTCATACTGATCTTTGTGGATAATTGCTTGAAGTCACATATATCTGAATGCACCAACTCCAGAAGATCTATGCTTCGGTTCACCCTTTTGTATGTCTTTTATACTATCTTCTTCAGCGCATAGACTTCACATTTCTCCACCTTCTTACCCTCACATTTGGAGATAAGACCTAGACTAGACATTTTTAATGATTCTTTTATAATGCATATGTCATAATTTATTATGCCATAACTCAAGAGGATAACAAGAAGAAGAGACTCCATTAACCCTTTCAGAAGGAGTTACAAGTTGAAGCATGAATATTCCTTCAGTAAGATCACTTTTCCAAAATATGCTCCTTTGTAGGACATCACCATCTGACCAACATTAATGTCCATCCTCAAGCCTACATAGCACAGTAGACTTCTTGAGATCAGTTTCTTGGCAATCATAGGTACGTTCTACACGTTCTCTAGTGTCAGTAACTTTTTTGAAGTTAACTTCAGCACCACTGTCCTGATCTCAGGGACTTCTGCTTGAGACTTGTTCGCTGTTGAGACCTTCTCAAAAGTAGGTTTGTATTTGGTAAATAAGTCCTTCTTAGAGCACATATTGCAAGATGCACTGGTATCCACCAACTAGTCAATGTCCACACCAGATGACTCAACCTATGCAATCATAGCAATCTAGTTAAGTTCACCTTGCTCTTTCATTTTTGCCTTGGACTTGTAGTCACTCTTGTAGTAGCCCTTCTTGCCATAGTTGTAGAAAGTCACGTCAAGCGTGGGTCTTGGCTTAAAAAGAGCTAAATTTACCTTATGCTGGTTTAAGTCGTTACTTTTTTCTTATATGGAACCTTTTGCTTCCCCTTGGGATCTACAGAATGTACCATATTAGCGGTAGTCAATTATTTAGACAAAGTATCCATTTTTAATTTTCCTCTGATTTTTTCTTTGATGTGGATCCAGTACAAAAGGTCCTCTATCTGGATCTTCATCTTCTTATAGTACATGTTTGTTTTGAATTTGATCCATCCTAGAGAACGTTTGGTGATTATAGCACCCACCATGAACTTGTCCTCTTGTATCATGTCTTCTTCCTCCAACTTCAGCTACAGCTTCAAAATTTTTTTGACTTGAGGTAGCAACACCTTCTCATCTTCAAAAGTGAAGAATTTTTTTTGATTAGATGGATTTTAACAACTTCTCATTAGTCTAGTAGTGTTTCTCGATAGACTCCCAAACATTTCTCACTTTATCTTTTTTGCTATAGGACTCTGTCATGGAGTCATCCATGTCATATAATATTAACAACCTACAAATATGTCACAATCCGCACCCAGATGATCGGGGCATGAGTATATGGTACGTCCAGCCTACGCCGCAATATTGGCGGTAGAACGATGTCTAGGTCAATAATAACTAATTATCAATCTCGCACAATAATAAAAAATTAACCTATCAATGATATCTCAACTCCATAAGGAGAAAAAGATAACAATATAATATAATGACAATACTCAATCACAAGAATCTATAAGGAAGATAAATGACACGATATGATAATAAGGAAAGAGATCTAAATCACAAGTCTAGATAAGTCTAATCAAACAACATCAAGTTTAGTATCAAATAATAACATCCTAATGTCTAAGTAAATGTCGAAGATAGATTCGGTGCCAAAATACTAAATAGAGATAGTTAAGATAACTGATGACACCGGCTAGACCTCCTGGCAATCACACATGAACTACCGGGACCAAGGCTGTTGCTACTTTCTCCCGTGGTCTATAATAAGTCAGACACCAATCCTCCAAATCAAAATATAAAAATGTTATCCAGTTAGGATGTAACGAGTACAACTCTAACAACAGTTCTAATTAAATGACAAAGACTATAAAATAGTAATAGTGAGTGTAGTACATGATGAGAATAATGAACTAAATTATAAGCTAACAGTAGCAATATAGAAAATAGATAAACATGACTATATGGCATAGCAGGTAAAGTGCAGTAAGTAGACAGTGCAATAGATATACATCAAGGAATATAAATATAGACATGAAAGAACTATTACTAATTATGTGTTATGAAGTATTAGTATTGATATGTGATTGGCTTGGAAACTTGCACAATATGATAGGGCATGGCTAATCATACGTAAGGTGTATGATTAACACTCATAATACTTGCACAATAAAGGGGGTATGATCACACATCTAGCTAACACTTTTCTACCTCGACTAGTACAATGATCCAATTAGAATATCTCACACACAAATTATAATACAATATCTGAGCATAATACGATAACCATGCATAATATGAAGGTAACATCTCATGACTGAGGGTCCAAACTATATTAATCCATGTACCATTGTGTCAAGAATCAAGTAGAACATCACTAAGTACATGAACCATAGTAAATATCAAATAATAGAAACTATCAGAGAATATACTCTTATCCGGTCCAGAGCAATGAATATCAAATAGTGTCTCTACTGGAGTCCAAGTGACCAATATATGAAATATTTATGTCAATTGGTATTTTGGAGTAATAAACATGTTTAACTAGTTCTATTTTAAGTCTCTAGGCCATTTCTAAGTTATTTGGGTTAAACTAGTCCAATATCTCGTTTTAGGTTCCATAATATCTACCTAGTTGATTTATAAGGTTACTTAGCCAATACCTTGCTATTCCTAGGTGTCACACCCGATTTCAGATTTAGTATTTCTTGAATTTCTAGAATTTAATTTTTTATGATAATGTATTCCTTCTGTATTTCTCATGTTGGTTCATGTCATTTTATTTATTATTTTATTTTTGTTGTTGTTGAGAGAGACTAGCCAAAACCAGTAGGATATCCATTGGCATTGCCATAGACCCAGTTTAGGACCCGCATGTAGAATGGACCTTTGGTTTGGTTTATTTTGGGATGAACCCATGACTAAACTCTCTTTCTCTCCTCTCTTAGTATATATATGAGCTTCTCTCTCTCTCTCTCTCTCTCTCTCTCTCTCTCTCTCTCTCTCTCTTCTCTCTTTCTTCTTCTATATTTTTATTTCCTTCTTTCTCCTCTCCCTCAAGCTCCCTCTAACCCAAGCCCTAAGGTAAAGTTGCTATGAATTGGACCGTGAGAGGTAGTGGCTCGGAGCCACCCAAGGTAAGTACATCTTGCTCAATTATGGAGTCATAAATTTTTGGATTTATAAATATATATTGTTGTTTTAAAAAAATTTTGATGGAAAATATTCTCCTTGAGTTGTTGATCATGTTTAGTTCTTTTGGATTTTGATGTATAGATTTTTTTAGATCTGAGTTTCAAGTTTAGTGTTTTCTATGTGTTCTATGAGTTTTCCTTGGTTTTGATCTATTAAAACTTAGTGTTTTCAAAAACTAGTAGTTCCTTATGTTAGAGCATTTCATTTTATGCAATTTGGCTTTTATTTCACTTAATTTAGAGTAAAAATGTAATTTTTATGAAAAAAACAAATTTTTGGTTTTTGGAGTTTTCGGCCATGGCTGAACCTGCAGTTGGAGAAGACGAAGTCTTCATGCGGCCATCGACCTATGCGACAAAGAGCGCTATACGGCCCGAGAGGGTTATGCAGCCTGAACTCCTTACTATATAGTGACAGCATGTGTCCATCTTGTTGGATACATGATTGTACATTACACAAAGTGTTCTGGAGCTATCCTTGAACTGCTTATGTTTTCACTCGCTGAACGAATAAAAAATTTACTAAGTCAAAGAGGGGAGTTTATACGGCAAGCAGTTTATGCGGCAGGCAGTTCATGCGGCCACGAGCTTTTTTTTTTTAACGCATGACTCTGAACTGTTTGGCACATCTTTTTATGATTCTTGTCTTTTCTTTCTGACACACTTTTTGGTCGGTCACATCAATCACTTTATGTCACTTCACTGACACTTTATTTATTGACCTATCACTCAGTACTTGCCCCTAGGAGTAGACTTTAACCCTGATCATGCGGTAAGTGAGTCCATGTGGCAATTGGGTTCATGCGGCCAGTGAGTCCATGCGGCAATTGGGTGCGTGCGACTATCGGGTGCATACGGCAAGTGAGTCAATGCGGCCAGTGGGCGCATGCGGCCAAGAATTCTTGTGTGCATTTTGTATTCCCTTTAATTATGTTCTTTTAGTAATTCTTTTTAGTGATTATTGTTGTATGCTTCCTTATTATGATACCAAACAAGTTTTGCATGTGAGTTTACAAGACAAGTTTATGTACAAGTTCTCCATCCCCACAACACCGTGTAAATATTTGTTTATGAAAATCTATTGCATTTGGCATCGGGCAATCGAATGTGAGTATTGTCCAATGTATTGCGTGTCACGAAAATGATAACTCATGGAAAGCTCGTACTCGCAACTCGTCATTTTAGGGAGTTCTCAATTGTGCACGACTAGAGAACTTAAAATAATTTAGAATGATTAAACAAGATAAGATTTACCAAGAACATTGAAAGGGAAAAAATTGTGCTACCGGCTACCCCGATCTCTAAGGGCCCCATGCGGCATAGAACAACCCTGCTAGGCAAGGGCTCCATGACTGACCAAGTTTACGCGTGCTGCGGCACTTACAAGACAAGTTTATATACAAGTGTATGTTGTAAAGCAAGTTAATGATTTTAAGTTCAAGTTTATGCTTTTGAGTTCAATTTCTGTTTGTGACAAATAACAAGTTATGTCGTTATATGGTTGAATATACATTTAAATTTATTAGACAAGTGTACCCTTGGCCATCCGGGTTAACTACAGTATCGGTGGTAGCAATATTCTTAAAATATTCATTTAGAATTAATGTATGTGACAACCCTAGCTAGTTAATCATAGTAAACCGTAAAGTTGTTTGGCCGTTCGATGAATGATTTTACTTTCATTATAGCTCGCTCTTCTAGTTTCATTTTCTTCCGGCGCATGGTTAGGGTGCTAAGTTCTGCTCGGGTGAAGGTCTGCAACCCCAATCCTTGTTTGGTTTAAGGGTTGTGGTCCCGATCTAGAGTAGTTCTTATGCTCTCTTGTCGCTCATCGCCTTACTTTCATTTTTGCACTTATTATCAGTTCTTCCAGTATTATTCTTGAGACAAGTACGTTGATATCGTACAAGTCTCGATCTGCATTTATTTTTTATTTGTCTCTTTCTACTTATATCTGTTGTGGTTGGTCTATCACCTCGAGCTCCTTTGTGGTACTTGTTGCTTGGGGTTTTGACCCCACTGGCTTTGCATGACCAGGTTATCCCGAAGAGAACCAGGATCCACCGCGCTTCCAATAAGATGGCTCGCACTCGTAGGACAGCGGCTAAAGCTCACGACTAGGTTTTCTTCTTTCACCCCTCGTCTTGATTACTTCTTTTGTGGTGTTTAGCAAGGAGAAGAGTTAGCTCCTTATATTTTTGAGATTACGGTTGACATGGTGTATATATTAGACCATGGCTGGTATATTTGATCATGTATATTTAAACTCTGATAGTACAATATTTTGTATTCACTAGATTCATGATCATCTATGACATGTAATTTGGGTTGCCTTTTTACTTTCATATATGATATACTCTTGTACTTGTGTTGTTGGATTAAGATTATAGGATTTGTCGGCCTTAGGACTGACGTCATAGCATGCTAGAGTTCATTCATATGTATTCTAGACAACCTTAACATATTGCGGTTTACTTCGGTATTCTGCAAGGTACGGTTGGCCATGTCAGTCCCTGAATTTATCCAGTATTCTGGGAGAGGGGCATGACACTAGGTTTCTGGGTCAATACCTTATTTATATAACTATACTAGGCATTAGACACTAGGTAACATATACACACATACTCATATGCTATAGTATCATAAGGTATCATACCAATATCTATAGTATCTTAGAATATCTACACTATTTACTTAATACCTTAACATATAACCATACCTTAACCTATATATATCTGATACTAATACCTAGATATTAATATCTATTACCTAGAAATCTAGTATCTTTGCATCTTATAGTGTCTTACTTTTCCTAGACTAATACCTTTACCATGGTATTACCCCCACACCACTCATACCTCACTCACACTTACACTAGGTACCATTCCTACACACTGATACCCATCCCCTTCTCACTCACTGTCACAAACACTCACAACTATACCATTCATGCTAACCCCTCACAAACATTAGTGTTACTGTTGCTGATACCCTCACTACTTGCTGTTGATGTCATTGTTGGTTCAACAGTGCACACTTGCACTTGCTCCCCCTCCTTACCTGCACCCAGGTACCCTTTCTTGCAGTACTAAAATCCCTCATATGCAACAGCTGCTGCTATTGATGTTGTTGTCATGGACTGCCATCTGTAGTGACTGTAACATAAGTTGCAGCTAGCACTGAGCTACTCACTTGCTACCTTCACTCAAATATTGCACAACACTTCCAAACATCCTGCACCTGAAGGCTGACATTCAGTGCAAAGTTAATCCACATCCAATTTACCTGCATTCCCCCTCTTGATATTCACCAACAACATAACAACCCCCAAAGCCAGCAACCTGTCTTCAAACCTGAGCCATTACCCTATTCCTGAACTGTGTTTGCAGTATCAAACATCCTGGACTGCAACTGAATGCAACACTCAATACACAAACCTTACCCGAGCCTCCCAATAACCTCACTTAATTACTAGACACTGGTACACTCCCCTCCCTCTCACACAACAGTCACTTACATAAGGCACACATCCAAAAGATGAGCACCAACCCAATTCTAAGCACACTTCATACTAGTACTCCTTGATTCCACACACCTTAACACTTCACAGCCTAATACTGGCACACACACTCTAATATAGACCCACATACTAACAACTACACTACACAGATACAACACAAATACACATGCACCGCATGTGCATTAGGATACACCATGATACACAATGCACAAACAACCTTGATACCACCTCTAACACCTATTATACATCAATCCATAGCCATGAAATATCATGCATCTATAAAATAATATAATTATTATAGATATATAAATAATGTTATTAGTGAAGAACTACTACCAATTGGCTCAAACCCCCAAAATATCCAAATTATCAACATATACCATGGCGTATCATGTTACGACCTACATGTATCCAATTGTGGACACGTACATACCCTCACACAAGCAATTAGGCACAAAGTAAATATAATAAACCATATAAAAAATACTTGTTTTAAATTTGAAATTCTACCAAAATGGACACAAAAATACCTAGATCTCCTAGATTTGGGGACAATACCACCTAGTTCTTTGTCTAATGGGTTGGTCATGGCCATGGATGAGTTCCTAGAGTCTAAAATAAGTATTCTACCATGGAAATTGATAGGAAAGGTGAAATTATACCTATTGGGAGTCGGATCCCAATAAAACTCCTCCAATGGACACGAAGGGAAAGAAATGGACACGAACTCCTAGCAAGCTCATATCCAATGGTGCTCCTTGTGCTATCCAATTCTCTAGGCCTCTATGATGTTGATAATGAGTGGAATTGAGTGTGATTTGAGTGATATTTGGTAGGGCATTTGGTGAATTGGGGAAGAAGAAGCTTAGGGAGAAAGAATAATATAGTGATGGAGTGCTAATGGATTCTCAATCCTTAGGGTTAGGCCCAACCATTTGGTTCGGTTTGGAAAGATGGTGATTAGTCCAAAATGTCCTCTCTACACTCTTCTACATGCTTCTAGATTTGTCATGAACAATCTTGGTGGTTAGGATGGTATCTTAATTAAGTAATGAGGGTATCTAACCAATGAATGGAAGGAATATTACATCCTTGCACTAATTAATTAATTAATTCTAGGTGACTAAGTCATGTACTAACCTCAATAGCACTAACTTAATTAATTTAATGAACTAACACAAGTGGTACCAACTAAGTCTACTAACACTAGTCCATTGTAATAAACTGACACATGAACCAATACAATATAATTATAACTATATATTATTAATATAATATCATAAAATATAAAATTAGAAAAATACCACTCTCCCAATATTAAGTGGTTACAAGTCTACCCCCTTAAAATATTTTTTCTCGAAATTAAAAGAGGCATGAAATGGAAGAATAAATCATTGTTCACAGGATAGGGTACCCCTCACACATCTCGTCTCCTCTCTTTTAGCTGATAATAATCTATTCATCATTATCCTTACTAAAGTCACCACCCCCATCCAATCATGGTCTTAAGAAGTTCCTATCTAAATCATACAACATACAACTCTACTGAGAAAAAATATTCAAACAGGCATAATTATGGTCTCTATCTGTCATGATATTACAGTCTCCACTAAGGATTACTACTAACAATACTATAGCACAAATTTACTAAAGCAACTATAAGATACTAAGGAATCACACATATCAATAGATGGAAAAGAAAAGAAAAAATAGAACAGAACCTGCTAACCCATCACTTGCAGCATCGATCCCCTCGACCGCCATCACAAAAGTCTCGCCCTGCTGGGGTATCTCCCTCTGCTGGTGCTTGGCATTTTGTTGTGCCACATGTGGCCTAGTTGGACCCCTTTGATATGGAGCTGCACACTGAGCTGGATGGGATATGAGACAATCCCTTACTTGATGTCCAACAGTGCCATAATGCAAACAGAATCCAAGCCTCTTCCGACAGCTCTCCCAAAGATGACCTGGCTTCTTGCAGAAATGACATGTGTGATCTTGCTGAGTCTGCCTTGGAGGCTACTGCTGAACTTGTTGAACTGGCGCTCTAGCTGGTGGGTGGTACTCCAATTGGGGCTGAGAAACAACCTTTTGAATATGGGGACACTTTGTCGGTCTCGCATTGCTACTACCACCACCAACAACATCTCGATTCTCTTTTGTGCCTGAGGTCCATGTCCTCCTCTGCTATCTGAGCCTCTGTCACAATATTAGCAAACGTAGTGGTACGGCTCGTAGTAGTATGTACTCGTATATCTCTGGCCAAACCCTTATGGATTCTACGGGTCGGTCCACTGGGTCCCTAACCATGTGTCACACTCCAGTCCTAAAATACGTTGGATTAGGAGTACATAACATGCCAGCTACGTATCAAGTGGACTCTAGCCCATCTCGAATATGTATAAGCTGTCTAGGGAGCAAATATATCTATCTAAAATGTCAAGTCAACTATATCTCAATACACATAAAATAGTCATACGAAGAGTGAACCAAGTGCACTAAGGTTGATCAGGCCATAATACACCCTCAATAATACATATGTCATGAACAAGCTCGATAGAAGAATAAGCTTGTAAAACAAGGCTATACAGCAGAATAAGTCAATGAGAAATAAATATAACAATGGATAAAGATGAATGCAAATACAAATAGATTAATCTCATCAAAATCTAAAAGACGTCTGGTGGAGACAAATCCACTACCAGTAGACGTAAAGTAAAAGATAAGAGAATAAAATAAAGTCCATGCTAATAAACTAAGCAATTGCAAGGGCATCAACTGCGCGTTGTTGTACCACTATCCGGTGTCAGTCTGTAAATCTGCATGTATTCCTCGTTTGACAAATCTGAGAACAAATTTAGGTTCTTAGTGTGACGTAACAAGATACAAAAGGAACATGCCAATATGTACACTATATAAACACACTTTGAAAATGACAAGAAAATAATGACAGAAATAGAAAGCACATGCAATGACAAGTGAAAAAAATAGTGCTACTAGTCGTGGCTACAAGAAAATCTAATAACCGCATCACGGTGCGTGCCTAGCAGTCCTATAGAGAGCTTCACGTTGCGTGCCTGGCAATCTATAGATGGTCTCTATCGGCTCACGGTGTGTGCCTAGCGATTGATAGTGGTCAGTAGCCAACTCCTAAGAAGGGACAGGGTAACAGGTCTCTATCGCGTCACGGTGCGTGCCTAGCGATCGAGAGGGAAACCAAGATGACATGTCTAGTTAAATACATGTATTAGGAATACATGATCAGGTCAAGTTGCTCAAGTAAATAAAACTATGGAACCAATACTATTGGATTCATGCATGGAAGTATATAGAATTAACTAGATAAGAGCAGGTGATATAAGGTATAAGATGCATGAAAATAAATCATGGCAAGGCAGCAAGTACATCACAGAAAGGAGACAAGTACAAACAAAAATAATGGAAGACATGCATGTAAATAAACTGTACAAGTTGGCAAAGATATCTTGCCTGCAGTCCAAGTCTGCCTTGAGTCCTCAATTACCCAAGCCTAATCCATGCCTATACAAAAATTTGAGAATTGATAACTAGTTATATAAGATATATTAAAAAAAAATTATGTTATTTATTTTGTACTTGGAATTAATGAGTATACCTATGTATTTGTTATTATGCAATAGTAAAAAATTTAGATTATGGCAAGTGGTACTCTTTTTAAATAAAAAGTGTGACTTTATCAATTTGCCTTGAAGCAATCCATTTTCCATGTGTGTTGTTGATGACTTCTAGCATAAAGTATATTATTTACACATCCATGCTTATACTTGGAAGTACTTAACTAGTATTTAACTTGATTCATGAGGTCTTATGTGCAAATTGTGCATCACCTATTTGAAAACAACTCAGCATATTTCCCTTCCCACTTGCTTCCACGTTAATAGTAGTGCGGGGACCACAATTATCATGGAAGGAAAGTGCATGTGTATGGGTATTTGTGAAAGTATTAAGGAAGACTTTAACAAATAAGTGGAAAGATGGGAGGGGTGTTTTTGAATAACTACTATGCATGCACACAATGTTGCTTCTTCCTATTCTTTTTCTAATACCTTTAACTTATTCAAGTAAAGAATTGCAAATATATAATATATAACTATGGTTGACTTTTCTAATTGGTTATTTGATTTGGATTATTTTGTACCAAAAAGATGTGAAAATTTTATATACAAAAATTACCTTTCAATCTGCTGTTGTATTTGAATTCACGTGGAAAGTCCCCAGATTTCTTGCACTTGTTGCTCGATGGCTCGACAAGATGGCGCAGTGGTCGGATGGTCGCTCGCGAGTGTTCGTTCGTCGGGACCTGGCCGTTCCGGCTTGCGACCAAGCATAGGAACGTGGATGGGTCTACCGTGATGGAGATCTCAGTTGCAATCATCTACTCCATCACTGCAGAATCAGCAACCGCGTTCGGATTCGAATCCGTGGTAGTCCCCACCACCGATACAACCCCTCCAGTCGTCGACCTCAGCGGCATCTGAGTTCCTGTTCTCCTAATGGTAAAATTTCTCAACACAAGAATTTAATTGATCGTATGCTTGATAAATTAGATCACGTAAATAATGAGGTGGATCGAGTCTTGAAAGAAATGGTCAGAGAAAGAGAAGGATTGTATGGACGTTTTCAGTTTCTTTTCTTCAGCTTTCTAGTTCTTGTAACCACTTCTTTACTTTTAAGTTGTAGATCATTCCCACGACGGTTCTCCTTCGTCAACTCCTACAAAGAGGACCGTATCATTCCCACAACGGTTCTCGGCGGGGTCAACACGCGATGGTTGACATCAGTGTGCAGAGATCGGCGTGGACAGGAGAGGAGTGCATTGACGAGCGACGAGTTCGATGGTGGCGACAGCAGGGTCTTCGCGGCTAAAGGCCATGGTGATGTTCTCGCGCTCGAGTGGTCGAGGGGGTGCTTCGTATTTTCTCACGCGCACGACGTGGAGCACGGTGGAGACGGATAGCACAATTGGCTCTTAGGTTGAGGACCGAGGAGGTGTTGACATATATAACAACAGAGAGGTTCTCTTCCAAGTTTTATATCTATGGCATGGGGTCGGTGCTTATAATATGTGATGGATAGAGGGGCGCTGGATTTTAGATATATTATGATTAGTTGACCTTATCTAATAAATTTAATTATGTATGTGATTTAAAACACTAATGATTCACTTTAATTTTAATTTATATTAGCTAATTAATTTAATAATTAAATGTTTACATAAATCGTTATTTACTTGATAGATTTGTACTCACTGCTGTATTAATTTGTTAACTTCCCTTTTTATTATTATTATTAACATGTATAGTTCTAGATATAATTTGTACTTCCCTTATTATTATTATTATTATTATTATTATTATTGACATGTATAGTTCTAGATATAATTTGTATTATTATTAATTTCATATTTCATTCTAGATCATTATACAAGTTAGAAGGTCAAGTGAAAAGCGATTTATTTAAAATCGAGAGAGGCAGAGAAAGATTTGATTAGAATTCAAATCCTACTTTGGATAGTATTGTGATCCTAGATTGATACTAGTTTAAGCTGGAGTTACATATTGGATAAATCAACTAAAATTTGATTATTTATTAAAAAAAATCAATAAGTTGAATATTTATTACTCATTTACTAATTCGTCGATTACATCACAAAATAGAAATATTTAAGAAAATTCTTGAATTCTGGATACATGGTTTACACCATGTACTCTGGGAAAAGGAACTGGCGGCTGAACTCCGCAGCGTACTCGTCTACAGACATACTCCCCAGCACCAGGTTCTGGAATTGACTCTCCAGAACCCCTAGGGCAACATCAGAAAATAACTTCTCCTTGAAGAGCTCTTTGAAAGTCTTCCAAGTCAGGTCAGGTACTATGATCCTCGGCTTAGTCCAGAACCAAGTGAGTGCAAGGTCAAACAGCTGGTAACCTACTGCCTCGATCTGTAGACTCGCAGGAATCTAGGCCACACATTGAATCCTCTCTATATCCTCCAGCCACTCATCAGCATACAACATCCTCTCGGTATCGTTGAATTCCTGAGGAAGCATCCTCTTGAAATCAACTATAGTGCTCGGCTTTTGCTGCTGAGCGGGCTGCTACTAAGCGACTCTCTCTACTGCCTGCAAGGCCACCTAATGGGCATTCTCCATGCCCTCCCTCATCAAATTATTCTGCACTCTATGTTTCTCATCTTGCATTCTTTGAGCCTCAACCTGAACTCGCTGAGCCTCGGCATGCACTCTCTGAGCATCCACCATGCCCTGGATCAATGCGAACAGTTGAGCCTCGTTAGTGAGCATGCCTACAGAAAATGGGAATGCTGGAGGAGTAGAAGACTCTCCGAAATAGCAGGAGCAACTCCCAGACCAGGTGAAGGTGGAACAACATCAGCTTCCCCTTGAACAATAAGCTGGGAAGTAGCTGATCTCTCGGAAGCTGCAGCTACTCTCGAGCGGGTCCTCATCTTCGGAGGCATCCTAAAGACAGATTGAAACAAGGAAAAGTCAATATGGCACAAGATAAGATATCAATCAAGGAAGGATAACAATTATCAAAGATAGCAAGGTATTCTGAATGAATCAAGATTAGTAATTTTTTAATCAAATTGGAATTTCTAGTGTGATTGAGAATTCTCTCATCCTATATCCTATATCCTATTGCAGGATCGCAGTAGTACGACTAAGCCGTAGTACTACGACAATTTCGCACTAATTGCGAAGATGAGACCTGCATGGGCCACCACAAAAATATGTCATGTCTCGCACCCGAATGATCGGGCACGAGTACGTGGTACATCCAGCCTACGCCGCATCATCGGTAGTAGAACACTATCTAGGTCAATAATAAGTCTCACACAATAATAAAAATTCAACCTATCAATGATATCTCGATTCCATAAGGATAGCAAGATGATAATATAATATAATGGAAATACTCAATCACAAGAATCTATAAGAAAGATAAATGACACGATATGATAATACGGAAAGACATCCAAATCACAAGTCTAGATAAGTTTAATCAACACAATATCAAGTCTAGTATCAAATAATAACATCATAATATTTGAGTAAATGTCGGGGACAGATCCGGTACCAAAATACTAAATAGAGATATCTAAGATAACTGGTGACACCGCCTAGACCTCCCGGTAATCACACCTGAACTACCGGATCCAAGGCTGCTGCTACTCCCTCCAGTGGTCTGCTCCAAATCCATACCTAAAAATGTTCTTTAGTAAGGATGGAACGAGTACAACTCTAACTACAGTTCCAAATAAATGACAAAGACTATAAAATATTAATAGTGAGTGTAGTACATGATGAGAATGATGAACTAACATTACCAAAATAAAACGTATTAGCGACATCAAAAAATATCGCTAATAGGTAAAAAAATGTTGCTAAAATATATTAACGACTTAATTAGCGATATTTTGGTGTTATCGTGTAATCCATGGTCGCTAACAAGAAATTTGTCGCTATTCGTCGCTATAACGATGTATATTTATGACCCGTATACGTCGCCAAATAAGCAATGTTCAGCTACGCGACGTCGGTATATCAGCGACGTTGTATATTGTCGTATAACGTCGCAAAATCAGCGACACTATCATTGCCATTTTGCTACACCAATGTTGACCTGGTAGAAATTGCCATGGTAGTTTTTTTAGCAATGTGTAGCGACATTTTGACACAAATTAGCGACGTCCCTGATACCAGTTAGTAACATTTCAACACAATTTAGCGACGCACTGTCACGTCGGTAAACGTAGGTTAACGTCGCAGAACGTCGCTAAATTTTAAAAAAATCCAGAAAAAGCATGCAATTTCTAAAATTATTTTCAAACAAAAGTCTGCATGCAGTTATAAAATCACAGTTTATATAAATAGACCCGAAGCAACCCCCGGTTGAATTTCCTGGGTTTGCCGACCCCTTCGATGGAACACTCAACACCGGTACATATACAAACACGTCAAGAATATCGAAACATGCAAGAATGTTCCAACAAATAAATACATGAATCTTAAGTAATTTCACATCCGTCTCATCCAAATAATGTAGTGAAAAGTATGAAATAAGTACATCAAAGACCCAAGAATGGGCCAATACACACCAACATACTAAAAAAGTTCCAATAAGAATTACTACGGATCAGAAGGAGGAAGAGAAGGAATACTATCGCGCATCTGGGATAAGATAAAGCCATACTGCTCTTGAGAAAGTATCACTAGTCCCGATAGAGGAGGCAGTGGAATCGATGAAGACGGTGTCGATGTCGGTGTGGTGTCCCGTTTCCCCTTTTTGGGGAGATCGGCTAAGAAATACTTTCAGAAGCGTTCGATCAGGATAGATTGAACTAAGATCTTTTTCTCGTTATGGATTTGCTTCTTCGAAATCGATTCCCATATTCAGTGGACAATATCCCAAGGATGGACTTAGCGGCAGAGTCAAGAGGGACCTCTCCGCTGTAAGTTTTCTTGCCTAGTTTTTGTTATCGCCTTGTTGCTTTCGTACTTTTGAGTTGGTTTTTGGATTTGTATTTTCTTGAACAGTTTTGATAGATTTTATTGCTTTCGTTCTTTGAACTGCATTTTTATTCCTAGCTTGAAAAGAGTAACAGAGGTATTGATCATATGTTTGTGGCAATAAAGGTTATCGTGTAGTAGACGTCGCGCGAGCGGAGTCTTGAAGCACCTCTTTATTTTTCTCTCCCTGCCAACTTGTGAGTGGCTATAATTCTATTAGTTGACCCTTCTTCCAAGTCTTCACATCTAAAATCTTGCCCTCTGGATTGTTCCGATAATATGATACCATAATAACTAAAAGATGTCGAGATAAAAAGGAATATACTTGGATTACTTTATGCTTGTCAATCAACATGTGAATGGTTACCTTATTGTATGCTAGTTTGTTTAGAATATTCTTCAATTCTAGTTAGAATATATATACTTCTTCTATGATTGTACTATGTATAGACACACCTTGTTATAGAATAAACTGATAAGGGAGACTATGCAAAACAGATCATGTCATGTAACTTGTCTCGTGCTTGTGTTGCCTTAAACTATACCATTTGATAACTTATTATTAGACGTTATTTGGTTACGGACAACTTGTGCACAAGATTTCTGGTTTCTGCGGACGGTCACTGAGGCACTGGGACCGATCCGATCCGGACGAAACGTTCTGAATAGTCATCTGTTGGAGGACAAAATAGCATGTAGCTGGACTTTCCACCTGCATTGCATACCATTTCTTTCCCGTGATTATAAGTCATCCTTTATGGCATTATACCAGTGACCCCCTCATATATTTAAGCTGTGCAAGCTAACTATCTCTTCGTGTCAGGAAAAGTCATGGTAAGTGTTTTACAGGTGGTTCAGACGGGCAGATAAAGTCAACGAACGGTGGCATGTTCATTTCAGTAGACTTTTATATCTAATGCTTGCTTGTAAAATAAACTAAGGCAAGATAGAAAGACCACATAATAACTTGCATGTTTCATATAAACAATGTGTTGATTGGTATAGTTGGGTTAGCTCGCCTTCACCAGTATATTTCGATGTACTGACCCTCGTTGCAACAGGTTCCCCGCTCCAAGGAGATCCTGCAAGAAGCTGGAGCAACTTCCAAATCCAGTCCACCTATCGACACGTCCTGTTCGTGCCCTTGAAGCATGTTATGAAGTTCTAGGAGCTCGTGCACATACCTTATGCAACTCCATGGAAAGGCGATAGCTTCGCTCGAAGGTGTCTATAGCTTTAAAATTTTAGTAAAAGGATGTAATGTACATGACGGTTATCACTAATTTTTTTTTCATGTTTCAATATTGTGTTCAATTATCTTCGTACTCTGAATATGTGCTCGTTATATAAAATACCTTAGCCTTGTACGTTGCGCAACCTAGGCACGCACGATATCATATTCACCAGTGCATTTCGATGTACTGACCCTCGTTGCAACAGGTTTCCCACACCAAGGAGATCCTGCAAGAAGCTAGGGCAACTTTCCAATCCAGTCTACCTACCGGCACGTCATGTTCGTGCCCTTGAAGCATGATTTGACGTTTCAGGAGCTCGTGCACATAACTTATGCAGCTCCGTGGAATAGCGATGGCTTTGCCCGAAGGTGTCTATAGCTTTAAAGTTTTAGTAAAATGATGTAATGTACATGACGATTATCTCATTTTGTGTCCACTTTTGTAAGCCCGTGAGAAAATTATCAGACTCGTTCAAGAGTTTGTAAAAGATGTTCACTATCAATAAAAAAACTTTTCAATGTTTCAATATTGTATTCAATTATCTACGTACTCTGAATATGTGCTCATTATATAAAATATCTTGGCCTTGTGCACTGCGCAACCTACGCACCCACGATATCACGCCAGGGGGACGACAATCGTTTCTACGGAATTGGGACGTGACATATTGGTATCATAGCATAGCTTCAATTTTTTTGACCCTCATGTCGAAAAAGTTCCTTTAATGATCTATTCCCTATACAAACTCTTGAACTCGTTTGACAAAAATAAGATGTTTTTCATACAGTGGGTCCATAATACATTATGAGCCTGATGCAAGTTATATTTTTTTGAAGGAATGACTCAAGTGTAAGCATTAGCGTTAGCACAAGGAGAGGTACAAGCCCAGAAAAGTAGTTCTAGCACCTCCGAAAGATCTGGAAGCCAGTGAGCCATGCCCCATGTCGACCCGATTGATCAAATAATACGGATGCTTGAAGCAAGCCAACAGAGGGATGGGGCTCGTCATGAGCAAACCGAGAAGCGGACGGAAGAGCGATGGAGCAAGTTCGAAGGTAATCTAGAAGCCCGATTTACAGTCCAACATAAGCAAGTAGATGTCCTACAGCAAATCATTCAGACCTTAGTATCCAACCATTCCACAATGATAGCAACAACACTGGTGGAGCAACCAGCACCTGAAGTCGAAATGCCTCAAACTCCAAAGAAGAAGGAAGTGACTACCTTCGACTTTTCGACTTCAAGAAGGTCTACAACACGTATTTCCGGGGGACTGAGGATCCAATCGTTGCTCTAGATTGGCTAGCAGAGCTTGAAAATTGCTTCAAACTGCTTGAGGTACCTGAGAAGAAATGAGTTGCTTGAGCCCAATTATAGCTCCGTTTGAACGCACACGATTGGTGTAACGTACATCGTAGATCACTCTCCGTAGACATTGATGACGAGACAATTGCGTGGGCTACCTTCCATGGCATGTTTGAAGAGGAGTTCATACCCCTCCCGTACGTCGGCAAAAGAAGAACGGGTTCCTGCAGCTTAGGCAAGGCAATATGACAGTGAAGCAGTACTCTGCTGAATTCGATCGACTAAAAAAATTTACAAGCTCTTACCTACCTGATACTATGAGTCATGCATAACAATTTGAAGGTGGCCTGCGACCTGTCATTCATGCGCACATGATCATTTCCTAATATCTGACTATGAGGGAAGTTCTAAATCATGCCCTTTCGCTCGAACCGCAGCATCCTTTGGTTGTTGTCGGTGTTGTGCAAACTTCCAATCACAAGCGCCCTAGAAACGCGGGAGGAAATATCGCTTCAAAGCATCCTTATAACGGCGGTCAGCAAAAAAGAAATCTAGGGCAACCATGTTTCTTCTGTAAGAAGCCAGGGCACACCATCAACAAATGTCACTTCAAGAACGGGTTATGCTTCAACTGTGGTGGTCAAGGCCACCAATCAAAGAACTATCCGCACTCCTCTAAGCTTCGCCCTCAACATCCAAATCATGCCATAACACATCAGGCCAACCAAGCTATGCCACAACAAGAGCGTCGTCAAGCTCAAGGATGGGTGTACACTTTGACACGGGAAGAGGCCCTCGCTTCGGATACCGTTGTGTCAGGTATATTAATTTTTATTAACATATATGCTCGCGTGCTATTTGATTCTGGTGCTACACATAGTTTCATATCCATAAATTTTGTCATAAAAAACAAGATAAAAATGACACCATTATATCTAGACCTTAGTGTTAGCACCCCCTCGGGCACGAAGATACCTATTCATTCAGTATGTCAGGGTGGTCATGTTTGTATTGGCGGAAGAAAACTGTCACTCAATGTGTTAGTCCTAGATGTTCGGGATTATGATATCATCGTGGGGATGGATTGGCTCAGCTCTTGCTCGACAACTATCGAATGTGCAAAGAAATTGGTCAACTTTCGTCTACCTGGAGAGGCCGAATTCTTCTACATCAGTGGTTTAGCAGCAGAAGCGTCAAAGACCTGCATGATAATTTCGGCAATGTCAGCTCGACTGATGTTACACTCTAGATACGGGGGATACTTAGCGTCGGTTTGGGACAAGCAGCAGGATTGTGCAAACATTGAGTCTTTTTTCATTGTGGCAGAATTTTCTGATGTATTTTTGAGCGAACTACCTGGCATGCCACCCGACCGAGAAATTGAGTTCACTCTAGATACCTTCCCAAATAACCAACCGATTTCCAAGGCTCTATATCAAATGGACCTTGCTGAACTAAAGCAGTTAAAGTGCCAGCTATAAGTACTACTTGAGCGTAGGTATATTCGTCCGAGCGTGTCTCCTTGGGGTGAGCCTATACTTTTTATGAAGAAGAAAGATGGACGTTGCGACTCTGCATAGACTATCGAGAGCTAAATAAGGTCAATATCTGAAACAAGTATCCCCTGCCCAGGATCGATGACCTCTTTGACCAGCTACAAGGGGCATCGATATTTTTGAAGATAGACCTTTGCTCTGGCTACCACCAATTAAAGATCATGTCAGAGGACATGAAGAAGTCAGCATTTTGCACCCGCTATAGCCACTATAAATTTTATGTCATGTCATTCGGACTGATGAATGCTCCTGCCGCATTCATAGATTTGATGAACCGTATGTTCCGACCATTCCTTGATAAGTTTATGGTGGTATTCATAGACAAGATCTCAGTATACTTGAAGAATAAGGATGAATATGCAGGATACCTGCGGATGATGCTTCAAACTCTTCGAGACAATAAGTTATTTGTGAAGCTAAGTAGGTACGAATTCTGGTTGGACAATATATCTTTCCTTGGGTACATCATTTCTGCGGAGGGCATCTCAGTCGACCCAAAGAAAGTTGAAGCCATCATGGAGTGGAAGAGACCTAAGTCGGTCAGCGACATTCTGAGCTTTCTTGGTCTAGCAGGCTACTACAGAAGATTCATAAAAGATTTTTCAAGGATCTCTTCACTTCTGACTTATCTCAATTGGAAAGGGGTAATGTTCGTGTGGTCGGACGACTGTGAAGCTTCATTTGTGGAATTAAATCAACGACTCATCTCAGCACCAATTCTTACTTTTCGGACGGGCCTGATAATTTTAAGATTTATAGCGAAGCTTCAGGAAAGGGTTTGGGATGTTTCCTTATATAGAGGGACAAGGTGATAGCCTTTGCATCAAGAAAATTCAAGCCTGGTGAAAGGATCTATCCAATGCACGATCTGGAACTACAGTGGTAGTGTTCACGTTGAAGTTATGGTAGCATTACCTCTATGGCGTACCATGTAAAATTTTTACGGATTACAAAAGCCTCAAGTACCTCTATACTCAAAAGGATCTGAATTTACAATAATGACATTGGCTTAAACTCCTTAGCGACTTTGACTTGATGATCAGATATGCACCGAAAAGGGCAACGTTGTAGCTGATGCACTAAGCCAAGTGTTTGTTGGGAGCTTAGCTATCGATGACAGGCTGCAAAGAGATCTGGAAAGTTTGGATATTATACTCTGAATCAAATATAAAAAGGGGGCTCAGGTGGCTCATTTGTGCCTCAACCCGGACCTATTGGAGAAAGTTAAGTCCGCTCAGAAGGACGACCTGTTCTTAAAGAATATGTATAATCTTATCTCAGCTGAAAAGACGACCGACTTTGCGGTAGGCATGGATGGAATGATGTGGGTGAAGGGAAGATTGTGTGTTCCTAACGATGCAAACCTCAAAAAAGAGATACTCACCCACTATGCGAGTTACACTTTACATCCCGGAAGAACGAAGATGTATTGAGACCTCCGCACGATATTTTGGTGGCACGACATAAAGAGGGATGTGACACTGTTTGTGTCATAATGCATAGCTTGTTAGCAAGTAAAAGTCGAACACCAAAATTTGGGCGGGGAGTTGCAGAATCTTGCTATACCGTAGTGGAAATAGGAACACATAACGATAGATTTTATTGTTGGGTTTCCAAAGACGCAATGGGAAAATGGTGCCGTCTGGGTCATCGTCGATCGACTCACCAAGTTAGATCACTTTTTTCCCATCAAACTTACTTGGATTATCGATTGTTTGGCGCAGATCTACCTCAATAAGATCGTTCGACTCCACGGTGTACCCGTATCTATTGTCTCTGATCGAGATGGACTATTCTTATTATGCTTCTGGGAAAGTCTTCAGTCAACAATAAGGGCAAAGTTGAAGTTCAGCTCTTCCTAGCATCCTCAGACAGACGGCCAAACAGAGCGGGTAAACCAAATCCTCGAAGACATGCTACGGCTCTGCGCCTTGGACTTGAAATCAAGTTGGGACATGAATCTATCGTTAGGGGAATTTGCGTACAATAATATCTATCAATCTAGCATTCAAATGGTGCTGTATGAGGTATTGTATGGGCAAAAGTACAGATCCCCTATCTATTGGGATTAAGTTGGTGAACGATAAATTTTTGGCCCGGAGCTCGTAGAACAAACCGTCTAAAAGATCCGTTTGATCTGCGAACGGCTGAAGGTAGCGCAAAGCCGTTAGAAGAGTTACTTAGACGTGCATCATCAACCTCTTGAGTTCTTAGAAGGCGATCATGTATTTCTCAATGTCTCGTCCTGTAAACTCCCTCACCCAAAATAGGTATTTTGTGTATATTTTATATTATTATATTTATTATAGATGTTGAATTTATTTAGAGTATTCTCTTAGTTAATTAGAAAATAATTTTTTTTAGTATATTTACTTATATAAATATTTATTTAGAATAATTTTTAGGCTATTTTAGATTATTGAGATTTTTCCATAAATTTTAGTTAATTAAAAACTAGTAACACTAATTTCTAGGACTTTGAAGAATTTATTTTATGTTCAAACTTAACTAAAAATATTCTAAAATTTAATTTTAGGTTCTAAATAGTCAAATATATTTTCTAGAATTTTCTGAAAATTTTCTGAATACTTTTAGTATTTATTGGGAGTTATTTAGACTAATAACTAATTTTTAGGACTTGTAGAATTTATTGTGCAAGCCCAAGAATATAGAATGGACCCACGTTATTTTCTAGGGTTTATAATATTATTATATATTTTCTGGAATTATTTCAGAATTTTTGGAATAATGTTAGTGTTTATTTTTAGTTAAATGGATAAAACTAATGTTTAGAGCTTCTCCTAATTATAGTAGTAAACTTATGAATATAAAATTGTCCAAAATATTTTTCTAGGGTTTATAGGTTCAAAATATATTTTATGTAATTTTTTTCAGATTTTTATGACTATTTTTAATATTTATTTGGAGTTATTTAGATTTAAAAAGACTTAAATAATATTTTGATAAAGGCAAATCAAAAACAAATAATATAACAAAAACCATCCAATCAGATTCTGACATATGTCAGCCTATAAATATCCATTCAGCCGTAGGTACATCCCTATATATATATATTATTATAACCCTAATTATCCCATTATTTTAGAGAGAGATTTTGGAAAATTGCCATCTAGGGTTCCTTCGTCTTCCACAAGCCCTTACGCATAGCTCCGGACTCCAAACGAGGCCTACTTTCTTGCGTTAGAAAGATATTGAGATTAGATTTCTGATTATATAATTTATTTTATGAAATTATGAGTATTAAATTCTGGAAAATTCGTAGAGCTCAGCATGTCCGAAAATAGACGTGTTTCAATATTTTCATGATTTCGGGAGAACCAGAATCAGAATCATGAACCGTTTAAAGTTTCGGAAAGCTAATGTCGAGATCATTGACATATATTTTTCCCAAAATTTAATTCGAAGTATTTATATACTATTAATTCTGTAGAACTTCTAGGTTAGAATTTAACCATCGATGCACAATACAAAATTTGTATGTGCCATAATTCCCAAACAAATTTGAATTCGGATAAGTCGTAAATTCCAGCATATTTTTAACGCTGAAATCTACAAGAAATCATGCATGAAAGTTGAGTTTGTGTTGGTTGACTTTTCGGTCAACAGATCGCCTCGATTTGCGTGTCATGAGTCTCGAGTTGATAAAATTTAGTTTCTTTGGACAAAATTTAGGAATTAACATAAAAATTAGAATAACAAGATTAAAATAGGATTTTAGAGTAATTATTCCAGAATTAAATAAATTAAAATAAATTATCTTTTGACATGATAAATTTGTAATACATAGGCTATGTGGACTATGACTTGGACTCTGATTCATACCAGCAGCAGAACCCCAGGCAAGATACCTTGCCAAATTGCTTATAATAATTTGCATGCTTAGTATATTTCTATATATTTATTGCATTTCTGTTTATTCTTGTATGTGTAGTTTTCTTTCAGTCATTACTATGTATTAGATATGTTGACACACATATGGCACTTAGTATCATAGAGGACAATCATTAGGCGTATGGGCTTTTAACCACTCTGGTAAACCATAGTCACTAGCACGCACTATGGTGGTCGTGTCCGATGGTCGCTACCCCAGAGGTATGTCGATTGATGGAGTCCGAGGGTCGCTACCCCAGAGGTATGTCGGCTGATGATGTCCACTGACGAGCGTGAGATTGTGAGGATTAGATCGAGTAGCCTACCCTTGCCCATACATCAAAAAGTTGTCCTTATTTGCATTCATATAGATTGTCCTGTACAGCGTACTTATCTATTTTCAAATATGATGCATGTTTACTGTATTCAAATTGGCTCGTATTTTCTGTATCTTGTTACGTCCCTCTGAGGACCTGGTCCTCTGCCAGGTATATCTGTTCTTGAGTATTTGCAGGAGCGTAGATTTGGATGGATACATAGGTTTTGAGGATGTCTTCTCTTCGAGCCGTGATTGATAGCTGGTATTCTTATATAGTGTTTATTGTGTTGTACTCATATTATAGTTGCTCTTATATTCGAGTTGGTAGTGGATTTGTTTCCATCCAACTATCATCCTTAGATATTTCTTATTGAGATCTAGTTATATAGATGCTGGTTATTCATTTATATTGATTTTGGTGGATGAGATTTAGATTTTACCCTGTGACTTGTATTACATTTTATACCACTTGTGGATTTGATATTCATATTACAGCGTACGTATGGATTTGGTTTCCATATATTGGAGTTGCCATATCCATGCGGCTGGCATGCTTACGTGTCCTAGTCCTACGTATTTTTGGGACTGGGGCGTGACATATTTTTGTGGTGGCCCATGCAGGTCGAGAGCATATTTTCTCGGTTACGTTACTGTACCGAACAAGCCTGCACCTAGGACTAGAGTATAGGATCTCATCCACAATTGACTATGACTCATCTTTCTTCTAATCTGTTCTATTTAAATAATTGCATCCTGCTTGATTCCTGTACTCCCATAATAGTTCCTTTAGTATAGTCTCTCCTAGAATATAGAAGTTCCTGTTGTTAGATGATAAGTAGGATAACCTTCCTATTAAGAGTACAACTAGAGTGCTGACACACCACTAAATTTAGGATGTCTAGTGAACCCTAGAATTCCTTATCTCTAGAATTGGTTTACCGTTACCCCCTGATATGTTATGAGGACTTAAGAGTAGTATAGATACTACTAGAGTTAGTTAGAAGCTTACCATAATGTTTGACCCTAGTATGGAGGAACCAATAGAAAACCAAAAGTGAATATTAGGACTGAACCTAACCCTCATAGTTAGATAGTATTGGAGAACTATAAACTTATATCATTATCTTGTTATTAGTAGACAGCACCCTAGGAAGCCTAGAGGAATGCAATCAACACTTCTCCCTTGATCAACCTCGAACATTCAACTAGTATACCACTCCCCCTTGGAAAACCATGATGCTATCTAGAGCCCCTCTATTTCACATATTGTTCCTCTGTGACCTTAACATTCACTAATTGTGCGACGACCAAAATTACGTTCTTCTTTTCTTTATCTTTCAACTCGTGCCACCTGACACTTCTGATAGTAGGCCAAGTAATTTATTTCTTTGTTAAGGACACATAGTTTGCTAGGATTATAGTTGTAATCTTGAATTTTAAAATTATGTACTTAGTAGTTAGAACTTGATAGTTAAGTTATTCTTGTAGATTGAGACCTGGTGCTTATCCCTTAGTTTTAAATTGCGTAACTTGTACCACACCTCAATACGAGTTATATTCCCTTTCCCTTGAGGCCAGTAATTGTTCCATTCTTACTATTGACACTTGCACTATGACTAAGAGTTAAGATGACCATGACCTATGTAATATAAGAGGATACCTAACAAGTACCAAGACCCCTTCTCGAAGACCTTAACAGGAGCTTCTACGGTACCCTTAAGACTGTCACAATATTAGTTTATTATTTTAAGTTGGGTAGTATACCTCACAACCTAGTATCACATAGTCTTTTGACCTATTATTGAAGTGTGATTGAACAACATTAATTGTATACTAGCATAAGACGACAGTGGTTATTTAGACAATAGAAGTTAGAGGTCCTTGCCCACATTTGGTCGACTAGCGACATAGACAAGGAGGTTGTATGATAACAATAGGGATTGTAGAGTCTTTTATTATTGTTGCTTAGTTGTTTTGTTTTATGAACTTGAATTAATTTGTACCTCCTTTCATCATCATCTAGCGTACTTATATTTGCTGCACTACCTTGACTTATGCTGCTATTATAGCCTAGTTTTGCAAGCTTACTCTTTTATCGATCTTGATCATGAGATATGTATTATTGGGGACGCCTACTAATATATTTCAGAATCAGTGTATTAAGGTCTAGCTAACCTTAGTGCGCTTGATTCGCCCTTCGTAATACTACTTTACGTGGATTGAGATATGTAGTGATTGGTAGACGAATATACTTGCCCCTAGATATGTCTGAGCGGATCGTATCGGTTACATAACTGTACTAATATGAGCATGCGAACAAAGAATTACCAAAATAGGATTTCAATCCACAACTGCTTTGACAATTTCCATTTGAATTCCTTAAACTCCTTGATCCCGATACTTCTATTTTATTACCTCACCCTTGAACTCTTTATTATTGGTCTCCGTCTTTCCTTATTTCGGAAAGGCGAAACCTCGTGCTTGGTATAAGTTTAATACACAGAGAGTACTAGATATACCCCGTAGGCCGATCACATACTTGAGGATTATTCTTTTGTAATTAAGGACATATCATATATGATATAATCGGTGTTGCAATTTTGAGGATTGAATGACATGAGCAAATAAATTAAGGAATATTTTTTTTAAAGTATATAACCTTCTGTGATAGATGGGTAAATTCTAAGTTGGGTAGCAGTGCATTGCCAACTTGAGAGGAATTTTTTTTAGATTGTGATCAAGTAAGATTAGATTGGGAGATTCAAGTCATTTTAATTTTGAAATTTTTTAAAAGAAGGATTAAGATAATGAGGATTTAACGAATTTTAAAATCTTGATATTGCGGACCAAATATTTATACTTTGAGCACATGATTTAAATTTTGAATATTGAAGGATGAATCATCGATTTAAATTTTGAGGATAAATATAGAATTTTAGACTTGAACAATTGGTGAATTAGATTTAAATTTTATAATTTGATGATTTGGATTAAAAGTTCAATTTTGATTATTGGGTCACCTATTTGAAATATTAAGGATGTAAATTGAGTTTATATATTTGAAGAGTACAAAATTCTTAATTTGAGAATAGGAATAAGATTTGATTAGAATTGTTTATTGTTCAAAGTCTAGAGGAGATTATGATAGTTAAAAATGGTGATATAAACTTTGATGTGGGATGTCATATAGACTTGAGTTATATTTGAATGTTGATTATTTAAAAAAAAAATCGAGAAGAGATTACGACAGGTTGAATTTTGATTTAAACAATGGTTATCTTAATTTTGAAGTGATCGCGATAGATTTGAATAGATTTTGTTATTTAAATTTTTGGAAGAGATTGCGATTGACGTACCTTATGTACGAATGTGAAGAATTTAACAAATTATGCCTTATTTTAATTTCGAGGACGAAATTGTTTTAAGTTTGGTAGATTGTAAACTCCCTCACCCAAAATAGGTATTTTGTGTATATTTTATATTATTATATTTATTATAGATGTTGAATTTATTTAGAGTATTCTCTTAGTTAATTAGAAAATAATTTTTTTTAGTATATTTACTTATATAAATATTTATTTAGAATTATTTTTAGGCTATTTTAGATTATTGAGATTTTTCCATAAATTTTAGTTAATTAAAAACTAGTAACACTAATTTCTAGGACTTTGAAGAATTTATTTTATGTTCAAACTTAACTAAAAATATTCCAAAATTTTATTTTAGGTTCTAAATAGTCAAATATATTTTCTAGAATTTTCTGAATTTTTTTTGAATACTTTTAGTATTTAATGGGAGTTATTTAGACTAATAACTAATTTTTAGGACTTGTAGAATTTATTGTGCAAGCCCAGGAATATAGAATGGACCCACGTTATTTTCTAGGGTTTATAATATTATTATATATTTTCTGGAATTATTTCAGAATTTTTGGAATAATGTTAGTATTTATTTTTAGTTAAATGGATAAAACTAATGTTTAGAGCTTCTCCTAATTATAGTAGTAAACTTATGAATATAAAATTATCCCAAATATTTTTCTAGGGTTTATAGGTTCAAAATATATTTTATGTAATTTTTTTCAGATTTTTATGGCTATTTTTAATATTTATTTGGAGTTATTTAGATTTAAAATGACTTAAATAATATTTTGATAAAGGCAAATAAAAAACAAATAATATAACAAAAACCATCCAATCAGATTCTGACACGTGTCAGCCTATAAATATCCATTCAGCCGCAGGTACATCCCTATATATATATATATATTATTATAACCCTAATTATCCTATTATTTTAGAGAGAGATTTTGGAGAATTGCCATCTAGGGTTCCTTCATCTTCCACAAGCCCTTACGCATAGCTCCGGACTCCAAACGAGGCCTACTTTCTTGCGTTAGAAAGATATTGAGGTTAAATTTCTGATTATATAATTTATTTTACGAAATTATGAGTATTAAATTCTGGAAAATTCGTAGAGCTCAGCATGTCCGAAAATAGACGTGTTTCAATATTTTCGTGATTTCGGGAGAACCAGAATCAGAATCATGAACCGTTTAAAGTTTCGGAAAGCTAATGTCGAGATCATTGACATATATTTTTCTCAGAATTTAATTCAAAGTATTTATATACTGTTAATTCTGTAGAACTTCTAGGTTAGAATTTAACCATCGGTGCACAATACAAAATTTGTATGTGCCATAATTCCCAAACGAATTTGAATTCGGAAAAGCCATAAATTCCAGCATATTTTTAACGCTGAAATCTACAGGAAATCATGCATGAAAGTTGAGTTTGTGTCGGTTGACTTTTCGGTCAACAGATCGCCTCGATTTGCGTGTCATGAGTCTCGAGTTGATAAAATTTAGTTTCTTTGGACAAAATTAGGAATTAACATAAAAATCAGAATAATAAGATTAAAATAGAATTTTAGTGTAATTATTCCAGAATTAAATAAATTAAAATAAATTATCTTTTGACATGATAAATTTGTAATACATAGGCTATGTGGACTGTGACTTGGACTCTGATTCATACCAGCAGCAGAACCCCAGGCAAGATACCTTGCCAAATTGCTTACAGTATTTTGCATGCTTAGTATATTTCTGTATATTTATTGCATTTCTGTTTATTCTTGCATGTGTAGTTTTCTTTCAGTCATTACTATGTATTAGATATGTTGACACACACATGGCACTTAGTATCATAGAGGACAATCATTAGGCGTATGGGCTTTTAACCACTCTGGTAAACTATAGTCACTAGCACGCACTATGGTGGTCGTGTCCGATGGTCGCTACCCCAGAGGTATGTCGATTGATGGAGTCCGAGGGTCGCTACCCCAGAGGTATGTCGGCTGATAATGTCCACTGACGAGCGTGAGATTGTGAGGATTAGATCGAGTAGCCTACCCTTGCCCATACGTCGAAAAGTTGTCCTCATTTGCATTCATATAGATTGTCCTGTACAGCGTACTTATCTATTTTCAAATATGATGCATGTTTACTGTATTCAAATTGGCTCGTATTTTCTGTATCTTGTTACGTCCCTCTGAGGACCTGGTCCTCTGCCAGGTATATCTGTTCTTGAGTATTTGCAGGAGCGTAGATTTGGATGGATACATAGGTTTTGAGAATATCTTCTCTTCGAGTCGTGATTGATAGCTGGTATTCTTATATAGTGTTTATTGTGTTGTACTCATATTATAGTTGCTCTTATATTCGAGTTGGTAGTGGATTTGTTTTCATCCAACTATCATCCTTAGATATTTCTTATTGAGATCTAGTTATATAGATTCTGGTTATTCATTTATATTTATTTTGGTGGATGAGATTTAGATTTTACCCTATGACTTGTATTACATTTTATACCACTTGTGGATTTGATATTCATATTACAGCGTACGTATGGATTTGGTTTCCATATATTGGAGTTGCCATATCCATGCGGCTGGCATGCTTACGTGTCCTAGTCCTACGTATTTTTGGGACTGGGGCGTGACATGTCCATGTAAGGAGTTACCAGATTTGGAGAAAAAGGGAAGCTGAGCCCAAGAATCGTTGGCCCATTCGAAATACTTAAGCAAGTCGCCCCACTCGGATATTAGATTGTCCTTCCACCGTCATTATCTGAAGTGCACGATATTTTCTATGTTTCACAGCTTAGGAAGTACGTGTATGATCTGAGTCATGTGGTGGATATTGATCAACTGGACTTGAAGGCGGACTTGACGTATGTTGAACACCCTGTGCGGATCTTGGATTGAAAAGAGAAGATGCTTCGAAGTCGTTCGGTTCCTCTCGTGCGCGTGCTTTGGAGAAATCATTCGGTCGAAGAGTCAACGTAGAGCTTGAGTCTGAGATGAAGGAAAAGTTTCTTTCATTATTTTATAGTGGTAGGTTCTATTTCTAAGTTTCATAGAAAAAACTTCTTATTAGTTGGTTAGAATATGGTGCCCCGTTCCCCCTTTTCAGGTAGCGCGGCTAAGAAATACTTTCAGTATCGTTCGATCGGGATAGATTGAATCAAGATATTTTCTTGTTATAGATTTTCTTCTTCAAAATTGATTCCCATATTCAGTGCACCGTGCCCCAAGGATGAACTTAGCGGTAGAGTCAAGAGGAACCCCTCCGCTGTAAGTTTTCTTGCCTAGTTTTTGTTGTCGCCTTGTTGCTTTCGTGCTTTTGAGTTAGTTTTCGGATTTGCATTTTCTTGAACAATTTTGATAGATTTCATTGCTTTCGTTCATTGAACTACATTTTTATTCTGATATTGGAAAGAATAGAAGAGGTATTGATCATCTGTTTGTAGCAATGCAGGTGATCTTGCAGTAGACGTCGCGCGAGCAGAGTCTTGAAGCACCTCTTTCCTTTTCTCTCTCCACCAACTTGTGAGTGGCTATAATTCGATTAGTTGACCCTTCTTCCAAGTCTTTATATCTAAAATCTTGCCCTCTGGATTGTTTCGATAATATAATATCATAATAACTAAAAGATGTCAAGGTAAAAAGGAATAGACTTGAATTAATTTATCTTGTTGCATGCTAGTTCATTTAGAATGTTCTTCATCATGCTTCAATTCTAGTTAGAATATATATATACTTCTTATAAGATTGTTCTATGTATAGAACACACCTTGCTATGTAATAAACTGATCAGGGAGACTACGCAAAATAGATCATGCCATGTAACTTATCTCATGCTTGTGTTGCCTTAAACTGTACCATTTGATAACTTAGTATTAGACGTTGTTTGGTCACAAAAAACTTGTGCACAAGGTTTTTGGTTTCTGCGGACGATCTTCGGGGCACTGGGACCAATTCGATCTGTTCCGATCCGGAAGGAACGTTCCGAATAGTTGTCTGTTGGAGGACGAAATGGCATGTAGCGGGTCTCACCACCTGCGTTGCATACCATTTATGTCCCTTGATTATAACTCGTCCTTTATGGCATTAAGCCAGTAACCCCTAGTATATTTAAAATGTGCAAGCTAACTATGTCTTCGTATCAGGGAAGGTCATGATAAGTATTGTACAGGTGGTTCAGACGGGCAAGTAAAAGTCACTGAATAGTGGCATGTTCATTTCAGTAGACTTTCATATCTAATGCTTGCTTATAAAATAAACTTAGGCAAAATAGAAAAATCACATAATAACTTGCATATTTCATATAAATAATGTGTTTGATTGGTATAGTTTGGTTAGCTTGCCTTCACCAATGCATTTTGATGTACTGATACTCGTTGTAACAGGTTCCCCGCACCAAGGATATCCTATAAGAAGCTAGAGCAACTTCCCAATCCAGTCCACCTACTGGCACGTCCTGTTCGTGCCCTTGAACCGTGTTTTGAAGTTCCAGGAGCTCGTGCACATACCATATGCAACTTCGTGGAAAGGCGATAGCTTCGCCCGAAGGTGTCTATAGCTTTGAAGTTTTAGTAAAAGGATGTAATATACATGACGTTTATCTCATTTTGCGTCCACTTTTTAAGCCTGTGAGAAAATTATCTGAATCGTTCAAGAGTTTATAAAAGATGTTCATTATCAATAAAAAAACGTTTCCATGTTTTAATATTGTGTTCAATTATCTGTTTACTCTGAATATATGCTCGTTATATAAAATACCTTGGCCATGTGCATTGCATAACCTAGGCGCGCACGATATCACGTTCACCAGTGCATTTTGATATACTTATCCTCGTTGCAATAGTGTGCATTTTGATATATGCGAGGAATGCACACTGCCAGAAGGGGCCCTGGATGACTGCGTCGTAACAAAGGCGCCGTAGGATCCCGTACCGTAGTACGTACCCATCTGAAGACCACCAAGGGCGGTCATCCAGAGCTCGTCCGTCGACGGAGCTATAGAGGGCTGCGAGAAAGTACCAGCCCCTCCCTCTGCAGGTGCACTAGCAATCACCCGCTCACGTAGTCTAATATACTCGTCCTAGAAAAATGGTTGCTAACGTCTAAGGTACTTATTACTAACTAACTAACTAACTATATATATATATATATATATATATATATATATATATATAAAGTTATATTAAAACTAACACAAGGTAAAGTAACGTACATAGGTCTACGTGGCCTTCTCATCGATGAGCTTTCCTCCCTTCCGATGGGTGGCCAGGAAGACGGTCACCATGTTGGCGTCCTCACCCCTCTGTAGCTGTTAAAATTATATTAATTGTTATTAAAATTAACCATCTTAGCCTGCTTTTATTGAAATAATATATATTCAATAGAATATATACCAGATGAAGAAAATGTTCCGTCATGGGAATCGAGACACCACATCACTTTCCTGCCTTCGACCTAGCTGCCTTTGCATTCTCCGAACTCTTTGACCTCTCCATGTACCTTGGTTCGCTGAATCTCGCCTTCATCGCAGTCCACTGCTCAGGTATGATCCAACCGTGGATCGGGGCTCCGTCATAATCACGAGCCTTTTGATCATTGATCGCATCACGGATCAGCTTGGCGACGACGGAAGGAAACTCCTCCTCGATCTTCTCAACTCGGTGTGGTGGATAGAAATAGGTTTTCTATAAAATATAAGATAGAAAGTTATATAATATGAATACATGATTATTGATATTAAAAGTAAATATATTTTGACCTTGAAGTGGGCAAACCAGAATGCCTTCCTATCTTCAGGATCATCTGAGTAGTTGATCCAAGGACCACCATAGTCTGCCTCAAAAATACCCCCAGTGCTCTCTTTACCGCCGACGGACGATATCTATACAATGATAATTAAATTCATGAATATAAAAATATAATAATTTGGCCCATCGGTCTAAAATGTTAACTAATTAACTTATTTTTGAGACCCGTCGGTCCAAATCTCCATCCTCTTCTCGTCCGGAGGCGCGCATTGAAGATCACTCCGAACATGTGCAGACGGAGTCAGCTCAACCTCCTCCATCTGCTTCTCTGTCTCCATGGTGCCTTCAGCTAGAAGAACACTGGAAGAGGGAGTAGTCTTAGGCCTAGAAATACTTGTCCCAGGAGTACTACCATATCGTATCGTCGATGGAGTCGGAGATGCTAAAGATCGATATACTGGAGTACTCTGCGAGGAGGATCCGGAACCAGTATCCTGTACCGGAGGAGCACTCCTTCTAGAGGATCGGCCTTCGAGCGATCCGCGTAGTCCGACCATACCTATAATAATATATGATAATAAAATAAATCCATAGACTTATAAAAGTTCATAAAAATAGAAAGACCTGGAGCAACCCTCCGTTGAATTTCCTGGGTACGAAATATCACAAATGAATATGAAATATCACAGTCACACAATAAACACAATATAAAAGTATCATAGTCACACAATAAGCATAATATAAAAGTATCACAGTCACATAATAAGTATTATAAAAGTATCACATTCACACAATATATGTATCCATACAGTTAAAATAGATGTTACATTCTACATTAAAAATATAGTACATGGCTAGAGTTCTAACTGTATTTTATTTTATTTTCAATACTCTTCTAAAAATTTATCTTCTTCGTTTTCCTCGTCCTCCTCTTCCTCTTCCTCCTGATCTTCACTTTTATCTACTTTGTCTTCCTCTTCGAATAATTCTATCTCTTCTACACGATTAGACGTGTAATAAAAAACTTTCATTGAGTTAACACTTACAATATTTATTATAATAGGCAACTCATCCTCCTGATAAGCTATTTCGTTAACGTCAAAGGTATTTCTAGCTTTCGTCTTGCATGTTATTCACCAGTCTGACCTCGTTGACCCCCGTTTATGATAATTTATGAAGTATACGAGCTGAGCCTGACTTGATAGAACAAATATTTTATAGACTTGGTATCGACACCGATAGTTTATATCTACAAGACCATTCTTGTCTATTTTCCAATCTTGATCTTGGATCAAATTAAACCAATCACACCTGAATAACAGGATCTTAGAAGGCTCTGTTCCATAATTATATGTCAACTCCAAAATCTTTCGTAAGATGCCATAAAAATCATTGCTTGGATCGACATCTTTGTAGCTCGAAGATCTGATACACAAACAACTATTTTTCGTAGAATTGAGATCCAAGAAGTAGTCTCTTATCGGAGAATTTGTTGACTTGAACCTAAACCCATTCACAAAGTATCTTAGCCAGATTTTGATGGCATAAATTGGTCCCTTGGCTAGAGTTCTAATAGACTCATTCTTGAGTGTTGTGTGGGGACGATCGACCTAAATACCAAAAAAATGATATTAAGTTCAACATTTTGTTAAATATTTTGTAATTGCATACACAAAAAGATACTTACATATGCACTCAACCAAGAAGGGAAATAGAGTCTCATTTCCTGTTCTACTTCTTCATCTGTTATGTTTGGTCTCATCGACCTCACCTCTTCATTAAATGTGCTAAAAAACCATAAAATATTGCCTAATTAGTGTAACAATATAAGCGTATAGTATTACATTAAGATGGGTTAAATGTTGACATATTAATTACTTACCCCTCTATCTTCTCCACTTTATCCTCATCGTAGTTGAGTAGTATATTCAACTGAGCAGCCCTTAGCTCGTCGTCATTGATATATTTCTTCATCATTTTGCCCGAAGGATTACCGAAAGCATTGAATACTTTTAATATTGTATCATTAGATTTCTGATATCCGTCGTCGTTTCTCGGAGCTTTTATTCTATTAGTAGCAACATGCGACTTAAAATACATCGAGCAAAAGTTTGTAATCTCCTTAAGAACATAGGCTTCACAAAAAAAAAACCTCAACCCTTGTCTTATTTTTTACCTTTCTCTTTAGGTGGTTCAGTTGACGTTCGAATGGGTACATCCACCGATAACCAACAGGGCCACCGACACGTGCCTTGTAGGAAAAATGAATTGGTAAGTGCTCCATGGAGTCGAAGAATCCAGGAGGGAGCACTCTTTTAAGCTTGCACAGTGTTACCGCAATGTCATTCTCTTGCTTTTCTAGATGATCGATGATCAACTTGGTAGAACAAAGATCTCTGAAGAATATGCTAAGCTCTGTTAAAGGATCCCAAACTAACTACGATAAGAATTAATGAAATGCAGTCAGAATTAACCTCTCCATGAATATGTGACAGTCGTGGCTCTTAATACCTATCAGTTTATTCTTCTTCAGGTCAAAGCATCTTCTCAGATTTGATACCTACCCATCTGTAAATTTTAGTCCCTTAATCCACCTACATAGTCTCCCTTTATCCTTCTTGTCCAGTGAAATTTTTTTCTTAGGCTGCTTATACTTCCCATTCCCTTCTTCTATCAAATACAAAGCAAGACATCTGCATATTTCTTCCAAGTCCAACCTGGCCTTGGGATTGTCTTTCGTCTTTTACTTTATGTTTATCATAATATTAATTATGTTGTCAAACACATTCTTCTCGATATGCATGACATCAAGGTCATGTATGGTTAGATTGGTGCTCCAATATGGTAGGTCCAATATATACTCCTCTTCGTCCAGTTATGAGTGTGACCAAATATATCGCACTTGTGCCCCTTAGTAGGCCTTTCGATAGCACTTAATAAAACTTTAACCTCTTCCCATATCGTGTCTCCGGGCCACCTTGGAGGTGGATTTTCCTTCTCCGTAATGCCGACACAAAATGCATTCCTGTTCCTCCGGAACAGATGATCCGACGGTAGAAATTGTCGATAAAAATCGAAGAAGCACGATTTTTCTCCGTATTTCAAATGAAAAGTCTTAGTGCGGTCCATGCAATACGGACATGTGAGACGACCATGACTGCTCCATCCTGATAACATGTCATAAGCCAGAAAGTTGTTGATGGTCCACATAAGTGCTGCCCTCATCTGAAAATTCTGCTTTTTTGAAATATCGTACGTGTTGGAGCCTACTTCCCACAGCTATTTCAGCTCATCTATCAACGGTTGCAAGTACACATCGATATTCCTCTTCGGATTGTTCAGACCCGGAATAATGACGGCTAAGAACATAACCGGAGTCTTCATGTAAATCCAAGGCGGTAGGTTGTACGGGGTGACGATTATAGGGCAACACGAATACTGGGGGCCCAAAAGTCCGAATGGGGTAAAATCTCGGACGAGAGCCCCAAACTTATATTACGCGGATCCGAAGAAAAATTGGTATACTCACGATCGAAGTGCTTTCATACTTCTCCATCGGATGGGTGATCCAATACTCCTTCAAACTGTTCTCGCCTATGCCTACTCATATTTTCAGCAATCTCCTTCACTAAAAACAACCTCTATAACTGTGACGTCAAAGGCAAGTAGTGCATCGAATCGATCGACTTTCTTGTACCCGCAGACCTTCCTATACCAGTTGTCTTGTAGAGATTAGCACCACAAAATTGGCACACATCTTCATCCTTGTTATCTTTATAGTATAACACGCACCCGTTGCGGCATGCATCAATTTTTTTGTATTCCATCCAGAGCGATCTCAACATCCTCTTAGACCGGTAGAAATCTTTACGTAACTTAGCACCCTCCGACAAGATCTCTATAATCAACTCCATCAGTCGGTTGTAGCATTCTTGCGACATTAAAATCGGACTTGATGATCAACAGTCTTGTAACCACCTCCACCTTTGAATGATCCTCACAACTAGGATATAATAGAGTCCTTAAATTCTCCAATAACTCTATGAACTTTGCAGCATCAGCATTCGGTGCCTCCTCAGCTGCATTATAGTTGTTTGGATCAAAACTAGGCCAGATAATATAAAAAATCATGTTCACGCCCCCGTCGTCGTAATCGGCATAGTCATGGACAACCATATATGACTCCATATAAGGCTCCGACTCTGATGCTAAAGACACAAGTTCTCCGTATGAAGTATACTGATAATAATTTGGCATAAAATCCCTCGAGTACAAATGATATGTCACATCCACTTCTGAGTAATATTTAAAGTTATAATATCTCATACGTGAACACTTAATTTTGGTGCCGTCCATGTACTGATTGAACGTCTTGGCAAACTACAGGAACTATTCTACCCCATGTATGAATTCATCCCGCACACCGCACATGTCATGCCCCAGTCCTAAAATACCGAGGGACTAGACACGTGGTAATGGCCAGCAGCACACACTGATGGACAAATCCAATTTAATGGATCCATCAGGACGTACTTAAGCTGTAATATAACAATATATGGTCTAGATATACTAATCTCATCCACAGATATGAATACAATAATATCAGAATCATAAATCAAGATCAATCTCAATAAAATATAAACTGAGAAAATAACCCGGTAATGAGTCTGATACATCTGTCAAGATACAAAAATAAAGATAACTACATCAGATACTGAGTATGGAAACAGTATATACTCAGAAGATAACCTCGGTGATCACTCGTCTACTGAATCTGGTACTGCTCCAGTGTCTGCTCCTGCTCCTGCTAATGCTCCTGTCCTGTATACCTCGGGGTAGATCTCGTCCTCAAATCCTGGGGACATAATCCGGATCCAGGTCCTCAGGGGACATAGCAAGGTACAAGAAAGCTCATGCCAAAATAAATGCAGTGCAGAAAATAAATGGAATAAATAGGGCCAGTAAGTAACCATCTAAGTGAAATGCAAGTGAGAGCAACACGAGTACTCAGGCTGAGCCACTACAAGCTCTGTGTCGGGGAGCCGGTAGCGGTAATAACCGGTAGTGGGTCTAGCTCTGCTCCGAGAGTCTACGACCTCTCAATAATAGAATATATATATATAAAACAGCCTGTAGCCTGTGTATCTCTCCCCACCCAATATAACTACGCATATCATGACCATAACGTCTCATGTCCATGTTAAGCAGGATCATAGCTAATGTAACCAGTCATACTATATCTAAGAATATAATGTCCAAGTCCTGTATCCTATACAGAATCACCATGAATATCTCGGGAAAATCCTGTCTCTGAATAGTGTCAAGTGTCCTGAGTCAAAGCATACTTGGTAAGACAAGTACGAGAATATATAGTGTCACGAATGTCCATCTCTAGATGACCGTACACAGCACCGCGTACGGTGTCGACACCCGACTGATAACCGGACGCTAAGTACGTCACACGGTCCTAGGTTAAGCATGCACAGCAATATAATGAAGCAAGAAAAATATGTAATAATACTGCAGAGTTTGGCAAGGTACACTTGCCTGGGGTCTTGCTGCTGGTGTGAATCAGAGTCCAAGTCACAGTCCAAATAGCCTATGTATTACAATTTACCATGTCAAAAGATAATTTATTTTAACTTATTTAATTCTGGAATAATTACTCTAAAATCCTATTTTAATCTTATTATTCTGATTTTTAGATTAATTCCTAAATTTTGTCCAAAGGAACTGAATTTTATCAACTCGAGACTCATGGCACGCAAATCGAGGCGATCTGTTGACCAAAAAGTCAACTGACACAAACTCAACTTTCATGCATGATTTCCTATAGATTTCAGCATCAAAACATGCTGGAATTTATGGCTTGTCCGAATTCAAATTTGTTTGGGAATTATGGCACATACAAGTTTCGTATCGTGCACCGATGGTTAAATTCTAACCTAGAAGTTCTACAGAATTAACAGTATGAAAATACATCAAATTAAATTCTGGGAAAAACATATGTAATTATCTCGACATTAGCTTTCCGAACCTTTAAACGGTTCATGATTCTGATTCCTGGTTCTCCCGAAATCGCGAAAACATCGGAACACATCTATTTTTGGACATGCTGTGCTCTACGAATTTTCTAGAATTTAATAATCATAATTTCGTAAAAAAAATTATATAATCAGAAATCTAACCTCAATATCTTTCTAACGCAAGAAACTAGGCCTCATTTGGAGTCCGGAGCTATGCGCAATGGCTTCTGAAAGATGAAGGAACCCTAGATGGTAATTCTCCAAAATTCGGTTGAAGAAAAACCCTAAAATAAATAACTAAACTAATATATATAGAGAGGAGAGAGAAAGTAGCCACGGCTCAGATCCTGACACATGGCAGCCATCCAACGCTGCCCGCCCAAATCGGTTGGTCACGGTTCGATGCGGCTCGGCTCAGCTGAGTCCGAGTCGAACTCTGACTCGGCTCGGCTCGAGGTCGGCTCGGCTCGGCTCGCACCCACCCCGCGGTCACTGACAGGCGGGCCCGGCACTGTTTGCTGCGGGAGGCTGACAGGTGGGCCCCCTGTTTGCTGACTGGGCAGAAATAATTCCTTTTTGGGTTTTCTTTTTCAGAAATTAGTTTTTAATTCAGTTTTCCTTAATTAACTCAAAATAAATGCTAAAAATAATCAGAAAATTCTCAAAAAATTCTAGAAAATATATTTTATTATTTAGAACCTAAAATAAAAGTTTGGGATATTTTTAATTATTTTTGAATCTAAAATAAATTCTTGAAAATCCTAAAAAATTATAGAAAATTGTGAAAAATCCAAATAATTTTTTTTTTTGAAAAATCAGGGGGCTTACAATCTACCTAACTTATAAAAATTTCGTCCTCGAAATTAAAATTAAGCCATGGTAGAAGTCAAGGATGGTCTAAGATTTGCATTGGTTAAAATGCAAGGCTAGGTTTAACGGAGTGGACGATGTTGCACGTTGCACATTCTGAAAATCATGGGAGAAATTCACATGAGTGAAAATAGGTTTCTTCGTGTGTCATGTCCAATAATGTGGACACCTAAATGCTCTTTTGCATAAAAGTGCCCAACAATTAAAACGTTGCACAAAGATGGAAATTGGAGGATGGGCATGTCTAGGACAAGGTATGGAATTTGTAGGAAGGCAGTGACTAGGGAAGTGCTCCAATTATCGAAGCAATGGTAAGGCGCGCCGAGGGATACCATGTTGTAAAACTAAATGAAAAATATCGTGTTCTATTCCTAAGTGGATTCGAGCTAGCCTCAGTCTCACTATCTAAGCCAAGTAGGTCTACTTCTTAGGTGAGGGGGTTTCACAATCCAGCCAACTTAAAACAATATCGTCCTCAAAATTAAAATAAGGCATAATTTGTTAATCCTTCGTGTTCATAAGGCAACTCAATCGCAATCTCCTTGCGATAATTAAAATCCTAATCATATCCATTGCAATCACTTCTAGGTTAAGATGACTACTGATCCAATCAAATTCAACCTATGGTTATCTCTTCTCGCTTTTTCAAATTATCCATATCCAAATTTAAATTAAATCCATATATCATCTTCAAGATTTAAATACGCATATCAATTTTACCTCACAATCTCCAATTATCATAATCTCCTCTAGAAGTAATTCGAGTCCATTATTATTCCTATTTTCACTTATAAATTTTTGTATGCTTCAACTTCTTAAATTCCATTCACATCCTTAATATTTCAAATAGGTAGTCCAACCATCAAGTTTTTATTTTAACTCAAATCATCAAATTGAAAAAATAATTTAAATGCAGTCCACCAATGATCAAGTCTGAAATTCCATCTTTTTATCCTCTAAATTTTAAGTTGATGATTTTACCTTCATTGTTCAAAAATTTAAATCATGTACTTAAGGTATAAATATCGGGTCCTCAATATCAATTCATTAATCCTCATCATCTTAGTCATTCTTCTAAAATTCTCAAAATTAAAATGGCTTGAACCTCTCCCAATTTAATCTTACTCGATCATAATCTAAAAGAAATTCCTCTCGAGTTGATAATGCACTACTACCCAACTTAGAATTTACCCATCTATCACATAAGGCTATATACCTTAAGAGAATATTCCTTAATATGTTTACTCATGTCATTCAATCCTCGAACTTCAATGCCAATCATATCACATATGATATGTCCTTAATTACGAAATAATAATCCTCAAGTATGTGATCGGCTTATGGGATATATCTAGTATTCTCTGAGTATCAATTTATACCAAGCACGAGGTTTCGTCTTTCCGAAATAAGGGAAGACGGAGACCAATAATAAAGAGTTCAAGGGCAGCGTAATAGAATAGAAGTATTGGGATCAAGGCGTTTAAAGAATTCAATTGGGAATTGTCAAAGCAGTTGTGGATTGAAATCCTATTTTGGTAATCCTTTGTTCGCCTGCTCATATTAGTACAGTTATGTAACTGATCCGATATATCAGACATATCTAGGGCAAGTATATTCGTCTACTAATTACTACATATCTCAATCCATGTAAAGTAGTATTTTGATGGACGAATCAAGGGCACTATGGTTGATCAGACCGTAATACACTGAATCTAAAATATATTATTGTGGGCCTCCCCAATAATACATATGTCATGAACAAGCTCGATAAAGAATAAGCTTGCAAAAGTAGGCTATAAAATAGCAGCATAAGTCAAGGTAGTATATGAAATACAAGTACGCTAGATGATGATGAAAGGAGGTACAAATTATTCAAGTTCACAAAACAAAAATAAACTAAGCAACAATAATAAAAGACTCTACAATCTCTACAGTCATCATACAACCTCCTTGTATAAGTCGCTAGTCGACCAAAGAGGGGCAAGGACCTCTAAATTCTATTGTCTGAATAAATACTGTCATCTTATGCTAGCATACAATTATTGCCATTCAGTTACACCGCCTTGATGGGTCAAGTGGACTATGTGGTACTAGTCTCAAGGGAAAGGGAATATAACTTATATCGAGGTGGGGGTACAAATTACATGATTTAACACTAAGGGATAATCATCGGGTCACAATCTACAAGATTAACTCAAACTTATCGAACTCTAACTACCAAACACAAAATTTTCAAATTCAAGACTACAACTATAATCCTAGCAAACTATGGGTCCTTAACAAGGAATAAAATTACTTGTCCTAGTATTAGAAGTGTCAGGTGGCACGAATTGAAAGACGGAGAAAAGAAGAACATATTTTAGTCGTTGCGCATTAGCGAACGTTAAGGTCGCAGACGAACAACGTATGAAATTAAAATATGAGGCTCTAGATAATATCATAGTTTCCTAAGGTGAAGGTGGCAAGCAATTCTCCGTGTTTGAGGTATGATTAGAAAAATGTTCTATACATTGCTCTTGGCTTTCTAAGGTACTGTCTGCTAATATCACAACACGAACCTATATCCTAACACTATCTCACTATGCACATTAGGTTCAGTTCTAACATTCGATCTCGGATTTCTATTGGTTCCTCATGAGTGGGGTCAAACACTAGGGTCAAACATTATGGTAAAACTTCTACTAACTCTAGTAGTGTCTATACTACTCTCAAGTCTTCACAATACATCAGGGGTAATGGTAAACCAATTCTAGAGATAAGGAATTCTAGGGTTCCCTAGATATGCTAACTTAGTGGGGGTGTCAACACTCTAGTGGTACTCTTAATAGGAATGCTACCTTACTTATCATTCTATCAACAAGGACTTATATATTCTAGGAGAAAGCTACACTCAAGGAACTAATGAGAAGGCACATGAATCAAGCATGATGCAATTATTCAACGGAATAGATTGGAAGGAGGATGAGTCATAGTCAGTTGTGGATGAGATCCTATACTCTAATCCTAGGTGCAGGCTTGCTCGGTCGCTAAGTTAAAACCGAACAATTTTAGTCGTAGACCTGCATGGGACACCACAAAAACTATGTCACGCCCCAGTCCCAAAATGCCGAGGGACTAGACACGTGGCAATGGCCAGCAGCACATACTGATGGACAAACCCAATTTAATGGATCTATCAGGACGTACTTAAGCTGTAATATAATAATATATGGTCTAGATATACTAATCTCATCCACAGATATGAATACAATAATATCAGAATCATAAATCAAGATCAATCTCAATAAAATATAAACTGAGGAAATAACTCGGTAATGAGTCTGATACATCTGTCAAGATACAAAAATAAAGATAACTACATCAGATACTGAGTATGGAAACAGTATATACTCAGAAAATAACCTCGGTGATCACTCGTCTACTGAATCTGGTACTGCTCCAGTGTCTGCTCCTGCTCCTGCTCCTGCTAATGCTCCTGTCCTGTATACCTTGGGGTAGATCTCGTCCTCAAATCCTGGGGACATAATCCGGATCCAGGTCCTCAGGGGACATAGCAAGGTACAAGAAAGCTCATGCCAAAATAAATGCAGTACAGAAAATAAATGGAATAAATAGGGCCAGTAAGTAATCATCTAAGTGAAATGCAAGTGAGAGCAACACGAGTACTCAGGCTGAGCCACTACAAGCTCTGTGTCGGGGAGCCGGTAGCGATAATAACCGGTAGTGGGTCTAGCTCTGCTCCGAGAGTCTACGACCTCTCAATAATAGAAGATATATATATAAAACAGCCTGTAGCCTGTGTGTCTCTCCCCACCCAATGTAACCACGCATATCATGACCATAACGTCTCATGTCCATGTCAAGCGGGATCATAGCTAATGCAACCAGTCATACTATATCTAAGAATATAATATCCAAGTCATGTATCCTATACAGAATCACCACGAATATCTCAGGAAAATCCTGTCTCATGAATAGTGTCAAGTGTCCTGAGTCAAAGCGTACTTGGTAAGACAAGTACGAGAATATATAGTGTCACGAATGTCCATCTCTAAATGACCGTACACAACACCGCGTACGGTGTCGGCACCCGACTGATAATCGGACGCTAAGTACGTCACACGGTCCTAGGTTAAGCATGCACAGCAATATAATGAAGCAAGGAAAATATGTAATAATACTGCAGAGTTTGGCAAGGTACACTTGCCTGGGGTCTTGCTGCTGGTGTGAATCAGAGTCCAAGTCACAGTCCAAATAGCCTATGTATTACAATTTACCATGTCAAAAGATAATTTATTTTAACTTATTTAATTCTGAAATAATTACTCTAAAATCCTATTTTAATCTTATTATTCTGATTTTTAGGTTAATTCCTAAATTTTGTCCAAAGGAACTGAATTTTATCAACTCGAGACTCATGGCACGCAAATCGAGACGATCTGTTGACCAAAAAGTCAACCGACACAAACTCAACTTTCATGCATGATTTCCTATAGATTTCAGCATCAAAAACATGCTGGAATTTATGGCTCGTCCGAATTCAAATCCGTTTGGGAATTATGGCACATACAAGTTTCGTATCGTGCACCGATGGTTAAATTCTAACCTAGAATTTCTACAGAATTAACAGTATAAAAATACATCGAATTAAATTCTGGGAAAAACATATATCAATTATCTCGACATTAGCTTTCCGAAACTTTAAACGATTCATGATTCTGATTCCTGGTTCTCCCGAAATCGTGAAAACATCGGAACACATCTATTTTCGGACATGCTGTGCTCTACAAATTTTTCAGAATTTAATAATCATAATTTCGTAAAACAAATTATATAATCAGAAATCTAACCTCAATATCTTTCTAACGCAAGAAACTAGGCCTCGTTTGGAGTCCGGAGCTATGCGCAATGGCTTCTGAAAGATGAAGGAACCCTAGATGGTAATTCTCCAAAATTCGGCTGAAGAAAAACCCTAAAATAAATAACTAAACTAATATATATAGAGAGGAGAGAGAAAGCAGTCGCGGCTCAGATCTTGACACGTGGCAGCCATCCAACGCTGCCCGCCCAAATCGGATGGTCACGGTTCGATGCGGCTCGGCTCAGCTGAGTCCGAGTCGAACTCTGACTCGACTCGGCTCGAGGTTGGCTCGGCTCGCACCCACCCCGCGGTCACTAACAGGCGGGCCCGGCACTGTTTGCTGCGGGAGGCTGACAGGTGGGCCCCCTGTTTGCTGACTGGGCAGAAATAATTTCTTTTTGGGTTTTCTTTTTTAGAAATTAGTTTTTAATTCAGTTTTCCTTAATTAACTCAAAATAAATGCTAAAAATAATCAAAAAATTCCCAAAATATTCTAGAAAATATATTTTATTATTTAGAACCTAAAATAAAAGTTTGGGATATTTTTAATTATATTTGAATCTAAAATAAATTCTTGAAAATCCTAGAAAATTATAAAAAATTGTGAAAAATCCAAATAAAATTTTTCTTTTGAAAAATCAGGGGACTTACAGCACATATCATCAGGATGACAGTTGTACATCCATGAAAGATAATACAGGTAGTAATTCAGATCCATTTCTAGATACTTCTGAAATGATCAAGTATTATCACGACCCGTACCCAAAAAATTGGGTATGAGTCGTGGGTACGTCCATCCTATGCTGCAACATCGGCGGTAGAACGCTATCTAGGTCTACTATCTAGCTAACAATCTCACACAACAATGTATAAGTACCTGTCAAGATCTCAACTCCAAACGGAGGAACAATATGATGAAGATAATAACAATACTCAATCACGTTATAAGCACGATAAGATAACAAGGAAGTCTAACAACTACAAAGTCTAAACAATAACTACTATTAAGACAATCACAATAATAATAATAATAATAATAATAATAATAATATCCTAAAATAAAATACAATACAAAGTTTTAAACCAAAAGCTAGAGACAAATTCGGCACCAAAAGCTAATAAATACAACTAAGGTCCTAGTAATCCCGGCTACCAACCCAGAAATTACTCCTTAACTAGGGGGTCCCTGTCTGCACCATCGACAGGCTAAGGTCCATAAAATGTCAGACACTAATCTTCCATATCCTCTGAAAAATATATCCATCCAGGATTGGAGCAAGTACACCTCTAACAACAGTTCCAGTTAAATGATAAAAACTATAAAGCAGTTGTAGCAAGTAGCACAAGATGAAGGAAATGAAGTATGAACAAGAAAATATACATATATCTATCAACTGGTGTATAAAGGTAAAGATGCATAAAAATCAGAAGCAAGATAGTAATGACTGCAGGATACAAGAAATCTAATCTAATATCAAGTGTGTGCACAATAACGTGAAGTAAGTCCAGCAAGAATAAATATAATGAGTCCAGTCCAGAAAGTATAAGTGAGACCAATCAAGAAGTGCAAGAGAGTCCAGACTAGAAAGAATGAACTTGTGTCTCTGAAATACCTGTTTCGACATGTAAACAGCTAGGGATAAGTACGGCTCACAGCACACTGGGTGTGCGACTGCTATCATTCCAGATTAGACCAGAGGGAGTAATTCCAGTGATTCCAGATTTGGGAATATTTACATGTCTACTCGAGTATTTCCCTGCCCTGACTAGTACAAGTGAATCCAAGACCCGACACATAAATCAAGTATGAGTTCAGTCGGAAACATGAATGATGCATGTAGTGAGTCCTGATGTGATGCCAGTAGGTGATTCCAGAAATAGAGGCCAGAAACATAAAATATACGTGTCGCAAGTGAATGAATCCAAAAATACTAGTTAGTGTCATGCCAGAAAATTAGATAATACTATACTAGAAGCTGAATCAAAATTATCAGATAATGAAAACTATCGAAGAATGTACTCGCCTGATGTCCTGAGCAACTAGCGAGGATCGAGGTCCGAACTAGCGTCACAAGGACCTATTACGAAAAGCAAGGTTAAACGGAGTTCTAAAGAGTTATATAGATATAAAATAACTAAAACCAAGCTTCTAGGTTTGTTCTAGGTCAAACGGGTCAAACGGGTCAAACTGGTGAAATCTGGATCAAAAAGTCAACTCTGGGTCCAAAAAGTCAATTTTAGGTCAAAACTAGGTCAAATATTGACTTTGGCGGTCAACCGGATCAACTACGGTCAACTCTAGGTCAAACTAGGTTGCCCCTAAAATTCTAGGTCAAAACTAGCTCATTAAGCTAGTAAACCAACAAATTTGCCTCCTTAAGATACCGGAATACCCTCGGTATCCGATATCTCAACCTAAGTGATATACCCCGCCTATACCCACTAACATATATACTAACACGTATATATATATATATATATATATATATATATATATATATATATATATATATATATAAGCAACTCTAACCTCATTCATAGGCAAAAACCCAATACTTTACCCCAATACTTTACCCCAATACCCAATACCTTGAGTATCTCAAGTATATTATCCAAATGGATGCAGAGATGGATACACATGTTCATCAAAGTAATTAACAACTCCAATTGATGCGTGAGTATTCCAGTTGTGATGCGTGAGTATCCATATCGTGGTTCATGAGTATCCGTTTTATAATTTATGACTATCCAAAAACTAGTAGACATATGGAAAACTCTAATTTTAAACCCTATTAAATAGTTGTCGTCACGTGTTCATTATCTTCCTCAGGATCCTAGTTATTCTACTTTTATAATAAGTATTATCTATGTAAAACTATTTACCACTTAAATTATATTTATTTAGATTGTAACATAAACCTAGCATATACCAATGCCGTGCCACAACCACCCGAACACGAACTCTTGTGTCAAGGATAGGTTTGACACTGCTCTAACCCAAGTTGGATACGAGTTCTAGAAGAACCTAATACCGTGTCATGTCTGGACTTTGAAGAGTCATTCCCGTGTCCATGTATACTATAATATTATCCTTGGTTATTTTTGATATGGGGGCACATACTAATACTCTATCAGTACTCTCATACCAAGACCCCTGACACTCATATTTCATATATATCTACTACCTCTTCACAACTCCACCAATTTTATATATATCTTCTACAGTCGCTAAATACGTGTTATAATTGAAGTTAAATCATACTATATTAAGAATTTTCAAAGGAATATATATATAATTAAAATAGGGCTTGTGTGTGTGTCAGTGTGTGTATGTCAGTGTGTGTGTCAATGTTTGTGTCTATTTTCGTGTCCAACTTAAACATGTCTGTGTTAGTGTATGTGTGTATGTGTGTGTTTGTTTCATGTATGTGTCTGTAAAAGTGTGTGCGTGTGTGACATGTCAGGGTCAGTGTTAGTATTTGTGTCCGTGTCCAACTTAAACATGACCTTTGATATTGTTGCCAAGGCTCCTACAGCAATGTAGTTGCTCAACTAAGCACAACACAGACCTTAGCTCACCCCCTTACAACATGAAAACAAACCAAGCTCTCCACCCTCCAAGTCATACACTACAGGCCTGCAATGAAACCCCAAAATAGGACACAGTTGCAGCACCCTCTGCAGCTTTGGAACCAAACACCAGCACAGCTGTAAGCTCTTAAAATATACAGGATACTGCCACTTACTGCTGCAGAGTGCAACAATACATTTGCTGCCTCTGTTAAAAAAATACCTACTGCTTCCATCATACATGTACAGCTGTTGTGTGATCCTTTCTCAAAATTCCTCATACACACTCATGAACATAAAACTAAGTGCACACTCTTAAACACCATAGACTTTCTTTCACGGACACAACACTCTAGCACCAACACAATACACAAATTCTACACACTAATACTAGACATACACAACATCAACATCCTCACATGTCAATTGATACAAAACTTCTTGATACCAACTATCACAACCAAAACTACCATAATACTCTTATGATTCTCATTCCCGTGTCGTGTCGTGTCAGTGTATGTGTCTATGTCGTATCCCGTGTCGTGTCTATGTCTGTGTCTATGTCGTGTCCTCTATCAAATATCATATCCGTATCTGTGAGAAAGAGAGAGAGATAGGGTTAGGGTTTACCTAGAGGAGAAGGAGAAGCCCGAGGTTGTCGGAGGGGAGAAGACGTGCGAGGGGAGCAGCCATGCTGGAGGGAAGGAGCCACGCCGGAGGGGAGGGGTCGCGTGAGGGGGGCGACCTCGTCGGAGGGGGTAGGACTTCTCCGTAGGGAGGAGGACGCCCGATGGTGGGGGGACTAAGATGGATGGGGGGCTTTTGAAATTTTCTGTAAGAGTTTGAGAGAATGAGGGAAAATAAAATTCTAAACCCTAAATAAAATAACTTAGCGACATCTAAAATACACGTCGCTAAACGTCGTTAATATATTAATATACTGCGACTTGAAATCAAAACATTGCTAAACGTCGCTATAATTAAAATATTAGCGATGTTTAGCGATATTTAGCGTCACTTAAAGACATCATTTTTCATTGTACTAAAATATGTCGCTAAACGACGCCAAAGATCGCTATTAGCGACTACCTGTGACATTTTATATTAACGTCGCTAAATTGAAAAAGATTAGCGACATTTTATAATAACCTCGCTAAAAACGTCGCTAAACCCATAATTTTTAGTAGTGTAAATCATAAACTGTAATAGCAATATGGGAAATAGATAAACATAACTATATGATATAGCAGGTAAAGAGCAGTAAGTAGGCATTGCAATAGATATATATCAGGGAATATAAATGTAGATACTATGTATTTTGAAGTATTAGTGTTGATATGTGATAAGCTTGGGAATTTGCATAATACGATAGGGCCTGGCTAATCATACGTGAGGTGTATGATTATCACTCATAATACTTGCACAATAAAGGGGGTATGATCACACATCTAGCTAACACTTTCCCACCCCAACAAGTATAAGAATCCAATCAGGACATGTCACACGAACGAATAACAATACGATAACCATGCACAATATGAAGTTGCTCCACCGAAGGGGTCGGCGTACCCGGGAAATTCTACGGAGGGCTGCTTCGGTTCTTTATTTTTAATTGTAAAATGTTGGAGTCCAAAATATAAAGGAGATTATGCCAAAAGTTTCAAGAATTTATAAAGATAGTCGTTTCGAAAATTTTTGAATAATCGATTTTTCTCTGATATAATTTATTTTATTTAGGATTAAACCATAAAAATTCTTAGATTACGAATTTATCTAAATTTAGGACGCGTAGGAAACTTTTGCACATGCACGAAAGAGTAACAAAATTATCATTGTTATACATATTCCAAGGTAAGGAATATTTTTTCCATGTCTTCAAATTTTTTTTACCATTTGGAATAGTACCGTTAAGCGTGATACCCCAAGTACACGAAAATAAAATTTTATTGGATATTTGACGTCTCCGCGAAAGATGGAACGATTTATTAAAATATAAAATTCTCGCAAATGTGTAATCTCTGACACACAAACCGAGAATGCAAAGCAGAATTTTCTTTAATTCAACTTAATTTGATTGTTAGATTAGAAATGGATGTAATTTCTATAGATTGCATGGGGATGAGAGAATATTTCGATCAACCCGTTAAACTCTTAGCAATATTTATTTTTAAAAACTGATCAGTAATTTTTGGCATACGTATGGCCATACGATGACCGCAGTGAGGCTTAGCTCACTTATTTTCTATTGGATCCGATTTTTTAAAGAGATAGAATTCGACAATTGTATATGTCCAATGTTTGACCTATGTTCCAAATTCTTGGAAAAGTTCAAGGTATTCGACAATTGATTTTATTATCACATGATCCAAAATTTCTAAAACAAAGAATAATTCTACAATTGTTATATCATGTGCTTGTCGCATTTTGATGTGATACAATATTAATATTGTTGACACATTGTTGTCAAAACAGCTGTGGGGATTGGAATCTAAGCACCATCCACCAGAAAATTGTCTGATCCCCGGTAAATAAGATTATTGCCGGGACAATAGGTGTTGATGGTGATCCGAAAGCATTCTCTAAAATTTGCATTTGCATATAGGAATAATTGTACTATAAATTATGGTTATGACTTGTGATTGGACACTTTATAGCATATGATTAATTAGAGTTGTAAAACTTATATTTCAAGTTTACACTATAAATTTCTTCAGAAAAATAACATTTCTCCAAAAAAATTATTTTTATTCATTCATTAACCTTCCTTACAACATCATCTTTATTTTATCTTTATGTTTGTCTTTGACATAAGGGCTTGCTAGTCGTTCTGACGACCTAGTTTTTGTTCATTAGGAACTGATAAAAATAAAGAAGAAGCACTACCACTTTTTAGCGTCGACGAGGTCGATGGATAATAAAATACGACTTTGGGGATAAATCAGTTCAAGAATTTTTGTGACTGAATATGTATATTAAACTTTTTGAGAAAAGACTTGATGATATAAATATTAAAATATATAATATGGATGTGTTAGAATATAACCTTATTGTCCTGTACTTATCCTAGAAAATACAGGCGACAATCGCGGGTATGATACTGATAGTATTATACGGGTGAGTAGCCTGGGGATGTATTATTATACCTGGATTCGGTATTATGGGAACCAGGGTGTGACACATTCAAATCAATGGTTAAGATTAGATAACTTAAACAAGACCCAATGATTATAATCATAGGGATGCTTGGAGATACAAAAATTAGGGGGATCATGATCCCTTATATATATATATATATATATATATATATATATATATATATATATATATATATATATATATATATATATATATAATAAAAAAGAATGAAGCCCAAGAAGCCTGGAGACTCACCCCACAAACCACAACCTCTACCACCACCGGTCCCCCTCCCTATGCACATCCTTGTACCCGGCTTGACCCCCTATTTTGCCCCCCCTCCTCCTAGAGAGAGTTTATGAGGAGGGTAGACCACCATTGGGAAGTGGTGGAAATTAGGAAAATCCTTAAGAGGGCCATCGAGTGTGGATAGGAAGGGGTCCCCCCTCCATGGTGCTGATGAGGGAAGGCTCTGTTCCTCGAGTCAGTCGTCTTCAACAATGCGGTTTTCCTACTCTGCAATAGTTTCCATCCCCCTTCGGCTAGCCCTGCATCTAGGGTTTTTGTCAATTTGACGCAGAGGTCGCCCACTCAGTTCAGGCCGTCCATTAATGCCCTATCTCGTGGAAGGATAGGTACATGTCTAGAATGGGTAAGGAAGACATCGAGATTCACTATATTGAGTCAAAGAATGTCCAAGGTAGAAAGGTGATACAATTTTGAAGAAGGATTTAGCCAAAATAGAGGAGTATTGGATGTTCATTATCGTTCTCTACGTTATTGGCGTAAGACTATATTTTGGTCAGCTTACGGGCTTTGCGCTCCAGATGTGGAGACCGAAATACAGCAAGGACATATTCTCCAGTGATAAAAATTTCTATGGGTGATTCAAAATGGGCCATGGACGTTTGATAGTAGGCTAGTAGTCATAAGAAGATGGGATCCTTCTACAACTTTGTAAGAGATTGTCTGGTAAATGTGCCTATCTGGATTCGTCTCCCATAGCTCTCACATATACTTGGAGTACCCCGACTATTATGAAGATGACCAGTGTTGTATGAAAGCCCTTATGTACAACTAACTCTACTATTTAGGAAATATTAACTTTTATAAGGGTATTTGTGTTAGCCCAATGATTGTATCTTGATTTTGAATATGGTTAATCGATTAATTTTAACATTATGATATTACTAATATTCATGATATCACTATAATATTAATACTTAAACTTAGCATAGTCCTAATATGTATTAAATATTATCATACTTGCTACTATATATATTACTTTGTTCGTCTAATATGTATTTATAGAAAAGCAATAAGCAAGTACAAACATGGACATATGTAAAAAATATCATGATGATCATGATGGGGTCAAAGACAACGTTACCCCACAAGATTTCTTTGAACCGCCTACGACATCTATGGGGCCTCATATGGTCAACATACAAGGGTCAAGGGGGCAGCACCCCCATGGAGGTTCGGGGGCAAAGCCCTCGAAAGTTATACAGATTTCATAATCTACTTATCTTTGAACTACTATCGTCAAGGGAAAAAGCTATCATCTTACAATTGAAGAAGTCAAGCCTTGGCATAATCATTTCAAGACTCTGAAAAAGCCTACACCTGTCATAGGCTATCTTGAGTCTGTAATGTGTCTTAGGAATATTTATAAACACAAGAAATGGATGGCAAAATCGAAAGCTAGGGTAGACAATAACTTGGGATCATTTTTGGACAGTCACTCAGAATTCTGACGAAATTCTATGGTCATGTCCCAACTCCACAATATCGCTACGTCACCACCAGACGAGATATCGTATAAGTCTAGATTATACTTGTACAAGGAAAGAAGATAAAATAGTAAATAATGTATCGCTTGAAATGATGATATTACAGCAAAAAAATAGTGTCATAAAAAAGGCATACAAAATATACAAAATAAATATATTTTATTAATAAAGTAGCTTATTACAAAGGCTCTCAATGGTCCAACTGAATATGCCAATTTTGCTTACAACACTCATGACCTCTTTTGCTCACAAAGAATTTTGTTGTTCAATACATCATGTCTTCTATATCTAAGAAAGCATCCTCAATCGAACATCTTCATGTTGCCAATCCGATCTTCCAACGTCTTGGTACGACTGAGCGAAACTTCGTACTGGGGGTTACGTATCATTACACATCTTGTACTGGTGAGTAAGATATCCCACTCGCCTAAACCGACACTAAGTAATCATGTTAAGCATATAGTTTATATGGTGATCTTTCTATATTGAACAAGATTAATTAACACAGTATAAGCATGTAGGCATGTTATACTTGATATCATAAGTAAACATAAAACATACTAAACTGCATCACTCAATAGTGACTTCTTACCACAACCAATGCACTCACCCTTGCATTAATGCAAGGTGATTACTCGTTGTCCTGCATAAAAGATTCACTAGCATGCCTACACTTATATATATGAAGGTCACTGGCTTTCTGAGCCATCTTGGACTACTCTCGAGTAATTCGGTGATCCTTCTTCCTCGGGTTGCAAGTCCCACCAAAAAAATTTATGATGTGCCCTTCCAGTCCAAGTAGCAAGTGTCACGCCCTAGTCCCAAAAATGCAAGAGGCGAGGCCACATGATAATGGCCAGCTACGTATCAAGCTAGTCCAACTCAAATACATATAAGTTGTTTAGTAAGGGTCACTATCTAGATAACACAATAAATATATCTATATCTCAATCCACAAGAATACGAAATAAAAGAATGGACAATATATATCATAATATGCACCTCGTACAACATATGTCCGAATAGATTCAAAATAAATAACATGAGTCTGCAAATACTAGGCTATATCAGCAAAAAATAAGTAATAAGAACAAAATAGATTGACAATGGAAGACATGATATAAATACCTAATATCGATACATGTATTCTGAGATGATACTCATCAACCGCTCCAGAAGAACTCAACGACAATCAATACTACAAATCTTGAAGGGAACTAGGTCCTTAGTAGGACGTAACAAAATACAAAAATATACAAGTTATGTAAAATATAATAACTCATACTAATGCATTGGTGATTCTAACCTCCTAAACGTGCAATTTAGAAGACATCGACATACTCATAGAAGCTTTGGCTGAATATAGTAGTCCTAGCACTCATCCGAGACTAGAACCCTTTGTCTACACAAGACATCTAGATTGCATAGGGTTAAATAAATGCTAGAGGCTAACTATGTATATCATCGAGTAAAAGTGTAATAGTTCCCATGTGTCTAGCGACTGTCCGCCCGTATTCCCCAGACTTACCAAGTCGTATACACACTATGTCCAGTTTATAATTGCTGCAGTCTCTAATATACTATCACAACTGTTATATTTTCTATTCGTCACACGTTCTTCACATACAGATGGCCAATCAAATACACAGTTCATGCCCCTAACAAGATGTCTCAGTCATGTCATGGCCAAAGGATATATAAGTATATCTCCCTATCATAAGTTAGTCCTCTAAAACTAGGTCGACAAGCATAAAATAAGTCACAAGAATGACTAATCTAGTCTCTAGCACCCAAGTATTGCTTGGATGCACAGTTTATATAATCTAGAGATGTATAAATAAGAAAATAAGTAAATGAAATAAATAAAGAGTAAATATAGTAAACATAGCAAGGTATACTTGCCTAGATCCTGAATGGTGTCAAGACAATATTCAGGTGTCAAGCACGACAAATCAACAGAAGCAAAAAATATAGAAACATAACAAACATCTCCTGATGCTGAAATAAATACCACTAATAAGACCAGAATGAGTGATAAATTTAGTAAACCTTATCCATAAGTCCAATTTGGATGCAAAGACAAAAATAATAATTTTGGGTCAAAATGGGGTCCATAAGTGGCCCACCTTGTGGTGCCCCGTTCCCCTATTCGGGGAGCGCGACAAAGGAATACAAGTCGGTATCGTTCGATCGGGATAGATTGAAACAAGATCTTATCCTTGTTATGGATTTGCTTCTTCCGAATCGATTCCCATATTTGGTGGACCCTGCCCCCAATATCAACTTAGCGGCAGAGTCAAGAGGGACCTCTCTGCTGTAAGTATTTTGCCTAGTTTTCGTTGTCGCTTTGTTGCTTTCGTGCTTTGAGTTGGTTTTCGGAGTTGTTTGCATTTTTTTGAATGATTTTGATAGATTTTATTATTTTTATTCGTTGAACTGTACTTCAATTCTGAGATTGGAAAGAGTGAAAGAGGTTTTGATCCGCTGTTCGTGGCAATGCAGGTGAACGAATAGTACGACGTGCTAGCGGAGTCTTAAAGTACCTCTTTTCTTTCCTACCAACCAACTTGTGAGTGGCTTATATTCGATTCAGTTGACCCTCTTTCCAAGTCTTCACACCTAAAAATCTTGTATTCTTGCTTGCCCCAATTAAACGATACCAAACTAATAACTAAAAGATATCAAGATAAAAAGGAATAGACTTGGACTACTTTATGCTTGTCAATCAACTAGTGAACAGTTATCTTATTTTATGCTAGTTCACTTAGAATGTTCTATACATTCTTTAATTTTAGTTAAAATTGCATACTTCTTCTATAAATTATACTAAGCATGGAACACATCTTGTTATGCGATAAATTGTTCAGGAAGACTATGCAAAATAAATCATGCCATGCTACTTATCTTGTACCGGTGTTGCCTCAACTGCATGAATTGTTAACTTAATATATACGTCGTTTGATCACGGACAACTTGTGCACAAGCTCAATAGTTTCTGCGGACGGTCGCTGGGGCACTGGCACCGATCCGATTCAGGCGGAACCCAACGTTTAGTCTCACGTGATTGACAGAATACTTGTAGCACACTACGTGCTTTCGTTGCATACCATCCTCGTCAATGACTATTGTCCTTTATGGCATCTTTCCAGTTATCACCACGTATATTTAAACCTGTGCAAGCTAACTTGTGTCTTCGAACGGGCAGAGAAGGACATGGTAAGTATTGTGCAGGTGGTTCAGACGGACAGGTAAAAGCCACCGAACGGTGGCAAGTTTATTTCAGTAATTTCTATATATATATATATACATACTGCTTGCTTGTAAAATAAACTAAGGCAAGATAGAAAGACCACAAATAATATGCATGCTTCATATAAATAACGTGTTGATTGGTATAGTTGGGTTAGCTCGCCTTTACCAGTATATTTTGATGTACTGACCCTCATTAAAACAGGTTCCCCGTACCAAGGAGATCCTGCGAGGAGCTGAAGTCACTGCCCAATCCAGTCCAGCTGTCAGCTCGTCCTGATCGTGCCTTACTTGGAGCATTTTGAAGCCAGGAGCTAACAACCCATAACTCATACAGCTTCGAAGAAAAGCCATTGTCCCGCCTAGAGGTCCCTTATTTTGAAGTTCTAGTAAATGATGTAATATACAAGACAACTATCTCATTTTATGTCAACTTTTGTAAACCCGTGCGGCAACCTTCTGACTCATTCAAGAGTTTGTAAATAGATGTTCATATATCAATAAAGAGAACTTTTTTATGTTTCAACTTTGTGTTTCAATTATCTGTGTACTCTGAATATGTGCTCGTTATGCAAAATACCTTAGCCTTGTGCGGTGAGCAACCTAGGCCCGCACGGTGTCACACCCGGGGGACGACTATCGATTCCACAAAATTGGGGCATGATATATTGGTATCAAAGCACAGCTTCAAGTTTCTTTGACCCTCCGTATCAAAAAAGTTCCTTTAACGATCTAATCCCTGTACGAACTCTTGAAATTATTAGGCCAAAATAAGATATGTTCATATAATGAGACCATAATATATTATGATCCTGATATAATTTACCTTCTTTTGAAGGAATGGCACAAGCACAATCATCAGCACTAGCACCGGGTGAGACACAAGTCCAAGAAAGCAGTTCCGGTACTTCAAAAAGTTCTCGGAGCCAGCGAGCCATGTCCCATGTCGATCCCATTCAGTAGATGATATGGATGTTGGAGGTTAACCAACAGAGGGAGAAGGCTTATTATGAATGGGCTGAGAAGCGAGCGAAAGAGAGACAGAGCAAGTTCCAAGACAATATAGAAGCCCGATTCTCAGTCCAACAAAAGCAGGTAGATATCCTGCAACAGATCATGCAGACCTTGGCTTCCAACCATTCCGCGGAAATGGTATGACACCGGTGGAGCAGCCCGTACCTGAAGTCAACATGCCACAAACTCCAAAGAAGAAGGATATGACAACCTTCGACTTTGCCGACTTCAAGAAGGTCTGTAACTCGCCATTTAAAGGAGCCGAGGACCCGATCGTAGCTCTAGATTGGTTGGCCAAACTTGAGGATCATTTCAAACTCCTAGAGGTACCCGAGCAGAAGCATGTCGCATGTGCCCAACTTCAGCTTATTTGAATGTACACGATTGATGGGACGTGCATCGAAGGTCTCTTCCAGTTGACGATGAAGAAGAGATGATTGCATAGGCTACCTTTCGTGGCGCATTTGAAAAGGAGTTTATACCCCCTCCCATACATCATTATAAAGAGAACGAGTTCGTGCAACTACGACAAGACAGCCTGACAGTTAAGCAGTATTCTGCCGAATTCAACCGGCTCGCCAAATTTACAAGCTCCTATTTACCTGATGCGGTGAGTCGTGCTAGACAATTTGAAGGTGGTTTGTGTCCTGCCATCTATGCACACGTAGTCATTTCTCAATACCAGACGATGCGGGGAGTCCTGAATTATGCTCTTTCTCTTGAACCACTGTATCCTCATGTTGCTGTCGGCGCTATGCATACTTCTAATTATATACGCCATAGCAACGAGAAAGAAAACAACGCTGCAAAGCGTCCAAACAATGGCGGCAAACAAAAAGCAAACTCAAACCAAGTATGACTCTTCTGTAACAGACCAGGGCACGTCATCAACCAATGTCGTAAGAAGCTTGGGTTATGCCTCATTTATGGTGATCCAAATCACAAAATACAAGAATCCGCTCTAGTCTGCTAGCTACCCTCAACATCCAAATCCTGCCCCTGCACCCTAAACCAATCGAGTCGTGCCTCAGCAAGGGCGTCGCTAAGCTCAAGGTCGGGTGTACACTATGACACGAGAAGAAGCCCTATCCTTAGACACCGTTGTGTCAGGTATATTACTTTTTAATAACATACTTGCACGTGTGTTATTTGATTCTGGTGCAACGCATAATTTTTGTAAAAGCCCTATTCCTAAAAATCGTATTAATCCTTTTTTTATTTAATTATTAATTAAATTATAGTAATTATGAGCTAATTAGGAGAAATAGATTTTATTTTATTTTTATTTTAGGTGTTTGTGCATTTAGGGGATTTATGGAGCCATTAGGAATTTTTCCTAATTTATTTCATGTAGGAGGCCCTTTGGCGAGTTGCTAGCTTAATAGTGTGCACAAATATAATTTTTAAAATTTTTCTATATATATATATATATATATATATATATATATATATATATATAATGGAAATTTAAAAAAACAGAAAAGAAAAGAAAAAAAAGAAAACAAAAATAGAAATTTCTAGTAGGTTAAATTCCTAATGGATTCTCTACCCAAACCCAAACCCTATTGCTACCCGCACCCCTTTAGAAAATAGGAGCAGCAGCAACTTTCCAAAGGAATTCTCCTCCCCCCCCCCCCGCGTATGCAGTCGGCCCCCCTTTCCCTAACTATATATATATACAAATGGTTCTAGACTTAAACCCTAACCCTAATCCTCCCCCTCCTTGACCTGAGCGCCGCCGCCACCGCAGCCTGACCGCCGCCCGGAGCTGCCCCAGACCGTCGGAGAACCTCGACCGACCGCCCACCGCGACGTCGGGCGCGCGAGACATAAATTGATCGAACAGCGTACCTGTGTTCAAGATCTGTTTCCCGTGCCCCTGCTCGACCAAACTCGACCCCGTCTTTGCCGGTATGATCCTCACCTATTCTCCTTCCATATTTGTATGTTAGTTTATCTCGAACCATGCGCAAACCTAGGTGAAAATTAACACCAAGTCGAGGAAAAATCCCGATATTTAAATCTCAGAAAAATCTGTTGCAACCACCCCTGTTCTCGTATTCGTATCTCCCACCACAGAGATCCAAATCCGGTTTTTCTTGTTGGTATGCGAAGACCACTTGACCTAGTTTATTTTTTGTCAAATACTTTAATTTATTAGCTGCTGTATGTTAAAATAAATTAGGTAGAGAATCCCAAAAATACACTTTTCCAGATTTCTAAAAGTTATGAAACGGAGCGCACACCGCCAAACGGGACCGCCCCGCTATGTACCAAGTATACCAAACTGTGCGCGCAGTGTACCCGGACATGTGAGAGATCACGAAAACTGATTTGGACACGTGTGCGCGTCAGAATCAGCAGTATCCGCGGACAATCCCCATATAACAACTTTTGTGAAAGCCATGTGCATTTTGTGCACGCCTGTCAGATTATAACAAAACTTATGCCATTAGACTCGTGGTATCGCGCTGGTCCTGTGACCCAAGTTTTACGCGATTCTGACACAGTTGACCCAGTCGCCTATTGGCGGGCTCCACGGTTGACTTTTTAGTTGAATTTGTGTTCGGCTCACCGGAATCCAAAATTTGAAGTACCGCTGAGTTCGCATGGACATTTAGAATTAGTTTGACCTATAATTTATCTCATTTAGAGACCTTTATCCTTGGCATACTTTTCGGTGTAAAGTAGCCCACATGTGGAGCCGCTTTGACCTAAAATTACCGTTTTGCCCCTGTGTCCAAATTGGATGAAAGGGGAGTGGTTTCTTGCTATTTTGCTTATTCTGGGAACATTGGTGATATTTATTTCAACATCCGGAGACGTTCATTCTGAGGCCGTAGTTTCAGACTCTTGGTGTTTGACATCTGGACGCTACACTTTGCAGCTCTTTTGCCAGGCAATTATACCTTGCCTTGTTGTACTATTTAAATTCAGTTATATATTTAGTTGCATGTTTATTATTTTAGATGATATAACTGTCCGCGTCCGAGAGAGACTCGGGTGCAGTCAACGAATGCGTTAACGTTAGGACTTGTCTGACCTAGAGTCTAGTAGACCCACCTAAAGTTATGGAGTCATCGGTATGACTTTTCCGGCCTTGACACGTATCATTACACGTCACAGAGTGAGTTCATGTAGGGACGCGTGTCTCATACTCGACTGGCCATCAGTGTGAGCAATACGTGTGACGGTATTTAGCTTATTGTTTGTTTCTATAGAGACTTGCATTTTAGTACGAGATGTTCACGTCATGTTCGTGACTTGTACATTTGTATTGGGCGAAGAGGATAACTAGTAGGCGTATGGGACACCCACTTCCTTTATTCAGATTCTCCGTTTGACGGAACGGTATGGACGTTTATTATGCAGATTTCCCGTTCTTCGGAGCGGTATGGACATTATATTATGCAGATTCTCCGTTCTTCGGAGCGATATGGACGTTATACTATGCAGATTCCCCGTTCTTCAGAACGGTACGGACGTTATTATATTACAGTGCCCTAGTATGGGGGCATATGTGGCATATACTAGCCAGTTGTCACGATTGGGGAATTACGTCAGCATATGTCTAGCCTACACTTTCCATACACTCAAAGTTGTCCTCAACTTGCATTTCACTTAGATGGTTAGCGCACCCTTTTATTTATTCAGTATTTACTTTATGGCATGCTTCTATGTATCTTGTTATGTCCCTCTTAGGATCTGGTCCCTTTCCAGGTGTATTATTCATGAGTATTTATAGGAGCGCAGATCCGGACTGGCTACTTATATTGCGAGAGGTCTTCTCTTTGAGCCTCGTGATTATTAGATATTGTATTTGTCTTGTTATTCTTCATTCTAGTTCGGCAGTGGATTTGTTTACATCCGACTGTCATCTTTTGATACTTTATTTTGGGATCTAGTTATAGATATTGGTTATTCATTATATTTGATTTTCTGTGAATGAGATTAGATTATACACTGTGACTTGTGATAGTTTATACCACTTGTGGATTTTGATATTCATATTACAGCGTACGTATGGGTTTTGGTTTCCATATATTGGAGTTGCCATTTCCATGCGGCTGGCATGCTTTCGTGTCCTAGTCCTACGTATTTTGGGACTGGGGTGTGACATATTTTTAGTAGTGGCACATGCAGGTCGAGAGCATATTGTCTCGGTTACGTTACTGTATTGAGTGAGCCTGCATCTAGGATTAGAGTATAGGATCTCATCCACAATTGACTATGACTCGTATTTATTCTAATCTGCTCTATTTGAATAATTGCATCATGCTTGATTCATGTGCTTCCCTATTAGTTCCTTGAGTATAGCCCCTGCTAGAATATAGGAAACCCTGTTGATAGGATAATAATTAGGGTAACACACCTACTAAGAATACAACTAGGACATTGATACCTCACTAAGTTTAGAATATTTAGTAAACCCTAGTATCCCCTTATCTATAGACTGGGTTACCAGTATCCCTTGATATAATTATGAATGACTTGAGAGTAGCATGGACACTACTAGAGTTAGTTAGAAAGTTGACCTTACTGTTTTACCCTAACATTAAAGAACCAATAGAAATCCAAGGTGGAATGTTAGGACCAACCCTAACTTTTATAGTGAGATAGTATTATAGAACTATACCCTTAGATTCTTGTCTGGATATTAGTTGACAGCACCTAAGGAAACCTAGAGGAATGAATATAGTATTTCCTCGATCGTACCTTGAACATAGAGATTAGCATATTACCTTCCCTTAAGAAACCATAACATCATCTAGAGTCCCTCTATTTTAAGTTTATATCTTGTTCGTCTGAAAACTTAGCGCTCGCCATTTTTGCGAAAACTAATTATGTTTTCTTTACTTCACCTTTCAACTAGTGCCACCTGATACTTCCGATTGTAGGCCATGTGAATTCCCTCATGTTAAGGTGTAAACACCCAAATTTTCAGATAAGATTTTAATATAATTTCTCCGGATTATTTTCGGTATTTTCTGGAAGACGAATCAAGGTAATTGGGAGTTAAGTATTTTTAAATACAGTTTATTGGTGTTAAAATATTATGGAAATAAGATTTTATTGTGTGAAATGGAAAACCGAATGCAGGGTATTTTTTGGTGTATTTATTGGACACCGGAGACGCGTTTAAAGCCTTAAAAACCATTGGATAAATTAAACCCATTTAACCAAACCCAAAGTGAACTTGGTCTGAACCAACCGCTGCTGAACCAAGCCCACCAATTGGCGGGTCGGGTCGGATCCGAGTCAAACCCGACCCGGATCCGAAACCCATTAGGTAAACCCTAACCACCATTGCTACTGTAGCTATAAATCCTCGTGAACCGTGCCCAGGCCGCCGACACCACCGCGCCGTCACCCGACCCCAACTCGTCGCTGCCAGAACCCTAGACCTCCGCTCGACTACTCCCTCCTCCCGCACACACGACCGCCGAGTCGACCCCGACTTCCCCCTCAATACCCCGTCGCCGTCGCTGCACATCACCCATCCCCGCCGGCTGATCCAGAACCCTCGACCCTTCTCCGCGAGCGCCGCCGCGTCCTCCCTCGGCTCCTCGCTTCGAGCCGCCTCTAGAGCCCCCTCGCCGTCGATCAGCCCTGCCGACTTAACCGCTCCGTCGCATCCCCCGGATCGACCCAACTACCAATAGACCGAGGCGGCCTTCCCCGAACCGACGACAGCCCCTGGACCCCGCCGCCGCCAGGCCATCGACACCCGAGTCCGACCCTTCGGCGAAACTACGCTGTCCCCTGATCTGAAACCTAGCTCGGACTCACGAGGACGTGAGGACACGGGAATCCTCGACCAGGACAAATTGACTCTCGGACACGTGGATTTCAGCATTCACGGAGCCCTATTCAGGTATCATTTTCTCTCGCCTCGTAAATCCATTTTAGTTTCCGTCAGTTGCTATGCGTAGACTGTATAACCCTCTTGGTGCCCGTGCAACCCGCTCGGTGCATTGCGTCCTGTGGTGATCGCAAACCGCGATCCAAAAACAAGAAAAATAATGCCCTATTTCACCCCGGAACTAAGTACGCCCCGCCAAACGGGACGACTTGGTCGCACGCAATCTTTACCAGAACGTGCGCGTCGTTGATACGGTCATGGGGAATTTCGTAGAAGTCGATTCGGATGTGCGTGCACACCGGAATCAACGCGTATCCGCCGACGACACCTCATATCCAACTTTTCTGGAATACGCTGCAACTTTGTGTATACATGTCGGATCGAGACGAAACTTGCGCCATCGGACTCGTAGCAATATGCTAGTCCTGTGACCCAAGTTTGGTTTGATTCTGAGAACGTTGGCAAAATCGCGTATCGTGGGCCCCACAAGCTCCACTTGACGGGCGATTTTGTGATCGGCTCATCGGAATCCAATTCCGGAAGTTCTGTTGGGTTCGTATCATCGTTCCTGACTTGTAGACACTGAGTTTGAGAATTTTAGAGACCTTTGACCCTGACACGCTTTTCGGTACAAAGTGGCCCACATGTGGAACCCCGCTTTGGCCCGAAAATGTCCTTTTTGCCCCTGTGTCCAAATTGGACGTAAGGACAGGCATTTCTAGCTATTTGATATCTTCTGAGATGGTTGGTGATATTTATTACAGCTTTTGGAGGAGTACCCACAGGATCCACCGATACCAGGACGATAGTTGATATTCATACCTCAGGCAAGTGTACCTTGCCAAACTCTGCAGTATTGTTACATATTTTCTTTGCTTCATTATCTTGCTGTGCATGCTTAACCTAGGACCGTGTGACGTACTTAGCGTCCGATTATTAGTCGGGTGCCGACACTGTACGCGGTGTTGGGTACGGTCATCTAGAGATGGACATTCGTGACACTATATATTCTCGTACTTGTCTTATCAAGTACACTACGACCCAGGACACTGGACACCATTCATGAGACAGGATCTTTTCGAGATATTCGTGGTGATTTTGTATAGGATACAGGACTGGACATGGACATTATAATCTTAGACCTTATTATGACTTGCTGCATTAGTTTTGATCTTGCGTGTCATGGACATGAGACGTGTGATTTCATTGGGTGGGGAGAGACACACAGGCTACAGGCTGTTTATATATATATCTTCTACTATTGTAAGGTCGTAAACTCTCGGAGCAAAGCTAGACACATTACCGGTTATTACCGCTACCGGCTCCCCGACACAGAGCTTGTAGTGGCTCAGCCTGAGACTAGTGATGCTCTCACTTGTATTGCACTTAGATGGTTACATATTTACCCTATTACCGTATTTATTTATTATTGCTGCACTGCTTATTTATTTATTGGCATGAGCTTTCTTGTACCTTGCTATGTCCCCTGAGGACCTGGATCCGGATTGTCCCCAGATTTTGCAGACGAGGTTTATCCCGAGATATACGGGACCGGGGCAGGAGCTGGACCAACACCCGAGGACGAGGTGTTAGCTGAAGACTTTGCCTGAGCATCCCTGTTTCATGCTCAGTATTTATTTATTTATTTCAGTCTTTTATATTCTGGTCTGTTGAACCATTGTACTAGATATTTATCGGGTTATTCCCCGAAGTACTTTGTTGAGACGCATTGATGATTTACATTCCTTATTTATTCTGTGGATCATATTATATATCTTGTGTGGATGAGATTAGTTATGCCATGTTGTTGTAGACTTGATTTTATAGCTTAAGTATGCCCTGATGGATCCATTAAATTGGGTTTGTCCATCGGTGCGTACTGCTGGCCATTGCCACGTGTCTGGTCCCCCGGTATTTTGGGACTAGGGCGTGATATAGTTTTTGTGGTGGCCCATGCAGGTCTACGACTAAAAATTATTCGGTTTCAACTTAGGGACCGAACCAGCCTGTCCTAAGAATAGGATAAGTCATAGGATCTCATCCATGATCTAAACCATTATTGCACTCTATATCGAACTCAAAATTTGTTACTTGAACTGCATCTTGTGTTGATTCCTCTGTGCGTTCTTATAGTTTATCTTTTGGTTGCAGAGAAATGGATCCCAGGAACGGAGACGAGATTCCATTGGATACACCACATGATGCTGTGGTTACTTATGGAGACGGAGTAACTCCAGGAAATGAAGGACAAGCATCGCAGAGCGATCAAACCGGACAGCCTAATCCAAGGTTCCGGAGAGATGACATCCCACCTCCACCACAGTTCACTCCACAGATGCCAGTTTTCCCGCCAGGGCAACCCATGGACGGGCAACAGATGTTCCAGATGATGTATGCCATGATGCAAGCCCAGCAGCAAATTCAGCAAGAGGCCCACCGACAGGAGGCAGAGTATCTGAGGACCAGCCTGGTATCCGCATTGGAGCAAGCAAATCCACCAGTAAGGCGAACAACGACGGGATCTATCACCGACTTTCGTCATCTCAAGCCCCATACATTTTCTGGTAAAGAGGGGCCAACAGAAGTTCATGAATGGCTCACAAACATTCAGCATCAGTTGGAAGCCGCTGAACTTCCGAGAGGGAAGTGGATGACTGCAGTCAGAATGCAGTTAACTGAGAATGCACATCACTGGTGGTTAGCAGAGGAGAGGAGGCTCGGGCAGGACCGAGTCACTTGGGAAGAGTTCTCCAGACTCTTCAAAGAGATGTATATTCTCGCAGTAGCACGGTCAGAGCTCAGAGATAGATTCAACCGCCTTATCCAAGGCAACATGACAGTGGAAGAATATAATGCGAAATTTATTCGCCTCAGTCGCTTTGCCCCAACCTTGATTGCGACAGAGGAAGAAAAAGATGAGAAGTTCTTTGACGGACTGAAGTTTGAGCTCCAGAGATTGATTGGATCAGTCGCGCCTACATCTTATACCGACGTTCTCGCAGCAGCACGACGCATGGAGCGCGTCACCAGAAGAGAGTCGAACTTGAAGAGGCCTATCAACTCAGCACCATCCAGGACAACACATGGGGATTCAACAAAACGGACCCAGAGGAGTATGCCCGAGAGGACAGCACACAGGGCCATATCTCTCCCTACTTGTCACCACTGCGGCAAGGTAGGACACATTGAGAGAGAATACAGACGTAAGTTAGGACTATGTCTGAGCTGCGGATCCAACCAGCACTTTTCTACGGACTGTTCCGAGCGCAGAGAGGGAGCACCGAGACTAGCTTTACCTGCTCTACGACCAGCTTATCCAGCCGTAGGAGCACAGCAGGCAGGAGTTGGAGGCGTCAGGCCACCAGCCCCAGGAGGAAATCAGCAGAGACCACCACTGGCACCACAGGAAGCCCTATTTCAGCAGCAGCAACAGCAGCAGAGAGGTCCAGCTCAGGGAAGAGGCCAGGCATTCACATTAGCTGTTGAGGAGGAAGCTACTGCAGGCGAGGTCATCGCAGGTACTATTTTAGTAGCTTCATTACCAGCTGTAGCATTATTTGATTCTGGAGCATCGCATTCATTTATAGCAGCTAGCTTTGTAGCCACCCATAGAGTAGCTACCGCACCCCTTCCGAAGATGAAGAGGATTCTTACGGGAGGTAGAATTATTCCGGTTAGTGACGTCTGTAGATCATGTTCTATAGTAGTTTGTGGCCGAGAAATGCGAGCTCAATTCCTAATCTTTTCCATGCCTAATTATGATGTTGTACTTGGTATGGACTGGTTAAGTCAGTACCATGCGACTCTTGATTGCCGACTTGGGCGGGTTATATTTAGACCGCCTGGACATCCAGAATTCAAGTTTCTCCGAGGAGCAGTAGAGCAAGGAGTTCAGCCTACTCTTACGGTACTATCGGTAGAAGGAGAGACAGGTTACCCAAGAGTCATATCAGAATTTATGGATGTATTTCCTGATGATCTTCCAGGTTTACCACCTAATCGGGAAATAGAATTCACAATAGACTTAACTCCAGGAGCAGAGCCTATCACTTCATCAGTATATCGGCTGGCACCTAAGGAGTTAGTGGAGTTAAAAGAACAGGTTGACGACCTTCTGGAGAAGGGTTTCATTCGGCCCAGTATTTTACCTTGGGGAGCACCCATATTATTCATGCCGAAGAAGGATGGAACAGTACGATTGTGCATTGACTATATGGCACTGAATGCTGTGACTATCAAGAACAGGTATCCCTTACCACGCATCGATGATCTATTTGATCAATTGAGTGGCGCAAGGGTCTTCTCAAAGATTGACCTTCGATCCGGCTATCATCAGATCAAAGTAAGGAAGGAAGACATACCGAAGACAGCTTTCAGGACCAAGTATGGACATTATGAGTTCTTGGTGATGCCGTTTGGTTTAACCAACGCGCCAGCAGTATTTATGAGCTTAATGAACACAGTCTTTCATCAGTTCTTGGATAAATTTGTGGTTGTGTTCATTGATGACATCCTCATATATTCCAAGAACCACGAAGAGCACGAGGAGCATCTCAGAATCGTGTTAGAGACCTTGAGATAGGAAAAGTTATACGCCAAACTTAGTAAGTGCGAGTTCTGTATGGACAAAGTAACTTTCTTGGGACATATCATCTCAGGAGAAGGACTTTCAGTGGATCCAGAGAAAGTTGCGGCAATAGAGACTTGGCCTACACCCACATCAGTTGCAGAGGTGAGAAGTTTTTTCGGACTTGCGGAATATTACCGAAGGTTTGTAGAAAATTTCTCGAGGATTGCAGAACCGATGACGAAGCTAACACGTAAAGACCAGAAGTTTATATGGACAGAAGACTGCCAGAAGGCCTTCGAAGAACTGAAGAGAAGTTTAACAACAGCACCTGTCTTGACTCTTCCTTCGGGGTCAGGAGGTTTTGTTGTTTACAGTGATGCATCAGGCAGTGGATTAGGATGTGTTTTGATGCAACATGGCAAAGTCATTGCTTATGCATCAAGACAGCTGAAGGTCCACGAGAAGAACTATCCAACACACGATCTGGAGTTAGCAGCAGTTATATTTGCATTGAAGATATGGAGGCACTACCTTTATGGTGAGAAAGTAAAAATCTTTATCGATCACAAAAGTCTGAAGTATGTATATACTCAGAAGGAGCTTAACATGAGGCAGAGATGTTGGCTCGAATTGATGGTAGATTTTGACATAGATCTGCAGTATCATCCGGGAAAGGCGAATGTTGTAGCAGACGCACTGAGCAGGAAGCCTACGGCTTATTTCTTGACGATGTAGCCCGAGTTATTGAAAGATCTACAGGAGCTTCAGATAGAGGTTGTTCTACCAGGACAGAGTGGCTTGATGGCTTATCTTGAAGTTAAGTCATCACTCGTGGAGAAGATTAAGGAGGCATTGCCCACCGATGCTAGATTCCGAAGACTCAAAGAGAGGACAGAAGCAGGCATGCAGACAGGACTTCGTATACACGAAGACGGGATATTGAGGTTTAAAAATCGCATGTATGTTCCAAATGGAGAATTGAGACAGGAGTTAATGACTGAAGCACATAGCTCTATGTACTCTATTCACCCAGGAGGAACCAAGATGTACCGAGACTTAAGACAGTATTACTGGTGGCATGGAATGAAAAGGGAGATTGCAAGATTTGTGGCCAAATGTTTAGTCTGTCAGCAAGTAAAAGCTGAGCATCAGAGGACTGCAGGTATGCTACAGCCGCTGCCTATACCAGAATGGAAGTAGGAACATATCACGATAGATTTTGTCACAGGATTTCCAAGGAGCCCCAGCGGAAGAGATGTAGTATGGGTTATCGTGGATCGACTCACTAAATCGGCACACTTCTTTCCATTTAGAGTTGGATAGTCCACAGAGGTACTAGCCGACATGTATATGCGATAAATCGTCAAATTACATGGAGTGCCGGTTAGTATTGTATCGGATCGAGATTCGAGATTTACATCTTATTTCTGGCGAAGCATGCAAGAGAGTCTGGGCACCAGACTCAAATTCAGTACGGCTTACCACCCACAGACAGATGGCCAATCGGAGCGCACCATTCAGATCTTGGAGGACATATTGCGATCATGTATGCTAGACCTTGGAGGATCTTGAGAAGATCATCTACACTTAGTGGAGTTCTCCTACAATAACAGTTATCAGGCCAGCATTCAGATGGCACCATTCGAGGCATTATACGGGAGGAAATGCAGATCGCCTATATGTTGGAGTGACGTTGGTGAACGTCAAATACTGGGTCCAGAATTGATAACGCAGACAGTGGAAAAGGTGAAACAGATTCAGAATCATCTACGAGCAGCTCAGGACAAACAGAAGCATTGGGCAGATACACACAGACGTCCCCTAGAGTTTAAAGAAGGAGAGCACGTGTTCTTGAGGATTTCGCCCACTCGTGGTACTATCAGATTCGGAAGCAGAGGCAAGTTGAGCCCAAGGTATATTAGGCTATTTGACATTCTAGAGCGCGTTGGTGAGGTAGCGTATCGTCTTGCATTACCTCCATCCTCAGAGGGAGTGCATGACGTATTCCACGTCTCACAGTTGCGAAGGTACGTTACCGACCCAAGTCACGTAGTCGATCATTCAGAGATCGCAGTGGGCCCAAGCTTGAGATATGAAGAACAACCAGTTGGCATCCTCGACGTCAGCGAGAAGACATTGTGGGGACAGACAATCAGACTGGTTCGTGTAGCATGGAAACATCATTCTCCTGGAGAATCGACTTGGGAACGAGAAGATAGTATGCGCCAGCGATACCCCCACTTGTTTGAGGAGACAGTGTAAACTAAGCGGCCTTGTAATTCCATAATTCTTTCTTTAGTAGTTTATTCTTTGATTGCGAGGACGCAATCCTTTTAAGGAGGGAAGATTGTAAACACCTAAATTTTCAGATAAGATTTTAATATAATTTCTTCGGATTATTTTCGGTATTTTCTGGAAGACGAATCAAGATAATTAGGAGTTAAGTATTTTTAAATACAGTTTATTAGTGTTAAAATATTATGGAAATAAGATTTTATTGTGTAAAATGGAAAACTGGACGCAGGGTATTTTTTGGTGTATTTATTGGACACCGGAGACGCGTTTAAAGCCTTAAAAACCATTGGATAAATTAAACCCATTTAACCAAACCCAAAGTGAACCTGGTCTGAACCAACCGCTGCTGAACCAAGCCCACCAATTGGCGGGTCGGGTCGGATCCGAGTCAAACCCGACCCGGATCCGAAACCCATTAGGTAAACCCTAACCACCATTGCTACTGTAGCTATAAATCCTCGTGAACCGTGCCCAGGCCGCCGACACCACCGCACCGTCACCTGACCCCAACTCGTCGCTGCCAGAACCCCAGACCTTCGCTCGACTACTCCCTCCTCCCGCACACACGACCGCCGAGTCGACCCCGACTTCCCCCTCAATACCCCGTCGCCGCCGCTGCACATCACCCATCCCCGCCGGCTGATCCAGAACCCTCGACCCTTCTCCGCGAGCGCCGCCGCGTCCGCCCTCGGCTCCTCGCTTTGAGCCGCCTCCAGAGCCCCCTCACCGTCGATCAGCCCCGCCGACTTCACTGCTCTGCCGCATCCCCCGGATCGACCCAACTACCAGCAGACCGAGGCGGCCTTCCCCGAACCGACGACAGCCCCTGGACCCCGCCGCCCCAGGCCATCGACACCCGAGTCCGACCCTTCGGCGAAACTCCGCTGTCCCCTGATCTGAAACCTAGCTCGGACTCACGAGGACGCGAGGACACGGGAATCCTCGACCAGGACAAATTAACTCTCGGACACGTGGATTTCACCGTTCACGGAGCCCTGTTCAGGTATCGTTTTCTCTCGCCTCGTAAATCCATTTTAGTTTCCGTCAGTTGCTATGCGTAGACTGTATAACCCTCTCGGTGCCCGTGCAACCCGCTCGGTGCATCGCGTCCTGTGGTGATCGTAAACCGCGATCCAAAAACAGAAAAAATAACGCCCTATTTCACCCCAGAACTGAGTACGCCCCGCCAAACGGGATGACTTGGTCGCACGCGGTCTTTACCAGAACATGCGCGTCGTTGATACGATCATGTGGGATTTCACAGAAGTCGATTCGGATGTGCGTGCACACCGAAATCAACGCGTATCCGCCGATGACACCCAGTATCCGACTTTTCTGGAATACGCTGCAACTTTGTGTACACACGTCGGATCGAGACAAAAATTATGCCATCGGACTCGTAGCAATACGCTGGTCCTTTGACCCAATTTTGGTTCGATTCTGAGAACGTTGGCAAAATCGCGTATCGTGGGCCCCACAAGCTCCACTTGACGGGCGATTTCGTGATCGGCTCATCGGAATCCAATTCCGGAAGTTCCGTTGGGTTCGTATCATTGTTCCTGACTTGTAGACAATGAGTTTGAGGAATTTGGAGACCTTTGACCCTGACATGCTTTTCGGTACAAAGTGGCCCACATGTGGAACCCCGCTTTGGCCCGGAAATATCCTTTTTGCCCCTGTGTCCAAATTGGACGTAAGGACAGGCATTTCTAGCTATTTGATGTCTTCTGAGACGGTTGGTGATATTTATTACAGCTTTTGGAGGAGTGCCCACAGGATCCACCGATACCAGGACGACAGTTGATATTCATACCTCAGGCAAGTGTACCTTGCCAAACTCTGCAGTATTGTTACATATTTTCTTTGCTTCATTATCTTGCTGTGCATGCTTAACCTAGGACCGTGTGACGTACTTAGCGTCCGATTATTAGTCAGGTGCCGACACTGGACGCGGTATTGGGTACGGTCATCTAGAGATGGACATTCGTGACACTATATATTCTCGTACTTGTCTTATCAAGTACACTATGACCCAGGACACTGGACACCATTCATGAGACAGGATCTTCCCGAGATATTTGTGGTGATTCTGTATAGGATACAGGACTGGACATGGATATTATAATCTTAGACCTTATTATGACTTGCTGCATTAGTTTTGATCTTGCGTGTCATGGACATGAGACGTGTGATTTCATTGGATGGGAAGAGACACACAGGCTACAGGCTGTTTATATATATATCTTCTACTATTGTGAGGTCGTAGACTCTCGGAGCAGAGCTAGACACATTACCGGTTATTACCGCTACCGGCTCCCCGACACAGAGCTTGTAGTGGCTCAGCCTGAGACTAGTGATGCTCTCACTTGCATTGCACTTAGATGGTTACATATTTACCCTATTGCCGTATTTATTTATTATTGCTACACTGCTTATTTATTTATTGGCATGAGCTTTCTTGTACCTTGCTATGTCCCCTGAGGACCTGGATCCGGATTTTGTCCCCAGATTTTGCAGACGAGGTTTATCCCAAGATATAAGGGAGCGGAGCAGGAGCTGGACCGACACCCGAGGACGAGGTGTTAGCTGAAGACTTTGCCTGAGCATCCCTGTTTCATGCTCAGTATTTATTTATTTATTTCAGTCTTTTATATTATGGTCTATTGAACCATTGTACTAGATATTTATCGGGTTGTTCTCCGAAGTACTTTGTTGAGACGGATTGATAATTTACATTCCTTATTTATTCTGTGGATCATATTATATATCTTGTGTGGATGAGATTAATTGTGCCATGTTGTCGTAGACTTGATTTTACAGCTTAAGTAAGCCCTGATGGATCCATTAAATTGGATTTGTCCATCGGTGCGTACTGCTGGCCACTGCCACGTGTCTGGTCCCAAGGTATTTTGGGACTGGGGCGTGACATAAGGATATGTAGTTTGCTAGGATTATAGTTGTCAATGTTAAACTTTGAAAAGTTGTGCTTGATAGTTAGAATTTGATAGTTTTGAGTTATTCTTATAGATTGTAGCTTGACGACTACCATTAGTTTTAAATCATGTAATTCGTATCCATAACCCAATATAGATATATCCTCTTTTCATTTAAGAACCAGTAGCTCTTTCATTCTTAATATTGATACTTGTTCTATGAGCACTATGATTTAAAACTTAAGGTGACCATTACTGATATAATGCAATAGGCTAATTTTCTCGTAAACCCCAATAAGAGCTATGCTTTATTTGTAAGGATAATATTATTTTTTAGAACCCCCTTAAGACTATCATAGTATTAGATAATTATTTTAAGTTAGGTAGTATGCCTCACAATCTAGTGACACATAGTCCTCTTGACATATTATTGTAGTATAATTGAATGACATTAACTATATGCTTGCATAAGATAATAGGGTTTATTCTGATGGTAGAACTTAAAGGCCCATACCCCTATTTTGTCGACTAGCAGCTTAGACAAGGTGTTAGTACTACGACTGTCGGGACTGTAGAGTCCTATTTTTGTTTTGTTTTGTGAACTTAAATCATTGTACCTCATTTCATCATGATCTAACGTATTTATATTTTATGTACTACCTTGACTTATGCTGCTATTTTATAGCCTAGTTTTGCAAGCTTATTCTTTTATCGAGCTTGCTCACGATATATGTATTAGTGGATGCATACATTAATACATTTCAGAATCAGTGTATAAAGGTCTAGCAAACCTTGGTGCGCTTGGTTCGCCCTTCACATAACTACTTTACGTGGATTGAGATATATAGTGTCTAGTAGACGAATGTACTTGCCCTCTAGATGTAAGCCCCCTGATTTCAGTAATTTTTAATTTGGATTTTTCCACAATTTTTCTAGAATTTTCAGGAATTTTCTGTAATTAAAACCTAGGCAATTGGTAATTAAATGAATTTTAATTACTATTAATTAATATTAAAATATTATGGAAATAATATTTTATGGTGTAAAATGGAAAACCGAACCTAGGGTAATTTTTTATGAATTTATTGGACGCCGGAAACAGTTTTAAAGCCCTAAAAACCAACGTAGAATTAAACCTAATTAAACCTGACTGAACCGAACCAAACCGCTGACTGAACCGAACCAACCCAGCGTTACGGGTCGGGTCGGATCCATGAAACCCGACCCAAACCCGAAACCCGACCAAACCCTAACCTTACCGGATTCACTGTAGCAGCACTATAAATATTTCCTCTCCTACCCGACTCTCCAAGCCCTATACCTCCGCCTCCTCTCCTGCTTACCCTACTGCTCCATGTCCGCTACCCAGTAGGTCCAGTTCGTCGCCAACCGCTCCGTCCGCAGCCTCCGGCTCAGATCCTTCAGCAGCCGGACCACCAAGATCCCCGCCGCCGTCTATTCCGTCCCTGTCTCGACTGGGCGAGTTGACGACGAGTTCTACTCCTTCAAATTTTGGTAAGTAGATTCGTTTTTCTTTGTTGTGAATTCCCGATTCCTACTTTCATTTATTGATCATTAGAAAATGAGTAAGTTCTTCAAAGAATTCTTCTCAGTTATGCTTCTCACCCGTTTGATATAATGTCTCATTGGAAGATCTTTAGTTTGAATTCGTCGAACTTCAATCCTGGAGCTAGAGGAGTCTTTGCTTTTGTGTCTATGGATTTTTTTGCTCAAGTTACTACTCGTGTCCATGAGTTACATTCAGATACTTCAATTTCCTGTATGAACCTGGTCTTTTCCCTCTCTTACGAAGTTCAATTTGATCCTATTGTAAGGAGGGAGCTCTATTTGAATTATAAAAGAATTTTAACACTATGTCAAGAACTGACATCAATAAAGCAGTATCATTCTGTGTCCGTGTCCAGAGACTGGAGTCTGTATCCAGCACAGTATCCAGTTTAGTCTTTGTTTTCTTTATATTTCAAACAGGTCAAAGGAAACTCACTCTGTTCTTCTTTTATTTGAAGTTAACAACTGATCATCAGCTCATAAGTGGGAACCTATAATCAAAAGCTTTAGTAGGTTAGAAGATTTGAATAAAGTTTTAGTGGGAAGGTTTAGTTCTCTGTTAACAAGAGAATTGTTGAGTTTAATGTTCACACAATGTATAAGTTTTTCATGTTCTATCACTGTTTGTTTTATTAACTACAAGGACAACATCCGAGGAGATTTTTCTTCTTCTTATGTTTACAATTTGGTGATGACCACAAGCCACCGATGGTGGTGTTTTAGTTAATATTGTGACAAACTGATGGTTCCAAATAACTGAAGTTTTTGCAGAATAAGCAAATGTACAGAGAGGGATAATACTTGATGAAAGGCTAAAAAAAAAGTGAACTAGAATCAAATGCATCGCTTGCTGAATTTAAGATGATGGCAACATAATGTCTTTAGTCCTCGACAATCAAAGTCCAAAGATCTTTGGAATTAGTTCATGTGTTCTGAAAACTCTATTGCATTTGAGCGATATAACTTGTATTTGTACGCGTATCCGTCGAAAAGTCCCGTATCGACATCTTCTGACACTCGCCATAAGTTCGTATATGCTTGTCATTTCGCAACAAAACTTGAGCCATCGGATTCACAGCGTTACGCTTGTCTTTTGACCCAAGTTTGGTTCGATTCTGAGAACGTTGACAAAATCGCGTATCGTGGGCCCCATCGGCTCTACTTGACGGACGATTTTGTGATCGGCTCATCGGAATCCAATTCTGGAAGTTCCGTTGGGTTCGTATCATCGTTCCTGACTTATTGACACTAAGTTTGACGAATTTGGAGACCTTTGACCCTGACACATTTTTTGGTGCAAAGCGGCCCACATGTGGACCCCGCTTTGACCCAGAACTGTCATTTTCGCCCTTGTGTCCAAATTGGACTCAAAGACAGGCATTTCTAGCTATTTGATATTTTCTGAGACTGTTGGTGATGTTTATTACAGCTTTTGGAGGAGTACCTGCAGGACCCATTGACATAGGGACGATTGTTGGTATTCGAACCCCAGGTAAGTATACCTTGCCAAACCCTGCATTTTTGCTACTTATTTCTTTGACATATTTATACATTGTCGTGCAAGATACCTTGCCAACTCTTGCACCTTATTTGCATGCTTCCCTTTTCAGTTGTTATTTTCTCGTTGTATATAGTTTCTTGATGCGTTTTACATATTGATTTATTCCTGCTGCTCTAGTTTTATTTTCTCGTTTTACGTGCATGTACATTATTTGCTCTTTTCTATGGATCACTATTTGTTCCATAGACATATTGTGATGGTATATGTTTACTCTACGTTCCTTGAGTTGACTCGACTGATTTCTTTAGTTCCTAGATGATCGTTATTAGGCATTGACTATACTGGAGCATTCTCGACTGTAAGTACCCATTGTGCTGCGATAGAGACTTGTTCATTTGACTACCTCATTCGTGAGCTCCCATTGGGCTGCGAAAGAGCCATAATATAGATTGGGAGTCCCCATTGGTCTACTTTCTATAGGACCGTGATCTCCCATTGAGTTGCGGTTATCCCGATTGTTAGTAGTCATGTTTGATAGCATCACTGACATGCCACCGTCTTAAATATAGTAATTTCTTGTGTCTTATATGCTTCTCTTGTGTTTAATTTCTTGTCTATCTTGCATATTCATTTACGGTAATTTTGGCTCGTATTCTTTTGTATCTTGTTACGTCCCGCTGAGGACCTGGTTTTGTTCTCCAGATTTAGCAGACGAGGAGTACCCGAAGCTTTACGGATCGACACTAGACGAGGGTACGATAGTAGTTGATGGCCCTGCTTATACTTAGTTACTTTCTAGCATATTTTAGTTATATTTTCTTGTCTTTATTTTTCTATTTATCGGTAGTGGATTTGTCTCCACCCGACTTAGTATTATTTCTTGCTGGATATTCGACAGTATCTTTACTTTCAGCAGTTATTCCAGTTTTGCTATTTAGTTCATATACTGTTCTGTTGTGGATGAGATTGGTATAGACTGTGACTTGTATCATTGGACCTATTTATTATTGTACTACAGCTTAAGCACGCCCCGATGGATCCATTAAATTAGGTTTGTCCATCGGTGTGTGTTGCTGGCCATTGCCACGTGTCTAGTCCCTCGGTATTTTGGGACTGGGGCGTGATATGGTTTTTGTGGTAGCCCATGCAGGTCAACGACTAAATTATTCGGTTTTAACTTAGGGAACGAGCAAGCCTGTAATAAGAATAGGATAAGTTTTTAGGATCTCATCCACTTGCTTGAAACGTTCTTGATATCTATATCGGATTCAAATTTAATTCTTAACTTGTATCTTGCCTTGATTCTTGTGCGTCTCTTATAGTTTATTTTGATGCAGAGCAATAAATTCCCAAGCACGCGACGAGACTCCCACAGGAACACCACAAGTTACAGATGTCACCTATGACGATGAAGTGACACCAGTTGGTGGAGGTAAACTAGAACAACAAAACAGTCAAGATACCTCAAGAGATCGGCAAGACGACATTCCACCTCCACCGCAGTTCACAACACCAATGGCCGTATTCCCACAAGGGTAAGCTATGGACGGGCAACAGATATTTTAAATGATCTACGCAATGATGCAAGCTCAACAGCAGATTCAACAAGAGACTTTGAGTCACAGCCTAGCACTTGTACTGGAGCAGGCGAATCTACCAACTCGACGGCAACCGACGGGCTCTATTACCGATTTCCGCCAGCTGAAACCCCGTACCTTCTCAGGCAAGGAGGAGCCCACAGAAGTTCATGAGTGGATCACCAACACACAACACCAGTTGGAAGCAGCTGAGCTTCCCAGAGAACGTTGGATGACTGCCGTTAGAATGCAGTTGACGGATAATGTGCATCACTGGTGGCTATCTGAGGAGATACGGCTCGGTCCAGACCGAGTCACTTGGGAAGAGTTTTTTAGACTCTTTCAGGAGATGTACATTCCGGCTATCGCTCGATCAGAACTTCGGGACAAGTTTAATCACCTCACTCAAGACAATCTCACAGTGGAAGAATATAATGCAGAATTCATTCGTCTGAGCCGCTTTGCCCCAACCTTGATTCCGACAGAAGAAGAGAAGGCTGAGAAGTTCTTCGACGGACTAAACATTGAGCTACATAAACTAATTGGATCTGTTGTACCTACATCTTACCCAGACGTCCTTGCTGCAGCCCGACGCATGGAGCGCGTCACCAGAAGAGAGACCAGTCTGAAGCGATCGTCCACCTCAGCACCAGTCGGAGCACCACAGGAAGAAGTTGCAAAGAGACCTCACATGCACCAGCCACCAGAAGCATCTCCACAGGCACTACCTATCTGTCCATATTGTCGCAGGCGAGGCCATATTGAGGACTAGTGCAGACGCAAAAGAAGATTATGTTTAGCTTGCGGATCCAGTCAGCATTTATTGAGGGAATGCCCTGAGCGTCGAAAAAGAGCACCAACGGTTAACCAACAAGATCTACCAGTACCAGGAGGGTATCAACCAAGGCCACCCTTGGCACCTCAAGCAGCACTCTTCCAGCAGGCCCAACAACAGCAGAGGGCACCACCTCAAGAACGCGGACAAGCTTTCGCAATGACTTT